>CM040421.1:159957780-160357761 GCA_022702705.1 Papilionanthe hookeriana x Papilionanthe teres | reverse complement strand
CTCGAATCGAAGCTTCACTTCTCTCGAGCAAAGGTATGAACTCATTCTTCTTCCCGAGCTTACGAGAGATTCTCCATTTCATTTGAATAAATTTCAATGCATGTTTACCGTATGGATGTGTTCGTCTCTTAGAGACGAATCCATAGAGCATAAGAACACGAAAATCCGTTGAGAATCGAGTGAGTTCTTAGGGTTAGAGTGTGGACGGTCACGGGATCGCACCAGTCGTAGACGATGACCAGGAACCGTCGGATCGCGCGTGTATCGGATGGACGGCTTGGATTGCGTCGGACCGGCAGATGGTATGTGAACCGCGGGGCCCCGGGCAGCCGAGTCAGATGGCGGCGTCGAATGGGAGCGCGCCACGCGGCACTTCGGAGATGCTAAGGTTGACGCGGCGCCGAGCTCGGATAAGTAGAAAAATAGGATTTTTCTGATTTATTTAATTCCCTAAACTTCAAAAATGCATATCTTTGTGTAGGAAAATCAGAAAAATAAAATAAAAATACCCTCTTGCTCAGTGAACAGAGGAAAATAATGTGGAAAAGAAATCATTTAATTTCATTAAGTATTTTATTTTTTATAATTTATTTACTCTCTGCATACATCTAATTCTCCATACATTCATACAATTCACCATGGCATGAGACCATAGGGCTTTTGAAGCCTCTGAACTTGGGAACATTCCCTGAATTTTCCAAGGTCAGAGGTCATCTCTGTGAAAAGTTATTGATTTTTCAAATGCATGTGGCTGTTTTGAGTATTTTAATTCCAAAAATTAGCATGTTGTGAAATAAATTCTAGGAAAATTTGGTGATGTTCCTTATGACCGAGAGAACCACTAGGAAAAATAGGACTTGAGTTAATTCACTCAGATTAACCCTAATTGGCCTAAATACCCAAAATTGAACTTTAATTAATTAGAGTTAATCATAGATCAAATTGACTTGAAATCAATTCTCCACTGACCTTTAGGATCGGAGGAAACCACCACAAAAATTTGAGGTCAATTGGACTTGGTTAGCCCTATTAATTGGGTTGATTAAGTCACTTAGTCATTTTAAACTTTAAAAATTCATAACTTTCAAAATATCTTTCAAAAATTCACCAAATTGGTGTTGGAGCCTCTCTGATATCAGGGGAATTTAAGAAAATTAAAATTTCAATTTTCTAAAAAAGTTGATTTTTAATATTATTTTAATATTTTTAATAATTAAAAAATAATAAAAATCACAAAAATAATAAAATTCACTAAAATGTCACATTTTGAATTTTAATCACTTAGGAACAAACCCCATATTTTTCTTAGGTCTATTTGGTGAGATATTAATTTTTAAAAGCCCTAGGGTAATTTTAAAATTAAAAAAATGTATTTTCTAGCATCTTCACTAAAATAATTATAATAAATCAAAGAAAAATCAGAAAATTGTAAAATTTAGTTCTCTGGAATCCTTGATATCAGAGAGAATTTTAAAAATTATAAAATTCATTTTTCAACTTATATTCTATTTTTAAATTAATTAACACTCCAAAACTTAAAATAATTATAATAAAAATAATATAATTCAAAAAATCACCAAAATTGGTCCAAGTGGTCCCCTGGTCATTAGGAATGTCCCCTAATTTTCTTAAGGACAGAAACTTTCCCTTGGTCATGTTATTAAATTTTCCTTGGAAATCTCTATTTTCTACCAAAAATAATTATATAAATAAATTAAATACAGAAAAATCACATTTTCTCCTCTCATGTCTTTATTGACATATGAGTGAAGTCACATAAAAATTTCAAGTTCATTTGAGTTCAATTTAGTGAGTTATGAAATTATTAAGCTTAAAGGGTAAAGTGGTAATTAAATTTTTTTAATCCTTAATTAAAACTTTAGGTTTAATAAAAAAATTAACAAGTAAAATATTTGATCCTAATCTGATTTGGATGATTGAAATTTAAATAATTGAAGGGTAGAAACCCATTAAGCAATTTAAAATGATTAAACTTTAATTAAATAATTGATTAAATTTGGAAGAATAATAAAATTGGAATTATTAAAATAGGGATATTATTAGGAAGAGATTTATTCTTTAATTTAAAAAATCCCTAAATTAATCATTTCATTAATGTTTAATTCTTAATTAAAATAATAATTCAAATTTAAAACATTAAAAGACTTAATCATTAAACTAAAATTAAATTATTGAACTCTTTTAAAATTTTAATTAAAATTAAAATGAATAAAATTAAATTAAAAAATTAAATTAAATTAAATTAAATTAAATTAAAAATTAAATTAAATTAAATTAAATTAAATTAAAAATTAAATTAAATAAATTAAATTAAATTAAATTAAATTAAATCAAATTAAATTAAAAAATTAAATTAAATCAAATTAATTTAATGTAACTTTAAATCAAACTAAATTGAATTAAATTGAATTAAATTAAATTAAATTAAATTAAATTAAAAATTAAATTAAATAAATTAAATTAAATTAAATTAAATTAAATCAAATTAAATTAAAAAATTAAATTAAATCAAATTAATTTAATGTAACATTAAATCAAACTAAATTGAATTAAATTGAATTAAATTAAATTAAATTAAATTAAATTAAATTAAATTAAGTTGAATTAAATAACATCACCTAAGACATAAAGAAATAAGCCTAAAATAACTTGAACACTTATTCCAAATTTAAACCCTTCGATTGAAATTAAAGCTAAATCACAAACCATTTGAGCACCAATTTACCCTCAAAAGCTTTAGTTATCATAACTCCTAAACGAATATTAAATGAAATGTTACTTCACTTATAGGACATACAAATATCCTAGTTCACTGAGCAAGTTAACAAAACTTGAAAACCTCGGACGATCGATTCATTTACATAATTAAATTCATTTGGACTTAAAACAATCCTAGAAATATTGAAAAGATGTTTAAGATTCTTCTTAAGCACTTCCTCAATATGATAGGATATTTATAAGAACAATTGAACTTAATTGTTCTTTGATGAAGAAAATCGTCTTGAAACCAAAAACACAAGGAACCTAGACGTCATAGGAAATGACTAAGCTATAGGATTAGGAATTTGGAAGAAAACCATAACCCTTACCTTAGCTTTACCTAGGAACTTGCTTAAATGTTCTAATCGTGTTTTAAGTGCAGCTTGGAATGACGGGAAGACCCTCCAGGTACGCTTTTAATTTATCGCAATTTACTTTCTTGCAATTTACTTTATTGCAAATGCACTTTACTTTTCTTGCATGATAAAACAACTGTTGCATGAAAACCTACACCTTTAGGACAGAAACCAAAACTGAAAACCAAAACTAAGTTAAAAGACACTACAAGATAAAATTCACCGCCACAACATTCAAATTATAAAACAACTCAAAATTTAATCACAAACAGAACAACAAAACTACAAGCTGCAACTAAATTAAAACGTCTTATTGGATGATCGGGAATACCTCGAATGATGTAACCTACGTGTTGCTTAACGGGATTTCCACGGTCTAAATGAAAGTGTGGAACTCATTCGGTTGAGTTTAGCAAATTCATCTGGACTAAGTGAATCCGATAAAAATAATGATGCGGAAGGATGGAGCCGGTGGGATCTTAACCGGTGTCGTTATAATCAACTTTAAGATTTGTTTTAATTAAAACACAAAAAACACTTGGAAATTAAGACTTCTCTAAACCAAAACACTTCTCTCATCCCCTGATTCATGATTTCTAAAACTAAACCTCTGCAACAACAAGGAGCTCGGGGCATGGTGGGCAGCACGGCCATCGTCGTCAGCAAAACTTGAACCTACTTCAGCAAAACTTTCCTAGAATTAAACAACAAAGCCATAGGACTTCGAGGTAGTTTGCCTAGTGCAACATAAATCCTCAACTCTTCGTTAGGCATTTGCATTGCAAATTAAGCCCTATCCGGTCTTAGGACTCCGAGGTAGTCGTTTGGTATCACATAAACCCTCACATCTTCAAAGCTATTTGTATGATTTTATCATACAAATATAAGTCCAAATTAATTAAAATTGGCAAGATCAAAATATTAAATAAACATTAGGGCATTCTTAAATTCAAGCCAAACAATAGGATAGTCGGGAAATTACTGAAGTTCGCTTCAAATCCGTAATTTCTCCTACTTTTCTTCCTTTGAATTCCCAAAATAAAATGTTCCAAACTTGATCCATTCCCTATTGAGATTCAAAAATTCAATCCTTTGAAAACTTAAAAATTCTTGAGAGCAGAATTATTGATTATTATCGAGAGTTTTCTTAGGTGATTCCCGTCACTTAAGATGTAATTAACTATAGGGGCTTGCCCTTATAGGGAATTTTAAAGAACCCAGGTAATATAAACCCTGTTTAATGTTTTCATATTAAGCGGGGAATTTGTCGGCTTATAAAATTGGTTCGCGGACCAAACGGATGTCCCAAATCTTCTAGTTTATTTAACCGAGCCCCACCATCGAGCAGTGTGTCTATCCTTAGGGATAGATACACGGTTTGTGATGCGGTGCTCGTTTATATAAACTATTTGGGATGTGAGATCGGTTTGATTTCATATCTTAAAATCTTCAAATTTAAAATTATTTTCAAAATCAAATACCACTTTTCAAATTACTTATTTAAATTAAATTTAAAATTCGCCGACAACTTCTGTAGGCGACCCCTTTTAAAAAATACAACACTAACCTAAAAATATGCCGACAAGCCTTTGAATGGACAATTGCTGATATTAAAGGAATCAGTCCTTCAGTTTGTATGCACAGAATTCTTATGAAAGATAATTGCAACCTCAGGCTAATCCCCAAAGAAGATTAAATCCTATCATGAAAGATGTTGTTAAGAAAGAAATTTTGAAATGGTTCGATGCTGGAATTATCTACCCTATTTCAGATAGTGTATGGGTTAGTCCTATTCACTCTGTTCCTAAGAAAGGAGGAGTAACTATGACTGTTAATGAATAGAATGAAATGATTCCAACAAACAAGTTACAGGGTGGTGAATATGCATTAATTATAGAAAATTAGATTTTGCAACAAGGAAAGATCATTTTCCACTCCCTTTTCTGGATCAGATGCTGGATAGACTGGCTAGGCATAAATACTTTTGTTTTCTGGATGGATATACTAGTTACCACCAAATTTAAATTGCTCCTGAGGATTAAGAGAAAACTATGTTACCAGTCGTTATGGTACATTTGCTATTAGAAGATTGCCATTTGGTTTATGTAATGCCCCTGCTACATTTCAGAGATGTATGATGGCTATTTTCTGTAATTTAATTGAAAAAGGGATTGAAGTTTTTATGGATGACTTTTCAGTGTTTAGAATTTTATTTGAACCATGTTTAGAACATTTGTCTAAAGTTCTAAAATGCAGTGAAGAAACTAATTTAGTCCTTAACAGGGAAAAATGCCAATTTATGGTAATAGGAGAAATTGTATTGGGACATCGGATTTTAGAAATAGGTTTGGAGGTAGATCCTGAAAAATTCTAGTTATCTCTCATTTACCTTACCTGACCAATGTAAGGGGAATTAGAAGTTTTCTGGGACATGTTGGATTCTACAGGCGTTACATCAAAGACTTTTCAAAGATTACAAAACCTTTATGCCGTTTATTGGAAAAGGATGCAATTTTTTATTTTGATGATGATTGCCTAAAAGCTTTTGAAACATTAAAAGAAAAATTAATCATTGCACCTATTATAATTTCACCAAATTGGGAAAAACCTTTTGAATTAATGTGTGATGCTAGTGATTATGCTATTAGTATTGTTTTGGGTCATAAATATGATAAAATTTTTAAAGTTATTTATTATGCTAGTAAAAATTTTAATATTAGTTAAATTAATTATACCACTACTGAGAAAGAGTTATTAGCTATAGTATTCGCCTTTGATAAATATCGATCATATTTAATTAGAACTAAATGTGTGGTGCATACTGATCATTCTGCTATCAAATATTTAATGAAGAAGAAGGATGCGAAGCCGAGATTAATTAGATGGATTCTTCTTTTGCAAGAATTTGATTTTGAGATAGTAGATAGGAAGGGTTCTGATAATCAAATTGCTGATCATTTTTCCAGGCTTGAAAATGAAAAATCTCTCTGTGATGCTGGAGAAATTAATGAACATTTTCCTGATGAAGAAGTATTCACTGTTAAAGTGGCGTGTTCAGTGGTATGCCGACATAATAAACTTTATGGTCAGTAATATTATATCCTATGGTTTGACATAACAGAAAAAGAAGAAATTTCTATCTGATGCTAAGACTTATTTTTTGGATGACCCATTTGTATATAAACAAGGAAAAGATCTTATAATTTGAAGATGTGTGCCTCTAGAAGAAACTTATGAAATTATTTAAAAATGTCATGATTCTGATTATGGGGGACATTTTGGAGTTGAAAGAACTGCATATAAAATCTTACAATCTGGATTTTATTGGCCTACAATTGAAAAGGATGTGAATGCTTATAATAAAAATTGTGATAGATGTCAGTGTGTAGGCAATATTTCTAGAAGTAATGAGATGCCCCTTAATTATATGTTGGAAGTTGAAATATTTGATATTTGGGGATTAGATTTCATGAGTCCATTTACACCATCTTTCAAAAATGTTTATATTTTGATAGCAGTAAACTATGTTTCCAAATCGATTGAAGCTATTGCTTTACCTCGATGTGATGCTCAAATTTTTGCAAAGTTTTTAAGAAATAATATATTTTACAGATTTTGAATACCAAGAGTAATCATAACTTATGGGGGAAGTCATTTTAAAAATGCGATTATTGAGAAATTAGCAAAGAAATATCATATAAATCATCGCATTGCTACTGCTTACCATCCTCAGACAAGTGGTTTGGTTGAAATATCTAATCGTGAAATTAAAAGAATATTAAATAAAATTGTTGATCCAAACAGAAAGGATTGGTTAATCAAACAGTATTATGCTTTGTGGGCCTATAGGACTGCCTACAGAACCCCTATAAGAATGTCCCCTATATAGGCTGATTTTTAGAAAAGCTTGTCATTTGCCTATTGAACTTGAGCATAAAGCATATTGGGCTATTAAAGAGTTTAGTTATAATTTGAAAGATGTTGTTGATAAGAGATTACTGCAATTAAATGAGCTTGAAGAGATAAGAAATGAATCTTATGAAAATGTTAAGATTTATAAGGAAAAGATGAAGTTATGGCATGATCGCAAGATTCTTACCAAAAATCTTGTGCCTAGACAGAAAGTTTCACTATATAATGCCAAATTGAGAATTTTTTCTAGAAAACTTAAGTTCAGGTGGATGGGTCCATGTATTGTGATAAAAGTTTATTCCTATGGAGCTATGGATATTCAAGATCCTAAGACTGGAAAAATATTTAAAGTTAACAGTCACAGACTTAAACCATATTTTTCAGTCGATCAACTTAAATATAAAGAGAATCTGATGTTGGGTCACTCAGAATGAGTTCTGGGTATGTCAGGCTGAACACATTAAACCAAGAGCATTGTGGGAGGCAACCCATAGTTATCGGTGTGTTTTTCTTTATGTTTGCTTTGTGTGCTTTGTTTGGTTTATTTTTAAGTTTTGGTGGTAGTATTTTGAAGTTGTTATGTTATAATAGTGTTTATTTGACCTTATTTTATGACTTAGAAGAGTCGGAATGAAATTTTGGACATTTGGCAGACCTGTCCTAAATTGAGCACTGGTGGCTAAGCGCCGCCTAGTTGGCGCTTAGGCGCCGGAGTTATAAAGCATGTGATAAATGAGGTTCTAGAAGCCTAGATCATGAGGAAGTGTTTTTAGAAGTTATTTTGGGGTTTTAAAACATTTAAGGGCGATTTATGCACTTCTAAAGTCTATAAAAAGGCCCTATATTAAGAGAAACACTTGCCCAAAGTCCTATTTTCATTTATGTGTCTTACGAAGAGTGTTTTGAGTGCATCATGTCTTCCAGGGAGAATGCGATCAAGAAGAAAGAGGATTCTGACAAGAATAAGTTTATTAGTGACAGTGCTAAAGAGTTATTCAATGGATTTCTCATCGTTAGTATTCAAGGAATTGCAGAAAAGATTACAAAGATCGAAGCCCGAGTGAGTTCAATCGAAGCAAAGATTAATGAAACTAACACACATTTGGAGCATATGGGATGGCAACTCAAGATGAAATTCAGTCATACAAGTCACGTGGAAGAAGCGGATAAGGCGATGTTCCTGAAGAACAAGTGGTTAGAAGATGAAGATGTAAGAGTGTTCAGTCATCGCCTGTTCTTTCAGATTTATATTCCAAAAGGGTCAAATGGAAATAATAGTGGTTCTGGATATATTCTGCCTACTAGAGAGTGGAATTAAATGTTAGTTTGATCTTGTGGCTTATTTTGTGTCTCTTGTGTTTTATGTGTTTGATGTTTTAAGTGTTTAATGTGTTATGTTTGTGTTCTGTTGCACTTTAATGTGTGATTGTTACATCTTAGTGATGTAAACCTATCTTTATGATTATTGAGTCCGTTTGTATCTAGGGAATTTCATCCAAAGTGTTTGGATAGAAATTTTTAGTTTTTTATTAAGTGTGGTTTGTTTTAAATGAATATAAGTTTGTGTTTATGTGAAGTTTAATTGGAATCGATGGATATTAAAATTTAAAATTAGAGTATTGGGAGATTTATGGGGAAGAGACAATTATTTTTAGAAGATTAAGGGTGATTAATTAAGTGGTTTAGTGCATTTTCTTAATTGTGAAAATCTGGGCACTGGCGGCTAAGCGCCAGATTTCACGGCTAAGCGCCAAAGGCCTTGCACTTAGGCACTGGTTCGTGAAAATTGATTTTCAGCAGTTAAAAACCTAAAGATTGCCATTCTTAACTACCCCTATCGTCTTCAACCTCTGCTTTTCGCGAAAAGGGAGCCTAGGACATCAATATATTGGATCATTTGAAAGCTTATCTCAACAAAAATTGTTAGATTTGGATTCCTTGAGGTAAGAGCACTACTCCTAAGTAAAAAATTTGAGGAAAAGGATGAGAAATTTCTTGGATTTAGTGGAAATTACTTTTGGAAGTTAATTTAGCAAGTTTAGTTTGATTTTGGAATTTATGGTGAATTTTTTCGTGAATTTTTAGAGATGGCTCCAAAGTCAAACCGCTCGAGAGAAAAGACAAGATTTGTTTCTGACAAGTTTTTTTACTTCAGGGGTTGAGGAACAATACGTCGATGCACTACAGTCACATAAATTTATTCCTGAGCATGTGTTCATTAAGCCAGAAGAAGTTATTGAAGAGATGATTTCTAGAAGGAATTGGGAGAATTATTGTTGCTTCTTCGTTGTTGCTGTTGTTTCTGTGGTCAGAGAGTTTTATGTGAACCTACCTGCAGCAGAAGAGAACTTGGTGATGGTGAGGAGGCAATAAGTTGATTTTTCACCTGTAGTAATCAATACTTTTATCGACTGCCTCCTGATATGTTTTGTTTTTATTCTAACTATCATTCTACTGAGGGAGAGTTAGATGAGATAATGGCATTTATGATTAATGGAAGAGGATTATGAAAGATTACTAATGATAGATGAGTCAATTTTCAAGCCTCTAAATTAAATGTCACTTCTAAAGCATGGCATTATTTTATCTCATCTAAGTTGTTGCCTTCAAGTCATACTAGTGAAGTTACAAGCGAGAGATATGTGTTGAACTATTGCATTCAGTAAGAGAAGCCTATAGATATTGGACTAATCATTTATGATTATATTTTGAATTGTGCCAGATCTACCACTACTGCAGGTATGGGATTTCCTTCCTTGATTCATTCATTATGTGAGTGGTCTGGTGTGAAATTTGAAACTTGGGAAGAGGTTCTTCAGCCTTTAAAACCAATTACCAGTGTAAACGTTGGAGCTTACACTGTACATTCAGAGTTTGGCTAGAGAGGAGGATTTGGTAGGGCTTCTACTGCTGCTGCTGCTTCTACTTCTCGTGCTACTACTTCGCCAGCCTAATCATCTAGTGATTCACATACTGGTTTGTTAAGAAAGATTTTGAAGAAGGTGAGTCTTACTCGTGAGCATGTTAGAGACATGGATGCAAAGATGGATAAAATGGAAAGATATATTGTAAAACATGATGAATATGAGGAGAATTATCAGCATTATTTGGATATATTGATTAGAGGTGATCTGAGTGCTGAGATACACCCTCATCCAATCTATATACCTTATGTGCCATCCAGAGATTAGAACGAGCAAGATGATGATGATGAGGAGGATGATTAGTATATTTGTTTTTTTATGTGTTCCTGAGTTTCTATTGATGTACTGATATATGTTGTGTTTTGTGTTTTATTTTGATGTCGTATTTGTGGTGTGAACTCTGGTAGTATGTTAATTGTAGTTGGACTATTTTTTATGCATATTCAGATGTATCTTTGTTGGATTGATATTATATATGTTGCTCTGTGTGATATATGTGTATTAGTAAACGTTTTAATGTGTATGTTTTGTCAGAGTTTTTATAATGTGTACTTAAACTCCAAAACTGTTAGGAGAATATGGAAAACTATTAAAAACTATTATTTAAAAACTGCATGTTTAGAACTTTTCAAAATCTACTACTACCATTTGTTATCTAGTTTTGGTATGATTTCAGTTATTTTCAGTTGGTGTGTATTTGCTTTGAAAACCTCCACTACTATAGAAGTCTTTTGAAATTTTTACTTCTCTTTTTATAAAAATTTTGAAAAAAAAAATTTGAATTTGATTTCTGTTTACTCCTATTTTTAAATCATTATACTTGAATATTTAGGATATTAAGATTCCTGCAAGCATGTTATGTTAGTTTTTAATTCTCAACATTGTATCATTTCTTATGCTTAAATGTTTTATCCTAACTAAAAATTAAAGTTGGGGGGGGGGAATTTTAAAAACATAAAATTTTTCAAAAACCTAAAATTTTATTTGTTCTCAATAATACTTAAAATTAATTTGATTTTTGATTGAATATAATTATGTATCTGAAGTTATATTAGGGGAACAAAATTTTGAATATAGAAATGAATAAGAGAATTTAGTTAAATTTATAGTAATAATGAAAATTTTAAAGTTAAAATTTTCTTAGTAAAGAAGTATTAAATATAGTTCAACTATCTTTAGTAAGAAATGTTGTATTTTTTGTTAAATAGAAGATTTGACTTTTATTCTTCAAAGCATAAATTTCTTTTATTGAGGAGTAATTTTCAAATGCTATTATTATGATTTTTATGTGAAAGATGTATATCAGACCTTTATTTTAAATGAAAGGGTGGAATTCAAACTCATTAAAGGCCTATCCAAATACAGCAATCCTTGCCTTACAAAAAAAAAAGAGTATGTGAAAAGGGAGGAGAAACTTGAGGATTTAAGGGCCTAATCAAAATTTAGTTCCATACCTAAAGTATAAGATATAAGTTCTGAGAAAATCTAAAGCTTAAGGTTATAATATAGTAAGTAAAATTATTTTCAAATAAATATTTTTAAGTGAGAAAAATAAGTGTGTGAATCCTATATTTTGAATAATCTAAGAGTATTTCTTAATTAGATAGAAACTTATATTTTACATTATCCTTTACCTAAGAACTTTCTAAAATTTAAGTTGGTCTTAATTACTGAATTTTTTTCTAAATTTGACTATATCATTTCTAGAACAAAATTTTGTTACCTTCCTAAGAAACTCATTACATAATTTGCATGCTAAAATTTTCTATGTGATTAAAAGTTCACTTGAGGACAAGTAACATTTTAAGTTTGGGGGATTTTGATACACCTAAAATATATAGTATTTTTTTGCACATTTGTATACCTATTTTTGTTGATATTGCACTTTAATGGAAGTTATTTTGTGTTTTTCTTGCAGGTATAATGAAAATGAGTGATTATGATGAAAGGAGCAAAATTAGATCAAATTTGGAGCAAAAAAATGAAAAAATGAAAAATTGGACACTAGCGGCTAAGCGCCGCCTGGTCGGCGCTTAGACGCCACAGTTATAAAAATAAAATTTAATCAAATTTGGCCCCATTTACAAGGGGTGTTTGAGGCAACTATTCATGGTAACATCCTTAACTTCCTTTTGGCGGCAGAAGTGTTCCAAGGGATGCAAGAATTGGTGGATACATTGAATTGGGATACAATTTAAAGAGACACCAAGGCACCTTTTGGATTATTATTAAATTTATGTCATGTAATTTGCATGAGACTCTCTTTTAAGAAGGGAATATTTTTAAGAAGGAGAGTCTTTTTAAGAAAGAGGGATTTTTTAGAGAGTTTCTTTCTAGAGTTATTACAGAGTTGATAGAGTGTGTGAGGGAGAGAAATCAGTAGGAGTAGGAGTAGAGAGTAAGAAAGGAGAGAGGGGTTGGAGTGAAGCCTTCTTCTCACCAATTCTCTTCCCTCCTTTTATTTAGTTTTTATTGAAGTCTGAAGTCTGTTTCTGAGTCATTAGATTTGGGCGACCTACTCTGAGCAGTGTTTTAGTGGAAAGTCAAGTTTCAAAGGAACTTCCGGAATCTTGTGGAGAGGATTTTCAGATAAGTGTTTACTTCTATTTTTATATTTAGTTTTTAATTAAAACTTGTTGTGTTTTCATTATGATTTCTATTTTCAAATCAATGTGTGCTTGTGTTTTCTCCATGAGTTATGAGTAGTTTTCTTTATCTTTTTCTTTCTTAAATGAAGAAGTAATTAAATTATGTAGGATTGTTGTGGAATGTATAAGTGTTTAAAGTTAGAATAAGTTGTGAAGATTTAATTCCATGAACTTAATTTAATTCTTAATTTGGCCAGTTAAGATGTTAATATTTGTTGTGAGATTATGTAAAATTCAACGCGGTATTGTCTCAAACAATAATTTGTAAAAATCACATGAAATTATATGGGTGAGAATTGTAGTCCATATAATTGAATGCAAATATATTATGAGATATGCTTTTAATGGGGAGTAAAATTAGAGGACTTTAGAGTGAAAAGCTAAAGCACCCTAATTTGGTTTTATATTTTAAATTTTTTTATGAAAAGTTAGTCCCCAGGTGGAGGGAATCGAGGGAACTCTACAGTGAGAGATGGTATCTTCTCTGCCTAACCATTTTCAAAATTTTAAAATTTCAAATTAACCAATATTCTTTATAGAACCAAGTAAGCGTAAAGAATAAATTTGCTCATATTTGTCACAACACATTTAAATACTTCTACAACAATACTTTCATAATTATTAATGCTTTATAAGAAAAATAAAAATATATTTTATTTCCTAGTGTTTTATATCGTGTTTTAAAGTTCTAATAATTTTCATTTCCTGCTTAGCTTTTTATTAAAAATACTAAAAATAACTTTTAAACTTTACAGATCAAAGCATACTTTCAAAAGTCATTTAAAAAGTAAAAATATAATTTTCTTATTTCTTTAAAAAGTTTTAAATTTCCCTGTGGGTTCGATATCTCGGGGCTTAATCAGAAAGTCCTATATTACTTGATAAATGATATATATACTTGTGTAGTATCCCATATTATAAAATCATAATTTTTATATCTAAGTCGTAAGCACATATATTTGTTGGGGATCAAAGATCCACGAAATTCTTCCAGTCCCACAATTTGTATTTCTCTCCCAAATAAAATAGAACATATGTTCGTGAGCGACAGAGTGGAAAAGTGTCTCTTAAAGTCATGACTATCAATACGAGGTCGTATACAGTCTCGTTCCTCATATATATTTATGATGCAAAAGTCTGGAATACAATCAGTGAGCATTATATTCCATGTCATCAATCATTCGAAAATTTGAATAATCATTGTGGGTAACGGATCCACTTGTTCATGTCGTAAAATTTCAGAAGGATTGTCGTCTTTGTCTACAGCATAATTATCAACATCCATATTGAATTGTCATTCGACCTTTGCCACGTATCCACTTATTGGGTTCAGAATATGTCCTTCTTCTTAAGTGTCCAGCTCGTCTGAGGTCGCGTGCTTCCATTACATGTTTAATAATGACAGTCTACTCGTCTTCATCAAAGGCTCTGGTGAATAGCTGAATGCATTCTAATATATTAACGATTCGACTGTTAATATATTTAAATTGTTCAATTGTCTATCGTCAAATATTGTGGATGTGTCTTGACTCTTCTTCGGAAGCAATGCATTTATTAGTTGACATTTCTGATGATGTGAGATCCAACGCTGGTACATAAGAAGTCGGAATGAATGTTGTTCTTTCAATCCTTTCTTCCTCTTGATCCTATTTTTTTCTCCTAAGACAAAATATGTTTCTTTAGGAATATCTTCAAGAACTGGAAATTTGAAATCATCGTTTCCCTCCATAGATTTCATATTTTGTCATTCCTTTTCTTCGAGTCTTTTAATTCGTTTATTATGATTTCTTCTTTGAGCTCTAATTAATCTGGATGCTGACTTCTTTACTCCGATAACGGATGTTTCTTCAGCTCCATGAGTTGTAGTTACCACTACTGATTTTAGTTTTCCAGTGTCAATTTCTCATTTTCGTTCTGTAGAAATGATTTCTTATATCCTGCTAGTTTGTTTTCGAAGTTTGAATTCTAATACAAATGGTTTTCCTTTTATTTCTTCTTAATTGGTAATAGATAACAGAGGTCCATCGTAAAGTAATTCAACTTGAGATAAGTCAAAATCAAAGTGGATTCTTGATCCTTTTTCAATACATTGCCGATCCAATGCCAAACACACACCACTTTGAAAAGTGAACAAGATTTTGTTATTCAACATTTCCCTACAAGCAACAGGTTAATGGAAATATATCAGACCAAGTTTCGATTTAATTTATCAATATGAAATTTATGATTGTTGAGAAATAATATTAACAAACATATGTTATATGAACAAAAAGGAAATGTTCAAAGAGAGACAGTGATTGACAAAATTTCTTTGTAATTTTATTCATTATTATCCCAATTTACAAACAAGTCATGATTTTTATGTCGCGTAATATTTTTTTAAGAAACGACTATTGATTGGGGGCATGACTCTTTCTCCTTGACAATCTACAAATTATTAAGATCCTCCCGAATATGTCTTTTCAATTACATACGGGCCCTCCCACATTGGTTCAAATGTTTCACCTATTCTTCGGTGTGCGAGGATAGGTCTTCGAAGAACTAAGACTAATTCACCGATATGAAAGGTTCTAGGACGAACCAATTTATCAGGGTCCCGTATCATTTTTTCTTGATACAATTCAAGATTTTACTAAGCTTGTAGACTTTTGGCTTCTAAACTCTTAAGTTCTTCAACTTCTTCTTCAGCTATTTTGTTTGCAGTAGCAACTCTGAGAGAAGGAATTTGCATTTTAAGTGGTAAAATTGCCTGAGAACTATATACCAAAGAAAATGGTGTTGACCGTGTTGGCGTTCGGTATGTAGTCCTATAGGGCCATAGAGCTTCTATTAATTGCTCATGCTACTGTCTTGGACTATTAATTAATTTATTTTTCAAAATTTGTACCAATGTTTTGTTGAAGGCTTCAGCTAGACCATTGGCTTTCAGATAATAGATTGTAGAATTTCTCCAGTCTATCTCAAGTCTTTGAATAAAATTGTTCATCTTCATATTTTTAAATGCTAGTCCATTGTCTGATATGAAGCTTCGAGGAATTCCAAATCTATAAACAATATGAGTCTTGAAGAAATGGAGAACTTGCTCTACCTTAACTTCTCTGAGTGGTACTGCTTCTACCTATTTAGAGAAGAGATCAGTGGCTGCCAAAATAAATTGATGGCCTTTAGATGATGGAGGGTCTATAGGGCACACTATGTCTGTGCCCCAACATTCAAATGGAGAAGTTGCAATGGTTGGATGTAATATATTTGGCGGTTGATGTAAAACTAATCCATGTATCTTACTTTGATTACATTTCTTTGTAGTTTCGAGACAATCAGTCATCATTGTCGGCCAATAGTATCCCATTCTTTTTATTTTCATTTTCATTTTAGGTCAGATTGGTGTGCACCGCATAGACTTAAATGAACTTCTTTAACAATCTCTTGAGCTTCAAATTGGTTTAGACATCTTAACCACATTTGGTCAAAATATCATTTATAAAGAATATCATTTACTAGAGCATAAGACAATGTACTTTGTTTGATTTAGGTTGCGATAGAATTGTTTTCAGGTAACCTTCCAGTCTGTAAATATTGAATAATTGGTTGTCGCCAATCATCCTTTTCTTCATCCATTATTGTTTTTATTATGTTTTTACCAATTTTTGTAGATTGTCCATGTCAATTTGGTAAAGAACTTGTCGTCCTTTTATAGAGATCATAATATCATTTTTTTTTGGAGAAACGAATTTTTTTGCAAGTTTTGGAGAAGAGATCATAATATCTGCTAAAGAATTGTCTCGTCTCGAAATTAGGAAGAAAGTTACATCAGGGATCTCTGAAGCAATTTTAGAGTGTAACGGGAGTATTGTTCATGTTGAGGTTTCAATGTCTTGTATTTGTCCGCAATTTAATTAATGATCAATTGAGAGTCTCCGTAGATATCGATATTTTTTATTTCCATTAGTATTGTCAGTTTGAGACCGGTTATGAGCGCTTCATATTCAACTTCATTATTCGTGCATGGTTCAGTCAAATAAAGATGCCTGTTGTGGCGATTGATTTATAATTTGTCGTTGTTTCTTTTGTTCAAGTTGGACTTGCATCACTTGTTTGCCCTTTTTTGCAACATTTCTTGGTTTCTTTCAAATGTTATGACAGACTTTGTCTTTTCTATTTTTCCGCTACACTCATCAGCTTTGCTTCTTCCTGAAGATTGGCAGCTTTACTGAGTAGTTTTTTAAATGTCTTTATCGTGAATCCTTTTAGCATAAATGCTATAGGACCATTGATATTTTTTAGTAGGATCTCAACAGCATGTTGTTCCTGGAGCTGTGGTTCACATTTCATGCTAAGATTTCTCCAGTGCATAATATAATCCACCAAACTCTCTGCTGGTTTTTATTTCTTCACTAACAGGTCACAAATTGTAGTATGGTGTTGTGCTCCAGTGAAACATTGAATGAAAGGCTTTCAAGCTCTACAAAAGTTTTAACGGACCCATTAGAAAGTTTCGCGTACCAGTCAAAGGCAACTCCTATAAGATTGTTAACAAATTTATTGAATAAGAGAGAGTCACTTCCTCCCGCAGTACAGAAACTCACTCTGAAGTGTGTAAGATGCTGATAAGGATTACCAGTCTCATTAAACATTTCAAAGAGAGGAGGATTGGACAAAATCAAATTCCTCTGGATAAGGTCTACCCTTTGGAGTTATTGATCTAGCCTTTATCTAAGCCATTGCTTCTTTTATCTATTTTTCTACTAATTGTATTCTTTCTTTTTTTGGAATTCCACTTTAGGATGAATCCTTTTTTCTTTTGTGTGCTTTTTTCAATTTATATCAGGTCTCTTTTGTCCTCCACAATGTGTATTGCCTCTAGTCTAATGATTTCAACAACAGGCAATGAATTCGTTGGTGGGTTTTGTAAAGTTGTCATCAATTCTTCCATTTTTTATTTGAGACGGTTAATTTGTTCATCTCATTGACGAATAATCGCTCATAACTCTTCTGTTGTATCTTCTTCGATTAATTCTCATGCTAAATAGG
The DNA here is from genome assembly GCA_022702705.1 of Papilionanthe hookeriana x Papilionanthe teres. Taxonomy (NCBI): domain Eukaryota; kingdom Viridiplantae; phylum Streptophyta; class Magnoliopsida; order Asparagales; family Orchidaceae; genus Papilionanthe; species Papilionanthe hookeriana x Papilionanthe teres. The sequence goes on along the minus strand of CM040421.1, from coordinate 160,340,109 downwards.
TAGATCGTGTTTCCACCATGCTTATCTCAGCAACTTCCTCATTTGAACTATTTGAAGAATTATCCTTCCTTCGTATTGAGAATTGTTTGTTGTCATTTTTCAACTTCTTCAATCTTTCCTTGAATGATTTTATAGGATGTTTTTCACAAGTTTGTTCCTGAAAACTATCTGCAGGGGTACTTATGGTATTCGAGATTCCTCCTGATGATTCTCGTCTCCATACATTATTTTTAAGTATAGGACGAGATATCGTTGGAAGTGTATCATCATTTTTTGAGTAAGAATCATCTCCAAGTTGTAACATTTGGTCCAAAGAAGTCATTTTAGCAGACGTGTCTTCTGCTTCTTATATTAATTTTTTATGTTTATTTTTATGTCTCATGACAATCACATCTATTACTCTTGGCCCTAGACAAAACTTCACAGATACCTAATGCACCAAAAATATATACTATTTTTGCTATATAATTTTACCCATTTTTTATGATATTGCACTTTAAAGAAAGGTATTTTTCATGATTTTTTTTTCAGGTATGATGATTTTAGGTGATTGGAGCGAAAAGAAGCAAAAAGGAATAAATTCAGAGCGAAAAGGAGCAAAAGGGGAGAAAACAGCTTCTGGCGCCGCCAGTGCCAAAATGGGCACCGCCGGCGCCATTTTCCCGAGAGCCCCAAAATTAATTGATGATAGAGAATTCAAATTTTAAGGGTTTTGGCGACTTTTTGAAGGGATTCTTAAGGAAACTCTTGGGAATTCGTTTCTAACACATATGTAATTGTTTTTGGAAGTGTAGAGTATAGGAGGTTTTGGAGAGGGAGATAAGTGTGTGTGAGTGGAAGAGAGTTAGGGTTTAGAAGAGAAGAGAAGTGAAGATTTGAGAAAGATTTGAGAGGGATTCTTCTCTAAGGAGTGAAGGAGAAGGAGTAAAGTGAGAGATTGCTTCTTCCTTTCCATTCTAAAGAGGGAAATGAGTCTTGCAAAGAAGAGAGAAAAGAATTCAAAGGAACATCAAGGGATTTGCTTAGGGAAGAGAAAGAGATACGTTATATTTTCTATTGTGGTTTGTATGACTTTTCTTTTATATATAAAATCCATGTTTTATTGTGTCTTCTGTATGAATTCTGAGTAGTCTCCTTTGTTTTTCTTCTTGCATAGAGATGTGATGATGTGATGATGTGGATTTGAAGTGCTTTTAAAGTATTGAAGAAATTGTGATGGTTTTTCTTTTTGAACTTAATTTACTTTTCGATACGCCAATTGAATTGTTAAAATTTGTTGTGGTACATTTACCCAAAAGGATTGACTGTCCTACAACAATAATGAAGAATCCATTCAATGTCCATGGTGAATTGCGTAGTTCATGGGAATCGAGTGCAAAAAAATAGGAAAATGTGTTTTGATAGGCTTCAATTTAAAGGTTTCAGAGTGACAAGCTGAGATCCCCAATTTGGTCCTAAGATTGGTAACTAAAGTCGAAGGTTAGCCCTCAGGTGAAGGGTGAGTGGGAGCTCCGTAGTAACAGCCGGTATCCTCCCAGTCTAGCCTTAGATTTACTGACTGAACTTAGAATATGTCAATGTTCTTTTCATGCTTGGAAGAGGGGGTACTCTTTTGAAGATAAACAAACATTTATGCTCCTATTTGGCACAATATAATAAATAATCATTCCATATCATTCACACATCATATACTCATTATAAGTAGAAGGACACTTTTCATATATATCAAAACCTTTCAAATACATTGCTTAGTGTGTGTGTGTTAGTTAATTTTGTTTGAAGATATTATAAGTAATTGTGGTTTGCTTAACTATTACTGTTTTTTGCATCTTGTTACTAGAAGTAAACTTAAACTTTAATTGCGATTTGAGTATTGGATTTCAGTATTAAGCTATATATTATAAGGAATGTGCCTTCCCTGTGGGATCGATAACCAGAACTCCATTAGAGCCCTGTATTACTTGATACGTTATGTATACTTGCGTTGAAGTTTGGAATTTACAAAAATCATTATAAATATATATATATATATATATATATATATATATTTGGGTTTATAAGTTTTTGCATAATTAAAAGTCATCGGTCAAGTTTTTAGCGCCGTTGCCGGGGAAGGTATAAACGGTATCTATTGATAATATTATAACTGAAAACCTTTACTTTGTAGTGTGTAATTGTGTGTTTGTTTACTTTTTAGAGTATTTGTGTGATTTTATATGCATAGTAGTGGATCTATAGGTTTAGTGCCTTACGATTCGGAGTTAGAGCATACTGTTAGAATAATTCAAAAACAACAAAAACAAATTGAGAATCCTTATGAAATGGCGAATAATCAAGATAATCAAAGAAATGATATAGGAAATTTGCCAAGAAATTTAAGAGATTATGCTAACCCAACAGCAGATGAAATTCATGTGACTATTCAAAATCTTGATGTTGCTGCTAATTCATTTGAGCTTAAACCTGCTATTATCCAAATGGTACAAAATAATCAATTTGGTGGAACACCTAATGAGGATCCAAATTTACATCTCGCTAGTTTTCTAGAACTGTGTGCTACTTTTAAATATGACGGAGTGTCGAGTGAGGTTGTCAGACTTAGACTTTTTCCTTTTTCATTAAGGGATAAAGCAAAGGCGTGGTTAAATTCATTAGCATCTGGATCTATTAGAACATGGGGAGACTTTTCTCAAAAGATTCTATCAAAATATTTCCTTCCATCAAAGACTCATAAGCTAAGAAATGATATCACATCTTTTGGTCAGTTTGGAGGGGAATCAATATATGAAGCTTGAGAAAGATTTAAAGATCTTCTTAGGAAGTGCCCACATCATGCTTTACCAGACTAGTTAATAATTCAAACATTTTAAAATGGATTAGTGGGATCATTGAGATCGATTATAGATGTTGCTGCTGGTGGATCGTTAATGTCAAAACTTTTTGATGAAGCATACGCATTAATAGAAGAAATGGCTATTAATAATTTTCAATGGCCCTCTGAACAGGTAAATCCTAAGAGAGTAGCTAGTGTTCATGATTCAGATATGATGACTATGATAGTTTCTCAAATTGCAGGCCTTTCTAAGAAAATAAATCAGTATGGAATGAATTATTCTCAACCACCCCAAGTGTTGGAGGAAAATGCATTTGGATAGATAACAGAATCTCAAATACCTTATTAATAGACCTAACAATCCTTATTCTAATTATTATAATCCTGGTTGGAAGAATCACCCAAATTTCAACTGGAATAATAACAATGCCAATGTTAACCCACAATGGGGGAACAGTTCTATAAATCCAGTTGGAAAATCGAACAATCAAGGAAATACTAATTTTAGACCTTCTTATCCTTCTAGATTCAATAGTAACCTGCAATTTAAGGATACGAAGTTGTCTACTGAAGAAATGATTCTGAAAATGGGAAATCAACTACGAGCTCAAGGTATTGCGATAAAAAATATTGAAAATCAGTTAGGGCATATTTTCACTGCACTTAATAATAGACCTTCTGGAATGCTTCCAAGCAATGTTGAGATCAATCCAAAAGATCAAAATAAGGAACAATTTAAGGCTATTTTATTAAAGAGTGGAAAGGAATTGGAGACAAGAGTACAAAAAGAACTTGAAATGGAGAAAGAGAAGTTGGATATTAAAAAATGTTCAAACAAGATTTATCCAAACTTAGAATATCCTCTTGAACCAATGAAGATTACTATTGAAAAACCACCACCTCCATTTCCTCAAAGATTGAAACAACAAAATAGGGATAACATATTTGGAAAATTTTTGGAGATCCTTAAGAAATTAACGATAAATATTCCTTTTGTTGAAGCATTAGAACAGATGCCTGACTATGCCAAGTTTATGAAGGATATTCTCAAAAAGAAAAGAAAGTTCACAGATCATGAAACTGTTGCACTTAGCAAAGAGTGTAGTGTAATTATTCAGAAGAAACTTCCAAAAAAACTTAAAGATCCTGGTAGTTTCACTATCCCGTGTGCTATAGGTGAAAATTTTTCGGAAGAGCCATATGTGATATGGGAGCTAGTATTAATCTTATGCCTTTATCAACTTTCAAAAGGTTGGGAATAGGAGAAATTTCTCCTACATCTATGACTCTTCAGTTGGCCGATCGTTCCATTACTTACCCTAAAGGAGTGGTGGAAGATGTGTTAGTGAAAGTAGATAAGTTCATCTTTACTATGAATTTTATTGTACTTGATATGGAGGAAGATAAAGAAACTCCAATCATTTTAAGAAGACCGTTCCTTGCAACTGGGAGAGCAGTGATTGATGTTTAAAAAGGAGAATTACTATGAGGGTTAATGATCAAGAGGTGACCTTTAATATTTTGACATCTATGAAGTATCCCTCAATGGCAAAAGATGATGAATGTTTTAGGATGGAGGTCTGTGAGTATTTGAGAAATGATCATTTTGAAAATATATTTGAAAAAGAAGCGGAGTATGAAAATATGTTTGAAGAAGGAATTGAAAATGAAGAAAATTCATATAGGAAGAAGAATGAAGATTTAGAGTATGTTCAGGAGAGATTTAAAGTTTTAGACACTATGGAAGGTAGAGATAAAAACTTAATTCCTTCGATAATAAAACCACCTAAACTTGAGATGAAATTTCTCCCTAATCATTTGAAGTATATGTTTTTAGGTGAATCATCTACCCTACCAGTTATTGTATCTTCAAAGTTGAACGAATATCAAGAACAAAAATTGTTGGGAATTTTAAAAAGATACAAAAAGGCTTTTGGATGGACTTTAGCGGATATTAAAGGAATTAGTCCTTTGATTTGTATGCACAGAATTTTATTAGATGAAGAACATAAACCGAGAGTTGATCTGCAGAGGAGATTGAATCCAATAAAGAAAGAAGTAGTTAAGAAGGAGATTTTAAAATGGCCGGATGCTGGAATTATTTATCTTATTTCGGATAGTGCTTAGGTGAGTCCAATACTTTGTGTACCGAAAAAGGGAGGAGTGACTATTGAAGTGAATGAATAGAATGAAATTATACCCATAGGACAAATTAGTGGATGGCAAATTTGTATTGACTATAGGAAATTAAATGTCGCCACCCGAAAAAATCACTTTTCCCTTCCTTCTCTCGATCAAATACTAGATAGACTTGCTGGACACAAGTACTAATTCTTTTACGGATGAATATGTTGGTTACCATTAAATACCTAGTGCTCCTGAGGATCAAGAAAAGACAACATTTACTAGCCCTTACGGAACCTTCGCTTTTCGAAGAATGCCTTTTGGACTGTGTAAAGCACCTACAATGTTTGAGAGATGTATGATGTCTATATTCAGCAGTATGATAGATAATGGAATAGAAGTTTTCATGGATGATTTCTCTATATTCGGGACTTCATTTGAAATCTTTTTGGAAAACTTAGAAAAAGTTTTGGAGCTTTGCGAGAAAATAAATTTATTTCTGAATTGGGAGAAATGTTAATTTATGGTTGCAGGAGGAATTGTGCTTGGGCATAAAATTTCTGAATATTGTATGGAAGTCGACCTGCTAAAATTCAAGTGATTGAGATATTATCACCACCCACTACCGTGAGAGAAGTGAGGAGTTTCTTAGAACACGCTGAATTTTACAGGCGATATATTAAAGATTTTTCTAAAATTACCAAACATTTCTGCCAACTTCTAGAAAATGATAGAAATTTTGATTTTAATGATGAATGTTTATGTGCTTTTGAATTATTGAAAGAGAAATTAATCACTGCACCTATAATTGTTTCACCTAATTGGGAGAAACAATTTGAACTTATGTGTGATGCTAGTGATTATGCGATTGGAGTAGTGTTGGGGCAGAGGCATGATAAAATTTTCAAAGTCATTTACTATGCTAGTAAAACTCTTAGTGAAAATCAGATTAATTATACCACTACTGAAAGAGAGTTATTAGTTATAGTATTTTTTTTTGAAAATTTTAGACCTTATTTAATTGGAGCTAAAAGTATTGTGCGTACAGATCATTTAGCTATCAAATATTTAATGCAAAAGAAAGATGGCAAACCTAGACTAATTAGATTGATACTTCTTCTGCAAGAATTTAATTTTATGATAGTTGATAAGAAGGGATCTGATAACCAAATAGTTGATCATTTGTCGAGATTAGAACATGATAAATTATCTGAATTTGAGAAGGAAGTTACAGAAACCTTCCCTGATGAACAACTTTAAACTATTATCAGAAGAATTTTGTCTTGGTATGCTGATATTGTAAATTATATTGTGAGTGACATTGTACCACCTGATTTAACAAGGCAATAATAAAAGAAGTTTAAATATGATGCAAGATTTTATTTTGGGATGAGTCCTATCTATATAAACAGTGTAGGGATCTGATTATTAGGAGATGTGTGCCACAGGAAGAAACTAATTTAATTATTCAATGTTGTCATGATTCTGAATTTTGAGGTCATTTCAGTGTTGATAAAATTGCTTTTAAGATTTTACAATCTGGATTTTATTGGCCTACTCTTTTTAAGGATGTATACAAATATATTAAATCATGTGATCGATGTTAGAGAGTAGGTAATATCTCTAGATGAAATGAAATGCCTTTAAACTATAATTTGGAAGTTGAAATTTTTGATGTATAGGGATTAGATTTTATGGGACCATTTACTCCTTCATTTGGGAATTTATATATATTGGTTGCAGTTGATTATGTCTCGAAATGGATTGAAGCTATTGCTTTACCTAGATGTGATGCTCAGAGTGTTTCAAAAATTTTAAAGAAAAATATATTTGCGAGATATGGAATGCCGTGAGTGATTATAACTGATGGTGGATCCCATTTCAGGAATAATCAAATTAAGAGATTGATTGAGAAATATAATATTATTCAAGGAATCTCTACTGCTTATCATCCCCAGACTAGTAATTTAGCAGAAGTGTATAATCATAAAATTAAAAGAATTTTAGAAAAAACTGTGGATAATCACAAATTAGATTGGTCACCTCGATTATATACAACATTACGGGCTTATAGGACTGCTTTTAAGACCCCTATTAGAATGTCTCCTTATATACTAGTGTTTGGTAAGACTTGCCATTTACTAGTTGAATTGGAGCATAAAGCATATTAGGCGATAAAAGAGTTGAATTTTAATTTGAAAAATGCTTGAGAGAAGAGATTTATGCAATTAAATGAATTGGAAGAAATTCGAAATGCATCTTATCATAATGACAGGATCTATAAAGAGAGAATGAAATTGTGCCATGATCAGAAGATATTGAAAAGGAAATTTGAACATGGATAGAAAATTTTTTTATACAACACAAGGCTGAAATTATTTCTTGGAAAGCTCAAGTCTAAATGGTTGGGACCTTTTATAGTTGTAAAAGTTCAATCTTTTGGAGCCGTTGATATTGAGGATCCTGATACTGGAAAGATTTTCAAGGTTAATGGGCATCGATTAAAGTCTTACTTTGATGGGTTTCAACCTGACTTCAAAGAGGTTTTAATACTAAGTCATCTCGATTAACTGAATGGTTTGTCAGGCTGACGACGTTAAACCAAGCATTTTATAGGAGGCAACTCATATGTATCTTTGTGGTGAGTTTGCTTGTTTGTTGTAGTTGTGATTTTAGATAGTTATTTTGAATCGTAATCGCTCCTAAATACTTTTAAAAATTGATAAATATTGGATCGAATTGAGATATCGAAATATTTCAGGCCAAACGAAGTTCGGTGAAATTTTTTACCAATGGCGCCGCCAGCGCCCAAATACAGAGGACATGCTGAACTTCAGGATTTGAGCGCCGCCGACGCCCTATCGAGAGCCGCTAGCGCCCAAATCCTGGTGACGGTGTTTGGAGTTTAGAAATTCAATTTTTGGCAGTTTTGAGCGGGATCTTCTTCCTTATAACTCCCAAAACTCCATTTTAAACCTCTAACCACCAGAAAAACGAAAACTTCCTTTCCCAATTCACATTCCATGGATTCCTACTCCATAGAACCCCCTCGATCTCGCATTTTCAACCGACAGAAGTTTATCAGTTTTGAGGCACATCGATTATTCACCAAGGTGATGATGAAGAGGAGGATTATCAAGGAGAGAGACTTTATTAATCGAGGTATGGATAATCCTACTACAAGAGTTGAAGAGATAATAAAGAAAAGGCGTTGGGAAGTGCTATGTAACACTACTGCTGCCGTAGTCGTTTCGGTTGTGAAGGAATTCTATGCAAATCTTCACGGATCAACCAAGGATTCGTCTTTATGCTAGGTAGGTTTGTCCTATTCACTCCTACGAGAATTAATGATCTCTTTATGATTGAGAATGTACCTATCCACCACTATTCCAATTTTAATGCGACAAGCGATAATATGAACTATGTTTATCATTATTTGACGGATGAAAATGAAGATTAGGAAGTAAGATACAATGGATATATTAGTTTCCCTTCTGCATCTTTAAATCTGGTGTCAAAGCAGTAGTATTATTTTATTTCAGCAAAGTTATTTCTAACTTTGAAGATTAATAAAGTAACCAAGGAAAGTGTTATTTTAAATTTATGTATTCAAAATGGAAGGCCGATTGATATTGGAAATATAATTGTGAAATCTGTTTTGGGATTGATAGTTCATGGATCTAAATATGGGCTTGGACACCCGTTCACCATATTTCTGTTGTGGAGTCAAACAGAAGTTTTGTATGAGAGTTGGGAAAAGGTTCTTCTTCCCTGGAGGCATATTGATCCAACTAATCTTTATGACTACCAAACAGTAGAAGATGAAGGTGATATGGAGCGCCACCGGCGCCCGGATACAGAAGAAGGCCAAAACCCTTTTATTTCGCGATTTTGACCCTGGGAATCGCAAATTTCTTCCTTGCTTTCGTCTTCCTCCTCCGACTTTAAAGGTTTAAGGTTTGATGGATCTTGGATTTAAAGCGATTTCAAGGCTTTTCGTGACCGGATCTACACTTCACTTGAAATTCACATGGCTCCAAGGATGAGTAAAGGGAATAGAAAATTTGATTTTGATGAAGAAAGATTTGTCAATGTCAAGGCGAAATTTCATTTTAATTCTTACCTTTACAATAAGAAGTGTATTCAGGATCGAGTTTTTGACAATCCTGGTGGATTTGTTTAACAGTTAATTGTCGAGCGAAACTGAGAGAGATTTTGTTATTTTACTGCAAATGTTGTTTTGGGTGTTGTAAGAGAGTTCTATACAAATGTGCCCTGGATTAAGATTGAATATGTGCTAGTTCATGGAAAAATGGTTGAATTTACCCCTCAGCATATTAATGCATTTTATCAGACTCGGGAACATTTTGTATGTGAATATGAAAATTTTGATACCTGAGAGGTGAATTTGAAGGAAGTGATTGCTTATCTGATAGATGGAAAAAGGGAATGGAAGGTGAGTCAAAAACAGATGATTAACTTCCCTGCTTCCAAGTTAAATGTTGCATCTAAAGTCTAGCACTATTTCATCTCTGCAAGACTGTTACCTTCTTATCACCATAGTGAAGTTACAAGGGATAGAGAAATTTTGAATTATTGTATTCAAAATATGAAGAAGATTGATATTGGAGCTATTGACTTCAAGAACATTCAAGTTATTTCTAGAGGAGAGACCACTGGAGTATTAGGACATCCTGCCCTTGTTCATGCCCTGTGTGTACAGTTTAGAGTTGAGTTCAACAGTTATGAAGAGGTAGCTATACCACTGAGACCCATTACCAAGACTATTATTCATACTTATGAGTCTAATGTGGGAGCACGAGATGAGATTAGGATTACTGATATTCCTACTACGAACTATGACATTCCATATACGTCTGAGCCCCCTACATTGTCCGATATTATGGAGCAGTTGAGATTACGGAGTGCTAGTATGGATAGACTCCATGGTAGGATGGATTTATTTGAAGCTAGAAGTGATGTGAATGAGGATTATATGAGAAGAAGAGTTGAGTTTGATATTGCCTATCATGATGCCCAGGTCAGATTCATGAGGGGGAGACTGATGTGATATTCCTACTTGCCTCAGTTATACACCGTATATACCTGGTCATGTTGACCCTGCTGATGAAGCTGGTGATGAAGAGTGGTAGTTTGTTTGTTTTTGTTTCTGTTTTTCTTTTTATGTGTTGTTTTTTTTTATTTTTCTTTTACTTTTCTGTTGATGTAGTAGTTATTTTCGATAGGGCGCCAAAAACTTGACCGTGGACTTTTAATTATGCAAGAACTTATGAACCCAAATTTATATATATTTATAATGATTTTTGTAAAATCCAAATTTCAATGTAAGTATACGTAATGTATCAAGTAATACAGGGCTCTAATGGAGTTCTGGTTATAGATCTCATAGGGAAGGCACGTTCCTTATAATATATAGTGTAATACTGAAATCGAATACTCAAATCACAATTAAAGTTTACGTTTACTTCTACTAACAAGATGCAGAAAATAATAACAGTTAAACAAACCACAATTACTTCTAATATCTTTAAACAGAATTAACTAACACACACACACACTAAGCTATGTATTTGAAAGGTTTTGATATATATGAAAAGTGTCCTTCCTCTTGCAATGAGTATACGATGTATGAATGATATGGAATGATTATTTATTGTATTATGCCAAATAAGAGCATAAAGGTTTCTTTACCCTAAAAAGAGTACCCCCTCTTCCAAGCATGAAAAGAACATTGACATATCCTAAGTTTAGTCACTAAATCTAAGGCTAGGCTGAGAGGATACCGGCTGTCACTACGGAGCTCCCACTCACCCTTTACCTGAAGGTTAACCTTCGAATTTAGTTACCAATCTTAGGACCAAATTGGGGATCTCAGCCTGTCACCCTGAAACCTTAAATTTGAAGCCCATCAAAACACATTTCCTTAATTATTTGCACTCAATTCCCATAAACTATGCAATTCATCCATGGACATTGAATGGATTATTCATTATTGTTGTAGGACACTCAATTCTTTCGGAGTAAATGTACCACAACAGATTTTAACAATTTAATTGGCCATATCGAAAAGTAAATTAAGTTTGATATGAAAAACCATCACAATTTCTTCAATACTTTAAAAGCACTTCAAATCCACATCATCACATCATCAATCTCTATGCAAGAAGAAAGATAAAGAAGACTACTCAAAATTCATAGAGAAGACACAATAAAACAGGGATTTTATATATAAAAGAAAAGTCATACAAACCACAATAGAAAATACAACTTACCACTTCCCCAAGCAAATCCCTTGAAGTTCCTTTGAATCATTTTCTCTCTTCTTTGCAACACTCAATTCCCTCTTTAGAATGAAAAGGAAGAAGCAATCTCTCACTTTACTCCTTCTCCTTCACTCCTTAGAGAAGTATCCCTCTCAGATCTTCACTTCTACGGTCTTCTCTTCCAAACCCTAACCTCTTCCACTCACACACACTTCTCCTCCTCTCTAAAACCTCCTAAAATCTACACTTTGGGTTCCATAAGCATATATGTTAGAAACGAATTCCCAAGTGTTTCCATAAGCATCCCTTCAAAAAGTCGCCAAAACTCTTCAAATTTAAATTGCACCAACATTCAGCACCGGCGGCGCCCGATAGGGCTCCTAATCAAAAATTAAAAAAAAAAGAGAAAAAGAAAAGTAGGATTGAAAAAAAAATCCCAAAAAGAAAAATGGAAGAAGAAAAATAAAAGAAAAAGAAAGGAAAATATTCATGAGGAGATGCCGAATCAAAATTTGGCTTCACTTGAGTCACCCTAAAAAGAGAACTTGATTTCATTTCTTAATTTATATTTAAAGTATTGGCCTACATTCTGATGAAGTTTGCATGAACTCATTTTTCATGTAGTCTTTCAAGGCACTCTTAATGTGAGAAATTATGGTTTATCTTGAAATAAATAGAAAACTAGAGCTCTTAGACTTGATTGCTGAATATTCTTATACCTGTAGTGTTGACCTGAGTTACTGAATTTCTTTCTAAAAGTCTTATCAATATATTCCTTTGAATGAAAAATTTTAGTGTCCTACAGGTGAAAAGTACATTGCCTTGAGTTATATATTTATGTAGTAGAAGGATTACTTGAGGACAAGTAATAGTTAAGTATGGGGGATTTTGATGCACCAAAAATATATAATATTTTTACTATATCATTTTACCCATTTTTTGTGATATTGCACTTTAAAGAAAGGTATTTTTCATGATTTGTTGCAGGTATGATGATTTTAGGTGATTGAAGCAAAAAGAAGCAAAAAAGGAACGAATTAGGAGCGAAAAGGAGTAAAAGGGGAGAAAACAGAGCACCATCCGAGTACACTGAATGTTTAATGGGAATCTCTGATCCTTTTCTAAGTAAGTAGGATCTTCAATCGAGAGAATTCTTCTTTTCATTATCATAGAAACCGTACATCCCATTTTATCTAACAATCGGGAAATTGAACACCTCTCTTTCCATGCTAATCTTTTAAACACAGACTATACATCATGAATTGACGGAGAATTTCTAGGTTGGAAAGTATTTTCCTCATATTCAATAGGTATTGGAATATATCATTTTTCTTTTGAGATAGAAGGGTTCCCGAAACACGTTGTTCAAATTCAGATATCTCAAATTTTTCATCTTTGTTCCACTTTTCTTTCTTTTAAGAGAACGAGTTTTATTTCTTCGCTGAGTTTTTGAAACATTCTTGGAGCAAGATCCAACTCGATATATGGACGGAGGTGGAATGCCACTTTCTTGTTCAATACAAATTTTATTTCCTTTTCTGTCAACTTGTTCTTCCATTTCCTCAAAAGTATATTGTTCTACAGGAATGTATTGAGGTAAGTCTATTGTAAAGTTAAGAAAATCTTCATAAGGTTCCGGATTAAATTCCTCAAAGGATCGTATATCATTTTGATATAGATTTTCTAATGCAAATTCAGTTTCATTAAATAATCCAAAATAATTATAATAAAGGTAAAGGTCTTCATCAATCCGTGTATTGAGACTTTGATAATAAGAAAAGACTGAATTTGGGGATTCTCTTCAAGGAGAATAAAATGTCATGAACTTTTATTTTAAAACTGGGAATTTATTATTATGTTGTTGTTATAAAATGTCAAGAATAACTCTTTTACAATAGAGTTTTGAAAGATGTGGCTCTATATGTAAAAGGACGTAACTTCTTTTTGAAAACAAGTGAGTTAACATGAGATAAAAAGAAAGATGCTACCCAGTGGAGTTGCCAAATAAAATCTCTTGGTGCCATCCAAAGCCTTGTTAGAGATTCTCTGTGTCGATGTCATTATTTTGGATTCGCCACTTTGTTTATCTATAATATTGCCCTAATCTTTAAGAAATCTTATTTCTTTTGGATCATGTAAAGGATCATTAGATAATAAGAAATTTGAAGTAAGGGCTAATAAAATAGAAAACATTAGAATAAGAAATATCAGTGATAATCTATATAAAAGAAGATTCTATAATGCCTTATTCTAGAAATTTTATATAAGGACGATCACATATGAAATTTTGATAAACAGAGATTTCTAGGTGTGATACCTATCTTAAGTTCTTAAATCTCCTATAGGAGAAAATTCCTATAGTTAATTAAATCTAAGACAATTAAAATTATCTAAGAAAACTTCTGATTAATGTTAATCACTTATTTTCTAAGTTGTTTTAGGAACAAAAAAAGAAACATCAACATTCAGTCCTTGGGGTAATATGTCATACTATCCTAAGAGTTTAATTTTTGTCAATGTCATTTGTTATGTCGATTTAATTTTTTTGGTTTAGTTGTTTATCATTTTGTTGTTGTTTTGTCTTGTAGTTTTTCATTTGTTTGGTGACTATCTTAAAAGTTTAGGTTTTATGTCTATCCTAAAAGTTTTTTTTTTTTGTTTTGGTTTTTTTGTTTTGTTTTGTCATTGTTTTGGTATTGCTTTAATTTTGGTTTATTATCATTTGTCATTTCTTCAGAATGTCACCCTGCAAAACAGAGTTAGCACACCCTAATAACATGTAAAGTAAATCTAAAGCATAATTTGTCTTCAACCTGTAAAAGAATGAGTGTTAGATTTAAAATAAATAATGTAAAATTTATTTCTTGAATCTTTAATTTAGTTGGTTAGATTTTAGATAACTCGTATAAGATGTCACTGGCTCCATCGTCCTAAGGTTATCAGGGGCCTTAATCTACTTAACTCTGAAAGGTGTTTAAATCAAGACCGGAAGACTCATATCAATAACTACGATTGCGTCGTGCAAGAAATCTTCGTAGATCAAGAACATTGGGTTTCAAGTTACATTCGGTTATCTTTCTTCATTAATGTTTCATTTAAGTCTTAATGTCCTTTTGGATTTTAAATTGAAAAATTTCAAGATATTTATGATTTATTAACCAATTAAAATTTTATATATATATGTTGGTTTTTATTTGTTTATTTAAGTCTTAATGTAATTTAGACATAAAGAAAAGGGAGAAGTTTATCTACATCTAATGTCTGTAAGATCTAATTAAACTTGAGAATTTTTAGATTCAATTTTGAATAAAATTTTTCATAAATTAGACTTTAAAACTTTAGATTCGATGTCATATAAATCTAAAAGGTGTTAAGTCTAATGTAGATTAGACTTAAATTATGTAAAATCTAACATAAGTTAGACTTTTAAAATTTTAGATTCAATGTCATTTGAATCTAAAAGGTGTTAAGTCTAATGTAGATTAGACTTAAATTATGTAAAATCTAATATAAGTAGACTTTAGAATTTTAGATTCGATGTCATTTGAATCTAGAAGGTGTTAAGTCTAATGTTGATTAGACTTAAATTAGAGTTAGAAGCATTGACTTAAGTTTAGTATGGGTTGAGCTTAAGTTTTAGTTGACTTGGTTTCAAGTTAGATTGAACCTATGTTAGAAATGTTGACTTAAGTTTAACATGAGTTAAACTTAAGTTTAGGTTAACATGGGTTCAATTTAGGTTGAACCTAAGTTAGAAATGTTTGAACTTAAGTTTGAGTTAACATGGGTTCAATTTTGGTTGAACCTAAGTTGGAAATGTTAACTTAAGTTCCATATGGGTTGAACTTAAGTTTGGGTTAACTTGGGTTCAATTTAGGTTGAACCCAAGTTAGAAATGTTGATTTAAGTTCAATATGGGTTGAACTTAAGTTTGGGTTAACTTGGGTTCAATTTAGAATGAAACTAAGTTTGAAATGTCGATTTAAGTTCAATATGGGCTGAACATAAGTTTGAGTTAACTGGGTTTCAACTTAGGTTTAACATAAGTTAGAAATGTTGACTTAAGTTCAATATGGGTTGAACTTAAGTTTGGGTTAACTTGGGTTCAATTTAGGTTGAACCTAAGTTAGAAATGTTAACTTAAGTTCAATATGAGTTGAACTTAAGTTTGGGTTAACTTGGGTTCAATTTAGGGTGAACCTAAGTTAGAAATGTTGATTTAAGTTCAATATGGTTTGAACTTAAGTTTAAGTTAGCTTGGATTCAATTTAGGTTGAACCTAAGTTGGAAATATTAACTTAAATTCTATTGGGTTGAACATAAGTTTGAGTTAACTTGAGTTCAGCTTTAATTGAACATAATTTAGTATTGTTGACTTAAGTTCAAGATGGGTTGAACTTAAGTTTGGATTAACTTGGGTTCAATTTAGTTTAAACCTATGTTAGAAATGTTAACTTAAGTTCAATATGGGTTGAACTTAATTTTGGGTTAACTTGGGTTTAATTTAGGTTGAACCTAAGTTAGAAATATCGATTTAAGTTCATTATGGGTTGAGCTTAAGTTTGAATTAACTTGGGTTCAATTTAGGTTGAACCTAAGTTGGAAATGTTGACTTAAGTTCAATATGGGTTGAACTTGTTTGAGTTAACTTGGGTTTAATTTTGGTTGAGCCTAAGTTAGAAATGTTAACCTAAGTTCAATATGAGTTGACCTTAAGTTTGAGTTGACTTCGGTTCAATTTAAGTTGAATCTAAGATAGGGTTAACTTGAGTTCAAGTTAGACTAAACTCAAGTTAGGTTTTGGTTGAGTTTGGTTCGATATGAGTTGAACCTAAGGTTGGGTAATCTTAGGTTCAAGTTAGATTGAACTCAAGTTGGGTTTATGTTGTGTTAGGTTCAATACGGGTTGAACCTAAGATTTGGTTAACTTGGGTTCACAATAGATTGAACTCAAGTTGGGTTTTGGTTAAGTTAGGTTCAATATGGGCTGAACCTAAGGTTGGGTTAACTTGGGATCAAGTTAGATTGATTGAACTCAAGTTGGGTTCTGGTTGAGTTACGTTTAATATGGGTTGAACCTAAAGTTGTTTTAACTTGGGTTCAAGTTAGATTGAACTTAAGTTAGGTTTTGGTTGAGTTAGGTTTAATATGGTTTGAACCTAAGGTTGGGTTAACTTAAGTGCAATTTAGGTTGACTCAAGTCAAGTTTTGGTCTAAGTCTAATTAAAGATAGACATGATTAAGGTTTATTTAAGCCTAATTTAAGTAAGGCTTAAAGAATTTAATTAGTTCTAATGGGTTAGACCTAATTAGATTTTAAAATTGTTTAAGCCTACTTTAAGTAAGGCTTAAGGGTTAATTAAATTTATTTTAAGTAAGATTTAATTGATTAATATACTTAATTAGGGTTAAGTGTAATTTAGGTAAGGTTTAATTTATTAATTAGACTTAATTAGTGTTAAGTCTAATTGTTTTAAGATTAATTAAACCTAATTAGGTAAGGTTTAATTGATTAATTATACTTAATTAGGGTTAAGTCTAATTGGTTTAAGGTTAATTAAATCTAATTTAAGTAAGGTTTAATTGATTAATTAGACTTAATTAGGGTTAAGTCTAATTAGTTTAAAGTTAATTAGACCTAATTTAGGTAAGGTTTAATTAATTAATTAGACTTAATTAGGATTAAGTCTAATTGGTTTAAGGTTAATTAAACCTAATTTAAGTAAGATTAATTGATTAATTAGATTTAATTAGGGTTAAGTCTAATTGATTTTAAGGTTAATTAAACCTAATTTAGGTAGGGTTTAACTGAATAATTTGACTTAACTAGGGTTAAGTCTAATTGGTTTAAGATATTAATCTTAATGTGATTAATGTCTAAATTTGTTTAATTAGGTCTAAATGTTATCTTAGAACTAATTAGGGTTTGTTAAGTTAAACCTAATACGATTAAGGTCTAACATCGTTTAATCAGGCCTAAATGGTGTCTTAGACCTAATTAAGGTTTGATTTGTCTTAATTCTAATGTAATTAAGGTTTAATATGTTTTATTAAGCCTGATGAGGATTTAGACCTGATTAGGGTTTAAATTTTCTTAAACCTAATGTAATTAAAGTTTAAGATATTTAATCAAGCCTAATGAAGAATTAAACCTAATTAGGCTTTCCAAAATGATTAAGCCTAATGTGGTTAAGGCTTAATCAGGGTTAATTATATCTAATTTGATGTCTTAGACCTAATTAGTGTTTAATGTAAGTATATTTGGAGTTAGACTCACCATTGACTTGACCCAATGTGAAATAGATCAAGTATGGTAGATTTTCTATTTTAAAGGACCCTAAAAGATGGTTGTCATTTAAAATTTTCCAATAGCTAAGAAATGTCCTTTTAATGTTAATGTGTGTTACCCTAAATTACTTAACCATTTTCCAATTTTATTTCCTATTTTCTGAATTTTTATAATTATTATTAAAAATATTCACAAAGTTACATGAAAATTAGGAAATCCTATGCTAGAGAATTTTCCTAGCCTCAGAAAAAGCAGAAGATGTGTCTAAGGACTTAAAGGTTAATCCCTTTTTTAAAAATTTCATTTTTTTCTGATTTATAAAAATTTTTAAAAATTAAATTACTCCGTAGAGTAATTAATTAATTAAAATTTAAAGATGAATGATTAATTTAAAATTTCAATTCCACATTGTTCTCCTCACTGTCCTGAATCCAAGGATATATTTATCATACTTTTGTGATTTTTCTTTGAAAAGATATGAATTTTTTATTAGTTTAAGGATAATCTAATTTATTTAAATCCAAAACTAATCGGAAATGACCAGAGGGTGCTGCATGTCCTTAGACTTGTCGAAATGCGGTTGATCCGCTATGGGACTTCGAACAGCGGATCCAACTAGATTCAGAGTCATCCATTTCCAAAATACGGAAAATGGACAACATCTATTCATCCTCTTCACTTTACCCAAACCGTGAGCCATCCATTTAAAACCCTTAAGATCTCTGCGGATTCTTAATGGATTTTCATGATTTTTGGCTCTAAAGCTTCATCTGAGGGAGACGAAGACATCCATGACATGAATCATGGGTTATGAAATGTTCTTCTTCATAAAAGCTCAAGCCCAAGCTCGGGTTGGTCAAAGATTCATACCTTAGCCTTGATGGATGCAAGCTTCAATTGAATGGCACTAAAGCTTCGTCTCGACCTCAAGATGCTTTTGCCTAAGTCAATTTGAGTTGAAATCGGGTATGTGTATGACTTTGATCTCAAGGTGTCTCGACTAGAGAGGAGGAGGTTGAACAATGGGTTAGAACCTATGGGGATGGCCAATTTTGATTGGGCTCGTCTTCGTAGGGTCTTAGGAAGCTTTAAGGAAGGTCAATTTGAAGTTTTGGACAATTTCATTTCAAAACTCTAATTTTGTCCTGTTTTGGGGTTTTTAGGTTAGCTAAATTAACAAGGAGGAGTGGATTTGAGGGGTTGGATTCAATGGGGATCAATTGCTCAAGTCCTAAGGAAAAAATTTGATGTTCAAAGCTAAGGGAATTGTACAGTATATGGGTGTGTCCTATTTTGGTCTCTCCTCCTTAAGCTCTCGAGTTTGGTCCTTTTATAGTCATTGATGAAGCCATGTTGAGTTTGGGCTGGTTTGGGGAAGGTTGTATCAGGCTCATGATGTCTTTTAGATAAGATTTGAGCTGTGAATAAGGAGAATTGAACTTCCCAAGGGTAAACCATGTGAAGTTTACTCATGGTTTAATTTTAGTTCATGCTTTGGCTTTCCCTCATTTGTTCATCCATGTGGTGGATAAGATATGCCCATATGGTCAGAATTAACCTCCTTCACATAAGTTTATCGACTCATTTAATGTCCTTAAGGAGAGAATGACATATTAGCTCCTTACTCATCTTTTTACATGGATTAGTAATCATATGCTTTCACCATGGTAAGGGGTGAGCTCAAGCCTTGTTTCTCCTCCATTGAATGGTCTAGTAGGTGGGCAAGATTGCTTTTAGGTTAGCAGGCCGCAACATCTCAAAGTAAGGGATGAATCATTCTTTGAAATGGGGAGATCATGCCACTTCAAAAAAGGTCATGATAAGCTTTTAACCCATGTTTACCATGATGTCTAATGGGTTGTCATGTGTTGATTTATGTCAAGATGGGTTTAATGAGTCATGGGTGACTCATTTATGACCCTCCATAATTTAATTTTGATTTAAAAATAAATCATGGAATTTTTATGTCACATGTGATGTCATGGAATTAAATCCATTTCATGGTTATTTATCATAATTCCAATTTTTAATTAATTATGCAATTAATCAAAAATATTGGAAATTATATTTTTAGCCAATAAATTAATCAAAATAATTTTTAGAATTAATTATTTGATTACATTTATCAATTTTGGTTCAAAATTGGGCATTTTGACCAAATTTGATTATTGTTGACTATGGTTGACCAATTTTGACCCAGGTTGACCAATCCTAGTTCAATGATGACCAATGTGACTTTCCCAACCTTTTCATGGTTTGGCTAGTCTAGGGTGTAAAGGTTTTGAATTTTTGGGTAGTTTTGGTCATAATGGCCATTTTTAGGGTTTTAGGTTAACCTATTCGTCAATGTGGTGACTTTTGGGTTTTGTATTGGTCTCCTTGACCAATGTTAAGTTGATTAGGTCAATAGTTGACCAATGATGTAAATGTGGTAGTCTTTTAGGTCTTGGATTGGCCAATTTAACCAATTTGGCCTCTTTAGGTCAAGGTTTGACCTATGATGTCAATGTGATGGTCTTTAGGTCATGGGTTGATCATTTTGACCAAATTTGTCTTATTTAAGTCAAAGGTTGATCATATCAGGGTTTGTTATTGCTGATTTGACTATCCCAAGATGTCATTAGGATTTAGGTCAAAAAGGCTTTATTAGGGCTTTACCCTAGATTTTAGGGTTTAGTGACCCTTGGTAAGATCTAGGAGGTCAATATTGGTAGACTTCCTTTTCTCAAAATTATTCATAAATGATCCTCACAAAAGTGAGTTCAACAGTGTGTGAGAGTGTAATGTGCAAGTGTGTGTGTGTGAGCCTTACCCAGACCACCCAGGGTATGTCCTAAGGCTTGACCATCCTCTTGAGCTAATGGATTGTTATAATTAAATTTATAATCCCATGTCTCTAGACTTTTGTCATAATATTACGAGGAAATTAAACTTTTGTGAAGGCCTTCTATCCTAACTGTATATGTTCTGAAAGTATACTTCTTATTACTTTCTACAAAATTTTTCATGCAATGGCATGGTTAAGATATAATGGAAATTATTAAAAAAAATTTTATCTTAGCTAAAAATATTCATTGATACATTTATTAAATAATTTTTAGAATTTATTTTCTTCAAACATTTTATGGGTTTCTTGGTTATTCGTATATTAGATTAATCATGTTTTAAGGTGTGTAACTTTCACATATAAAGACACTCATTAATCTATTTTTATAATCTATGTTTTCAAGATTGATCTAAACTACAATATCTTCAATCAAGAGAAATTCATCAGTTCATTTATTTCTTAATGTAATTTATAATCTTTAAATATAAGTTATAAGCTCATAGGGCTAATTGAAATATATTCATCTTATACATAACTATGATTCACCTTTTTCCTTATGAACTAACTAATTTTATAGCATAGATTAACATATTAAGTTTAAAAAGTTTAAATCATCACATGTCTATTAATTTAACCTATGAAATTGAAAAATAAGGATTTTTTATATATTATGGTATCACTTGGAGTTTCTCTTATGTGTAATTGAGCTTACTGAACCTAATGTCTAAGCATCCTATATCCTTTATTTGAGTTCTTTCAACTATTATTATATGAGTTCTCATAAGTAATTTATATTGATTTCAATGTACTTTGTTGGTCCTACCTCACAAGATCTCTTTTATTATATATTCCTAAGAAATATCCTACATATAAGAAGACTCTTATATCATTAATTTTCTTCCTATTAATAATTATTTTAATATATATTATAAGCCTATAAATTCATCACATATAAAAAAAGGAATTTATATATTTAAGGTCTTCAAATGCAAAATCTTTTTGAAGCTTTTCCAAGCAAAAAAATTTAAGTGTTGATCTATAAACCCATCCTTAAATAGCTTTATCTTTGTAATATCTTTCTTAAAAACTCTAGGATTTGCTTTTTTATGTATATAAATTCAATCTAATGATTTAAAAGTTTATTATTAAAACTTTTATGTGAAAATCATCAAGTCGCCTCTAAAATATAGGAATACCTTTCTTCAGCTTTTATTTATAATTGAGTTTGTGAAAGTCTAGTAGAACATGGTAAAGCTTTATGTTACAAAGCTTTTGTATGTTAAGTCTTATTTTTCTGGAATGATAATTGGATGTTATTGCTCTTAAATAAGATTATATTTAAGTTTCTCTACTTACACATAAGACTAAATGGGTTAGGCTTGTGATAGATGTCTTGTTAATGGAATATTGATCTTGGTGGGCATTTGAGGTGGATATAGGTCCATTTAGAGAAAACTATATAAAATTTAACACATTTCTCTTTTATTTGGATTTAACTTTCTACATATTTTCTTAGGTAATTTCTCATTTTTCTTGTTAATTTAGTTATTATTTAAAATATGTTGTTATGAAGTATATACAAAAAAATTGTAATATTGAGTGTCAAAGTCTTGCATTTAGTTACAACACAGGTATTGTTCGTAGCACTATTTTTTTTGCAATATTGAGTGTCAAGGTCTAGCATTCAGTTACAACACAAGTATTGTTTGTAGCACTTTTTTTTTTGCATTTGTATTTTAATAAATTTGGTCCCAGTAAATTACTTCTTCAAGCTTATGTAATTTAGTGGATCTAATATACAAAGGTAATTAGTCGCACTCACTCAATAGCTTTATCATCAAATGTAAAAACTATTTTAACTTGTGTGGTGTTACACTTCTGAAATTGAACTGGATGAATATAAGTATGTTTGAATACTCTCGAGCATAATCATTTCTAGTGTTCATAAATCTTGAACATATAAGGATTAGTTAGTGACAGTTGTGAATCATTTAACTTTTATTTATACAATTATGTACGTATTCATAATATATAATCAATTATTAAAAATTATAGCATATTTGTGTATTTTATTCTTAGAATTTTGAATTTGAATTATTTTAAAGGAAGTTCAAAATACTAATGCCAAACCAATTTAAATCCCCTACCCCTCCTTTCTCTTAATGTAAATTGATTATTAATTATTAATAATCATATAATCTTTAGAGACATTATACCAACCAATATACATTTAAAGATTAAATATAGCTCCAAATAAGTCATTCATGAGAATAAATACTGGAGTACATATACCTTGAAAACTAAAGTTCAACATTGGCCAACCTAAAATAAAATAGAAGCCAACCCTGCTTGTTTGTTTCCTAAAACCATCCAATAAAATAATAGGAGTATTTAAGTGATTCTTTATATTAATCTAAACTACCTCATTCTTTTGCTATTTAGACAAAATCTTCTTAAACCCTTTTAAAATATAAAATTAAAAAAATATACGATACAATGACACTGTATGAGGAGTGAATTTTTTTTTAAGATTTTTTTTTCTTCATAGAAATCACCTTCCTAAAGCCACCATCATTCACCAAAAGATCATCATAAAAAGAGTTTCTTTTGAAGGAATTATATTATGGAATGACATTAGTAAGATAAAACCATATGTAAATGCATTAACATATAACAACTTAATTATTGTATTAATAAAGAAATGTTAAGCAAATTTTTATAATTTTCGATTATATAGTTAGCAGATTCTTTACTTTGTTAATTATGGGAAGGAAAGTCATTGGGGTTAACATTAAGAATGAGCAGTATTGTTATAATGAGGGGATAAAGTTTCAAATCCATTGGTCTTAGATAATGAGATATTTTAATATGGTCAATAGGTACATGTTCAATGTAAAGGAAATGCATCTAATTTTTTTTCTTTTGTAATTTGGTGAGTTCTAGGTCAATATAAGAGTGTAAAGTTTTAATCCGTTTTGTTCCTCATTTTAGAATAAATCAACAAGCATTGAGTGGCCATGATAGTAGTTGTACTACTTGTAAATTATTTAAAATAAATTAAAGATAAGGAAATAAGTCAAAAGACAGAATAATTTTATGAATATTAATCAAAATCCACTTGTTAACTAAATAGTGTATAAAATCATATTTTGTTCTCCCTTTGAGGTTTACTCCCTTCACGCTCTTCGTTCATGAGCTAGTTTTAATTTTTGCACGCATTTGATATTGAATTTATGAAAGTGCTTTAGCAGAAGGCTTATACTTGATAATTTCAATGGCATAGATTTTAGGTTATAGGGTTTATCAAGTGTGGCATGACAGACTTCTCTTGCTCTTTCTAGTTAAGACTTTATCACATGTTATTCCCTAAAAAAGATATATACACACTCTCATTCTCATCTTACTATTAGGAAAATATCTTAGATTAATTTATATTTGTGATTAAAAATTAACAATGAATTCTAGCTAAATCGTTAATTAATTATTTTTTTCTCATTACTATGCAAGCTTGTGAAAACTTGATTCGTTATTGAGTTGGAAAAATAGTTCAACTAAGGTTAAATTATTGATTGAAGCAAAGAACAAATAGATATTAAAATTATCTTAATATGATTTGAATAATTATGTATATGCGTGAGAAAACATAAACACAACTTATACACAAGTAATACATTCAATTATTGTAAATTTAATGATTAATATAAAATTTGTTAGTACATGATTATATATGTATTATAAATCTCAATATTTGCATATTTAATATATTTGGATATTATATATATATATATCATAAAAACATAATTCATAACAAAAATTAATAATAAGAATATAGTTTATAATAATCAATATGAATATAAAGTTTATACCATAGAAAGTTTAATTTTTAAAATATTATTATTATATTTTCACATTTCAACCCATTTAATATTCTCAGAGCTCAAATCCCATAATCCAATTTATCATAAAAATATAATATTTTCAGATATTTAGCATCCAGAGCATATAAAAATATTCATTGGCCATAAAATGATTCGATTTTCGTTTTGTTTGCTCAAGCATCAACAAAGACAAAAATGGTAGGGATATCCCATTATTCTTTTTTTTTTTTTTAATATATTAAAAGTTACATTTGAGTTTCACCAGAAAGTACAATCACATTTAAACCACTTAATTTTTGTTTGTATTAACTATATAGACCAATAAAAACTAGATCAAACTTATCTGATTCTATTGGTAAAAATAAAATATGAGAAGAAAAAATAAAATAACCGTTGTAAATGAAAAGTTTCTTCACATTTACTTATTTAAAGATAACATAGAAATTAAAGAAAAATGGTTTAATATCATACTTCTTTTATGCGATCAGAACCTCACTAAAGGATAGCCATATAAGCAACCCACTTCCAATGGCTTAGAACAAACTAATTACATGGAGAACCGAACTGACTTAAAGCAACCGATGAGGATATTTAGTAAACAAATTCCTACCTCAGCACCTGTACAAAATGCATAGTTTCAAGTCACAAAGCGTTTTATCTTTTCCCATAAGGTTTCACATCATTATTTTGAATCGAGCAAAGCACAATGAAACCCCAACAATAAAAACACTAATAAATAAAATCTTATTTTAAAATAGGGGAAGAATAAAGATCTTATTTAAATAAAGGAAAAAAAATAAGAAGCATTTCACACGTACTTCACGCCTTCTCCATTGACCACAACACCAATTTGGTAAACAGAATCATACTCTGCAAGAATCCTCTCTGATGCCTCAGGGGTGACAACCGCCACTAAACCTATACCCATGTTGAACGCTCTCCACATCTCAGTATCATCTATCCTTCCAGCCTGCAACAAGAAAGAAATTCTGACGTTCATTTAATTTGCACACTTTGCAGTTTTATTCAATAAGATTGGCACTTAAAACAAAAATTCAATACAATATTCCAATGATTTATTCAAAAAATAATAATAACAAAAATAATGTTCATGATTCAAATCCATGATCTCCAAACGGAAACAAACACATGTCCACTCGTTAAGATGCATAATTTCTAACCTCTTGTAACCATTTGAAAACAGGAGGCACATCCCAGGAATTTCTGAAGACATCGACCCCAAGGCCAGGGGGTAACACTCTCGGAATGTTGTCAATGAAACCACCACCAGTGATGTGAGCAATTCCTCTGACACCGCCCATACTTATAATGTTGAGAACCTGAACATAATATTATCCTAGGATCTCAAAAACATGTATTAATAGGCAATATTGAACGAAAAAATTCCAGTGACACACCTGCTTAACATAAATAACAGTTGGTGACATCAGGGCTTCACCCAATGTAACTGGTCCATTATGTCCAGGGAGTTGGTCACTCAAAGATAGACCGCTCTCTGATATTACCCTAAATGAACAAAAAATCATCAGGCAGTGTTCTAAAAGAAAACTGGTTATAAAAATTGGACGGTTTCAGTTATAAAAATGAACAGCAGGTTGACAATTAACCTTCTAACCAAAGAGAAACCATTGGAGTGCACACCGCTGGATGGAAAGCCGATTAGAATATCACCAGACTTAATGCTCTTCCCATCAATTAACGAATCCTTCTTCACAATACCGACAGCAAAACCACTTAAATCATACTCTCCTTTTGCGTAGAAATCAGGCATTTCAGCTGTCTACAAAACAAAAATGACGGGATGAATTATCACATTTGATCATATAGGAAGAATCACGTTCAATAAAGCAACCAATAAGGAGTGAATCTTGGGTGAAAGTAGGCTCTTAGGTACATATTAAGAAGTTAAAGCACCCGCTGTTTGATTTACTGAAGATACACCTCATATAAGTCTTCATAAGCATAGTGTCTGAATATTCTTACAAATTTTTCATCTCATTTTCAAAAAGGCAGTCACCATTGCCCGGATAAAGACCAGCAAAGACAACCAGCATGATTTTGGTAGGGTTAAAGTTTAGGATTGAATTCAACCAAAGTTCTATGTATATAGATACATAGTAAACACGTGATATTGCAGCAGTGTATACCGGATGTTCAATTTATATGTAATGCAATGAAATACTTTATGGGCCATTCCATGCCTACTGTGAATATCAATGTGAACGATGCAGATTCTAGCAACCAAATTGATGTGAAGTAAATTTAAATTACTTGCTCTAACCCCTCAATCACTCACTTCAATCGAACACATCCTATGCAGATGATTTTAATGAGCCACTAATATTTATAATAGACAATGGACCCTTTACTGAATATATAATAGCGGATATTCGATGTATAACATACATTTTATAATTATACTAATCATAAAATAAAATTGATACTTTTATATTACAACACGAACATTTATATAAAATTCATCTTAAAACATTGCTTTGGACAACTATGACATGTAGCAGTAAATAATATTGATAAGTACATTGAGTAAATACTCAATGGCCAAGAATGTTTAATGATTATGAGATTAAGGCATCATGAAGAACTTTTAAGATGGAAATATAGCTAAGTATTTAGTAAATCTTTCTTCTCCCACCTAATTTCTTCTCCTTCCAATCAAAAAGATATGCTCTACTCTTTTATATGTGTTTCTTCTTCACCCTATCATGGCTATTCATAGAAGTGTGATGAGGACAGAACTAAAAACCTCTTAAACTCCTTGTCCTATATGTTGGAAACTATTTTGTTTGTGAACAATGCCATAACCTTACTTATCAAAAAAGATAAAATAACAACAGAGAAATAAAATTGAGATGAGTTGAGAGTACGGGAAAATTCAATATCAAGCTGCAATGTAAAAGAAACCTAGAATCATTAGCACACTTCGAGGTCCCTTATTTACAAGACAAGAAATTAGAATATGGAGTTTTACATAAAAAAACTATAGAGTAAGTTACAATTATAAAAAGAAAGTATACAAAATAAAAAATGTGTGTAGCATAAGTAGAGACTCGGACACCGACTAATGGTCGATTATCGAGCAAGGATAAATCACTAGTTCCCCTAGTAGTAGCCGTCAACTAGCTTTTTGGGCATATAAGTAATTAGATTAAGTCTTTCTAACGAGTCCCATGGTAAAATTGATGAGTTCTTATATGAACTTGGCCGATATATCATCCTAGGTCGATTAACTTCACCGTGATCCTAGTGAGTAAGATCTTTGAATCTAGCAAGTGTGATTAATCCTAAGACCCGACTGGTGAGTCTTCAACTACGCTAACAAGAGCACCTTTGTGGATTTGGATGGTGAATCACCATGATCTCGGTCTAATGACCCTGAGCCCAAATTGACAATTTCTCCTCTAAACTCGATTGGCAGCTGGGTCCCCTCGCCTTCTGTTTAGGCAAGTTAGTCTCAGCGTATTCACTTTTAATCTTGAAGAATTTACATGTTATGCTAGAAAAAACACTTTTCCTAAACATGTTTTGTTTTTTTTTTCTTTGCATTTTATTATAATCATTTTAGATTACTTATCAAATAATTATACTTTATATGGGAAGGTTTGCTAGTCAACTAATTGGTTATGTTGTATTGAAGACCTAATCTCACACATTAATAGAGACCTTAAAATCATACTTTTAAAACTCGAACATGTCAAATGGTTTGATTAGCTAAGTCCATGGCCGAAATAATTAGCCCAATTAGGTTTGTATTGGCCAGTTTGCAATAGGAAAATGAATCATGTGTTCGAAAATATTAATTTTCTATAAATATGAATAGTGCAACAATGAGTAAAAAATCAATGGACACTAAGTGATAAGTATCCTTCATCACAGGGTGGCAAGTGCAAACATTATATTTATAAAACCCCAAGCCATATTTCACAGCTAGAGTAAATAATCAGCACATACTAAGCCACTTGATGTTAACAAAAGATACATATTTAATATTTAACATTTCAAACAATCTAAATGATTAAAATTTGTATTTGATTACCTCTATGCTGTGAATATCAAATAAATAAATGGCTATCAAAGTTATCAAGGAAATAATTTTTTTTCTAGACTCATGGTTACATGAATAACACAATGAATCATGTGTTTAATATCTAACATTTCAAACAAAATAAATGATTAAACTTTGAATTTAATATTTAACATTTTTCAAAAATCAGCACATACTAAGCCACTTGATGTTAACAAGGATACATATTAAATATTTAACATTTCAAACAAAATAAATGATTAAATTTTGTATTTGATTACCTCTACGCTGCAAATATCAAAAAACTAAATGGCTATCAAATTTATCAATGTGTTCTAATATACTAATATTCTATAAACATAAATAGCACGAGTCAAAAATCAAAGGGCACTAAGTGATAAAAGAATCCTTTATCGTAAGTTGACAAGTGCACACATGGTATTTATAAAACCCCAAGCCATATTTCACATCTAGAGTAAATAATCAGCAATACTAAGCCACTTGATGTTAACAAAGAATACATTTAATATTTAACTAACATTTCAAAAAATATTAATTGTTCAACGTTGTATTTGATTACCTCGAGAGTCTAAAAATCAAATAACTAAATGGCTATCAAAGTTAACAAGGAAATCATTTTTTTCTAAACCCGCAAGTACATGTGCAAATTTATTTGTTACAACAAACATATAACTTCTAACTTTCCAATATGGAAATATGTACACATCTTAGTAAGTTTGGCCTAATTATAAAATATGGTTCAAATATATTTTTGAAGCGATGTTTTAGGTGAATTGTTAAAATTTTGGAAAAAACATCACCTCTTTTTTTTATTGATGTGTTTGTGGTCTACAAGTCAAGTTTGGGCAAGAAGTTCAGTGCTTGAATTATACTTTTTTAAGAAACAAAGTGTAAAACCAAAAGAAGCTTTGCTTTAGTCTTTGCTATCAATTCATAGTTTAGATTCATAGGAAGTATAGAAGCACAGGGTCCACGTCCGCACTAGCCAGACCCAAAACAACAATTTATGATTTAATTTTTATTTTTAAAGAAAACTTCAGCAACAATAACCAATGTTCCCAAACGCAACTGCCACATAGTTCTTGTCGTATGCGCTAATATGCTAAGCCCAATTTTCACTGTTTCCATGACTGCAACAGCTTTTCGAATAATTTTTCTTAAAGACATGCTGCTCATCCTTTGTCCTTGATCTTCTTTGCTGATTGTATGATTCCGTATTGTAAAGTTATCTCTCTCTCTCTCCCTCTCTCTCTCACATGAGCACGAGGAGAGAGAGGATTTTCATGGAGATACATTACTGATTTTTTTACATCAATCACTAAGACAGTTTTCTCTCACTAGTTTTGTCAAGCTTTCCGAGCTAAATAAACTACGATTTGCTCGAGGTTCAGCCAATAGACTCAAGCAGCTGTAAGCAATCATTGGATTATTTTTTAAAATTGGTTAACAGAAGCATTGTTTGCTTATTACAGTTATTTTTGTTAATAAATTAAAAAAACACCATATTGGCTACTGTAGCAAAGTCAGCTTACTATCATAAACCAAAATGACTTAAGCAGTATACTTCTTTTCTTTATTTAGTATTAGTATTCAAGTTTATCTTCTAAAACATAGTAAAAATAAGTTAAATAGGACTTTCTAAAGTAGTGGCATTGATATTTATGGATGTTCTTAGCACTAATTTCAATAAAGCAAAGCTTGAGTTTGACAAAATTTCTCATCAAATATTGTACTCTTTAGGTTAGAATTAATTGATTGAATGAAGCTTATTCAATGCATCATGTCATTCCCATTTCATAAGTTCATATGTATAGATATATAATTAATATGTCAGCATACAAAGAGAAATAATTACAACTAAACACGTAAAATATATCAATAATATAATTTACTAACTTGTAAGACAACACTCAATTATTTCGAATTTTTTTACTAAATTTCTATTTCATTAGTTACAGTGATACTTCAAAGGAAAGCCTGAAACAGATGAACTCCGTGCACAAACTACTACTACTACTATTAGTGATAGTAATAATACAAATTCCAAACTAATTTATGTAGAAATCAACCCCAATGATATTCCAGTAGATGTTGTAATAAGAAAAATATTCAAATTATAGATGAATGGCCATGCATGAAACGGATCGAAGAGCTCGAACAAAATTAATATAGACTACTAAAGAATACTATTAATGTTTTGGTGCAGGTACTTGTAAAGCTTATTTTGATATTACCATTTGCTACAATTACAATGGAACAAAGCTATGAAGATTTAAAGAGTCATTTGCGCAATTAAATGAGAAACTACTGAATAAATTATTGACAAATTATAGATATTGAAAATATTATGTATGATAGTGTTGATAATGAAAAATCCATAAAATATTAACATGTGATGTCTCGAAGAGAAAAACTACTATAAAATAAAATATAATAGTTACTGTGGCATTCAAATAATCATTTAGCATTTTAATAATATTAAATATAGACACTCTCAACTATATGTTTTTTATTAACATATGTTATCTTCGTATAAGAAAACTATAACTTTTTCTTTTTAAATTTCAGTCTCAAGGCAGCATAAGTTTAAGAGAATTTTTTAAAATGATTGTTTGTGCCTTACATTTAGAAAAATTCCTGGCTCTACCACTGTTTAGATTCACACAAAAGCTGCAGACATGGCTTGTGGCACAATTTTCATGGCTATGATACTTCCCTTTTTTATGGTAATATTGTTACTTCCCTTGTTGAAGGTAATATTGTTACTTCCCTTGTTGCTGGCAATATTATTTCACGTCACAAAAAGAAACACATGTATTTAACACTAATGGATAATTATCTAACAGCCTTTTTTGCAACAGACATCAAATCTGACCAAGAAAAGCTATGCTACAAACCAATATAACCAGAAGAACAGGAAGGGTTTTAGAATTTAAATAAAAGAATGGTAAACCCTTTACTTTAAAGGTAGATCAAATTATGAGGATGTATTACGTTTAAGGGGACCATAACAATGGGATTCATTCTTCAATTGAAAAAACAAGCAAGCAATGGTTTTTTTTTTTTTCATCCCATCTCATTGTCTGCAAAATGCCATTTGTTATGATTAATATAGTTTATAGCAACAATTTCCAAAACCCGTTACCAACTGACACCCACAGAAAAGCAAAGAACTTGTTTATCCCCATGAAGCATTAAAAGCAAAAGGCGACACCAAATCATAAAAAATTGAGACATAATTTTTTGAGTGAAAAGAAGTCACCTCACCACCAAGAAGAGCACAATCTGACTGCTTGCATCCATCAACAATCCCTTTGATGACCTACAAGATAAAGAATGTTTCTCAGTTCAGCTCCTCAGTTTTTGCACTTGAGGATACGAAAACATATAATGGATAAAAATCTGTCTGTTACCTTTTCAGCAAGGTCAACATCAAGATGACTGGTCCCAAAATAATCAAGGAAGAATAATGGTTTAGCTCCAGAAGTAACTATGTCATTTACAGACATGGCCACCTACAACAAATCACTAAGACAGAAAGTTTAGTATTTCTATAAGATAACCATATTATCCAATTTATACAACATGTCCTACCAAATCAATCCCAATAGTGTCATGGATTCCAGTCTCAAATGCAAGTTTGAGCTTTGTACCAACACCATCAGTAGAAGCAACAAGGTAGGAGTCCCCTGCACAAGGAGAATATAAGTCGAAGACCCAAAAAACTGATGAGTATCAGATTTCTTATAATTTCAAATGAAAATTTTCAAATTTGAAATTGGAAATTTTGTTAGGATACCACCCAAAGCTACTACAATTACCTTTCCAGCCCGTAAGTATAAATGCGATGCCTCCCAAATCACTTTTATCCTAAAAAAACATAGCACTAAGCTTATTTAACCCACAGGTTAACCATGATTGGGCAATCAAACCATTAATTTCATTTGTGCGGTCCATCCAAAGAGGTAGGGGAAAAAGAGACAAATTCTACCTTAAATCCTACCGCAATCAGAGAAGGAGAAAGAAAAACTAATATTCAAAGAATCATAACTAGTATAAACAACGGTGCCATGTTTCAAAGGATATGGACTTTGGAGGTATGCCAATAATAATTATAGTTGGGTTTAATAGGTAATTGTGCTAGTTTTGCTTGCATACCACTATAAGAAAATCAAGCAAGGGCCATTCAAATTTTCTCAATCCATATCTTTGAGTATAAAGCTCCATACTCCCTACAGAATTCTGCGCATAGAATGTTTGAGCAAATCAACAGTTTTTTTCAGCCAAGGCAAAATCTGAACTTTCGATCCAAGGGTTCTTCCAAGGGTTCTTCCAACGGAAGACAACTATCCAAATCCATTGGCAAATCAAACAGGAGCACCAAGAAGGGTTAAACTAACCAAGATAAGGTTTAGCCACTTAAAGCATGAAAATCATACAAATCTATATGGATTGACAAAGACGGCAAAGAAGCACGATCAAATCGATTAGATCTAGTCTACTTGACTGTGGCTGGACCAAATTGTACAAAAGCATGTCATGTATTACAATCAAATTAATATGGGAGCATATTAAGTTACACAAAAGTCAGAGCACAAATAATTATTTTCTCCCTCCTCTCTTCCAACCACATTTACCGAAACAATAATGTTTTAATATTGCACAACTAGAAAAGCAATGCAATTCTACATCAAATCTTAACCATAAATCAATATTTTGTAGTATTATTTAATATATCATGTGATCATCCTTATTTATCTTTGAATGAGTTATTAGGACTTCAAAGACATTTGTTATGCCAGATTTATTTGGCATTTTATACATGTTAATGACTATATTGTCATTTTTAGTAAGGTTTATGCATACAAAAAAATGACTATAGTCTTCTGATTTAAATATCCAATGCTGTAATAGAACAAGGGGTTGGATCGTATTTTATTTGTTTATTCAAGAAAAGAGATGAGCATCTTATAAGAAAGGATCTAATAAAACACAAATTGATTATTTTCTAATGAGAAGAAGAGATCGTCAAGATTGTAAAGATTGTAAGGTCATTCTAAATGAAGATTTAAGTATCCAACATCGATTATTAGTTCTAGATTTTAAGATGAAGAGTTGTAAAATAAAAAATTCTAGGATTTATCGTTGTAGAATTAGATGAGGGTACCTAAAAGACAAGTAAAATTATTTTTATGAGTAAAATTCAAGATTTTAAAATTTGGAGGATGTTCATAAAGAAGCAAATGCTATGTGGGAAAAAGTAATAAACACTATTAAACAAGTGGCAAAAGATGTACTTGGAGAATCAAAAGAAAAAGTTTCTATAAATAAAAATAGTTGGTGGTGGAATAATAATGTGTAAGAAAAGATAAAATAAAAGAAGTTATGTTATAAAAATCGGTTAAATGTAAAAGCTTAGAGAACTAAGAAAAACATCATACGGCCCGCTAGGAGTCTAAAAGAACAACATGTGACGTTAAAATTTCGGTTTTTAGTGATATTTATAATAGTTTAAATATTTAGGAGAGTGAAAAATATATGTATAAACCAGCCAAACAAAGAGAAAAGGGAAGTAAAAGCTTAACTCAAGTGAAGTGTATTAAAGATGAAAATAAAAAAGTGTTTTTCTTAAAAAAAATATTTAACATAGGTGGGTGAGTTATTTTGATAAATTTTTTAATGAAGTTTCTGAAAATACGATAGACCTTAGTGATTAATATCGTTAATAATAATAAAACGTTTTATTTTTACGTCGCATTAGTAAAAAAGCAGTTGATGGGCATTAAAGAAAACCAAAGGTGGAAAGTTTGTAGGACCTGATGATATCCTAATTGAAATGAGGAAATATTTAGGAGATTTTGGAGTTTCTTGGCTTACTAAACTCTTAATATTTAAAAAACTAAAAAGGAGTGAAGGAAGAGTATTTTGGTCCCCATTTTTAAGAATAAATGGGATGCACAAGAGTGTGCAAAATATAGAGGAATTAAATTGATGTGTCATACATTAAAATTATGGGAGAGGGTAATGGAACATAGGTTAAGACGTATTACCAAGATTTCTCATAATCAATTTGGATTTATGTCAGGCAGGTCTACTATGAAAGTTATACA
This sequence comes from Papilionanthe hookeriana x Papilionanthe teres, assembly GCA_022702705.1. NCBI lineage: Eukaryota > Viridiplantae > Streptophyta > Magnoliopsida > Asparagales > Orchidaceae > Papilionanthe > Papilionanthe hookeriana x Papilionanthe teres. Next base: position 160,305,680 of record CM040421.1, on the reverse strand, counting down.
TTTATTGAGATGTTTAATGGAAAAGTCAGAGATAATAAGAAGGATATACATTTGATTTTTATTGATTTATAAAAAGCTTACAATAGGGTTCCTAGAGATATCCTTTGGAGAGTTTTTAAGAAGAAAGGTGTTGATATGACTTATATTTAAGTCATTAAAGATATGTATGCTAAAGCTATTACTTGTATTTGAACTGAAGGAGGATTGACCAAATATTCCTAGAGATATCCTTTGGAGAGTTTTTAAGAAGAAAGGTGTTGATATGACTTATATTTAAGTCATTAAAGATATGTATGCTAAAGCTATTACTTGTATTTGAACTGAAGGAGGATTGACCAAATATTTTCCTATTTCCCTTGGATTACATCAGGGATGGATTTTAAGCCCATATCTTTTTTGCTTTAGTTATGGATGGTCTTACTAGGCATTTACAGGAGGATGTACCTTGGTGTATGCTTTTGCTTTTTGCTGATGATATCCATCTCGTGGGTAAGACGAGAGAAAAAGCCAGGAAAAGCTTGAATTATGGAGGTCTACATAGGAGTCTAAAGGCCTCCATTTGAGTAGAACTAAAACTCAATACATGGAATGTAATTTTAGTAGTACTAGCTCTAGTGACTGAAGTGCAAATTTGGGTGATCAAATTATTAAAAGGTGTGATCGATTTAGATATCTCGGGTCTACTGTTCAAAGCAATGGTGATATAGATGGAGATGTTAATAGTAGAATTCAAGTTGGTTGGTTGAAGTGGAGGAATGCTTCGGGCCTATTGTGTGATATAAAAGTACCGCTTAAACTGAGGGGGGAAATTTATAAAATGGTGGTGAAACTTGCAATGCTCTATGGTGCTAAATGTTGGCCTATAAAAGAGAAGCATAATATTAAGTGTTGACGAGATGAGAATGATTATGTGGATGAGTGGCTTTACACTTAGAGACAATATGTGAAATGAATATATCCGTGATAGAGTTGGTGTAGCTCCAGTGACGGACAAAATTAGAGAGAGTCATCTTAGATGGTTTGCTCACATTAAACGTCGACCATCCGATGATCTGATTAGGAGAGTAGATGTTTTAGATTCAACTTATGTTAAGAAAGGTAGAGATAGACCTTGGAAGACTTGGAGTTATTGTATAAAAAGTGATCTTAATTTATTAGAATTAAATGAAAAAATGACACTAAATAGGACGCAATGGAAAAAAAGGATTCATGTAGCCGACCCCACATAGTGGGATTAAGGCTTTGTTGTTGTTGTTGTTGTTGATGGGTTATGCCAATTCCTCACTAACTAAAATATCAAAAAATGAGGATAGTAGAGAAGAGAAAATAAGAAAATCAACTATGAAGCCCAAAGAAATTTCCAATATAAAAGAAATGTGGAGCCAACTCCAAAATCTTTAACTCTACCCAAGGTCCCTCGTTTATAGGTAGGGATATGTCCCTCAATGCCTTCAAAATAAAATACACGGGCCATACAATAAAAAATTGTGTAGAATATAAGACACATGTAGCCTTAGTAGAGATTAGAACGCGAACCACCAACCAATTGTGGAGCACGAAGAAGTCACTTGTTCACCTACCTAATGATACCGTCAAGTGGGTTTTATCGCCTACAATAACTATTGAGCAAGATTAAACCATTGACATAGGATGTGGCACGAAACGAGGCTAGACAAAAAAAGGAGTAAAATATAAGAGGCATGTAGCCTTAATAGAGAATAGAACTCGAACCACCAACCCATTGTCGAGCATGGGGAAGTTGCTTGTTCACGTAATGATAACTGTCTAGCCTAGAACAACTATTGAGCATGGTTAAACCATTGACTTAGGATGTGGTAATAAATAAGCTCTTTGAGAGCCTAATGGGTATGTTTTCCCTTATGAGTTGATTGTCCAATCCACACTAACACTAGTGGGAATGCGCATCGAATCCGGTTGGGCATCTTTCCTAAGGTGGCCAAATAGTGGAGCCGTCTTGAGCTTCATCGCTGAGCTCCTCAGTATATCTCGTTGAAAAATTAAACTTGTACAGGCAAGTTCACCCTAAATCTGACTCAAAGGCTCATCTCTACCTTCAATTGAGTTCACCCAAAATTTGACTCGATAGGCTCATCTCTACCTTCAATTGACAAGCAATCCCTCAACAAATTTACCTCCAAGGGTTTAAAGATAGCTTTAATTCACTTTATCTTATCTCCCTACCTTTAGGACATTCAATTTCTTATTTTATTAATCATATCACCGCAATTCTCTCTCTACTTTGGATTACTCTTCAGTTGCCACCTAAAAATTAAATCTCAAAAGTCCACTCCAATATCCGTTTTATCCTCCCTCATTGTCAAATAGTAATATAGCCAAAGTTCCAATGACATCACTCTCTTCTCCTCATTTTCTTACTCTCCTCATTTTCTTATTCTCCTTATTTTGAAGGGCTTATTCAAGCATCTAACCATAAATTACCACACATTCGTCTGAACATCTTGTGTATCCATCAACCATGATCTTTCAACACTATTCTCTCAGCAAGAATTCAGCTTATACCAATCCATATGGTACACACAAGCAATCATTTATACACACTCATTCAATCACCACTTTTGCATAGCACCATCACATCATGACCATATCACTCCAATAATCTAACACACAATACACCATCCTCAAATCCCACCTGCAACCACCATACATTCCCTACAAAATAAATTTGTGTACTTGTCAATGGTGAATAAGGCATCATAGCACATATTTTTGTGAAGCCATAATGTATAGGCATGCTATTTTTAAAATAGCATGAACATTCAAAAAAAAAATAATAACTTATTAAAAACTCAATAATATAAAAATGAAATATCCTAAACAAAATAAAACACAAGCATCCTTACATAAATAAAATATGATATTCCTTAAAAATATTAATTGCATGTACCGAGAGCAAGTACAAATTTACTAGTATGATATAAATTTTACAATAGTATCCTTGAGGTTTATGATACTATATAATTCAAGTGAAGACCAATAAGTGGAAAGAGTATACAGGTTAAATAACAACTACAAGAAAAAGCTTCAATCAACATGTAATAGACGTGACTAAGTACTTTCTTGATCGGAATAAATTAGTTGAAATAATGCTAATCTTATAACAAACAACTATGATCCATAACTTAACCTTCAAAATCATCTTTCAACCAATGAATTGGTTCATACATTCCAGAGTTCAAACTTAATCGCTAGTGATAGACAAACAACAAAAAGGTAACACATGAATAGAGTTTAAAGAGGGAGAGAAAATCAATTAATAGATATCAAGTCGCTTAGCAATCACAACTAATTAAAACCCAAAATATATAGGGACGATAGTTATAGTACAAAAAAAGTACAATATAAAAAAGAGCATTTACCCTTTTCTTGATAAAGAGAGAAAAATAATAAAAATATAATGAAGTCTAGAGTATAAGCACTCCTAACAAGTGCATAAACAATAAGGTATTGTCTTGTTCCTCATTCTTTAAGTTCCATCTGAAAGATTATCATACAGCACTTGCATATTATAGGTCCTTACATGTAAATAAAGATAAATACTTGTACTTCTTACAAATCTTTTACATTTTTAATTAGATATTAGAACAAATATATTTGAAATAGAGTAGAAAATAGTAACAATAACACTCTCATTATGTTGCATTTAAGCTGTAACATTTTTTATCATTCATACTAGTACTTTAAATAATCAATTAACAAAAACTGAAGAAAGAAATTTGAAGAACAAGATGGCGCACATCATATAAACCATGTGATCGCACACGTATCACGTATCAGATATGCTATTTTGCGCTATAGAGCCTTACAATGCAAATGGCTTAATATATGTGCTACACTATGTTATAAGCTATATTGTGCACTTATTTATGTTATTGACACATGCACATGTGTACATCAATGCCATGCATCATGCCAACACAAACATTGCATCATGCAAACAGTCTCGCTCACCCCACATCTCCCGCAATATGTATATCTTGATTGCATCTATTTCCACATTGTATATCCCTTGCAGTTTTTCGCAACCCACATCAATACTTGCTAGCTCCCAACAGTTCTTCGCAACACAACGTCACACATGTAATCCTACAAATTTACATCCCCAAATCTCCAAATATGGATCTTTGCAACCCATCAACATATGAAGTTCATCTCTTTAATCTCATCTCAAAAAAAGGCAAACTTCAAACCGGCGATACTTCAAGTAGATAGGTTCATTCTAGTAGAATGTATAATTCGAGATATCTTTCTAAAGTATTAGTAATGTTCTAAGGAAAAAAAGAAGAGAGGCTGCTACTCATATTATGGATGATAGTGATATTCATGATCATTCATTTTTTCCCCCATGGGATAGATTCTCCATTTTTCACCACTTTTTTGGGATGGATGTCCCATTCATTACTTTTTCTTTGTAATTAAATTTAACAGCCTAGTAATGCAACCGAGAATCTCAATTTTATCCTCCACCAGCACCTCAACTCTCCTAAGTAGAATTCGCCATAGAGAAGATGAATTGATACTATAAAAAAGTACGTCAGTCCTTATCTCTATCTTCTAACACCATTTATCAAGCTTTCACTCTTCCGATTTTTGCCTTATCCTAAACATAGCATTTTCGTTTATTATTTATTTTCTTTCAATTTTACTAGTAGACTTTCTTTTGAAATTATTTTACATGAAATTCAAGTGACCATTTTGTTTTTCCACAAATACACTCCATCTCTCTATCCAAGGTCAGCTGACAACATAACTCATTAAAAAATAAATTTTTTAAAAGATGAATAAAAATGCATTTCAAGTTTAATCATTCTAGTTCCATTTATTTTTAACTTTAATAAATCTTTTTTGAATGCTAAACATTCCTAGGTACAATTTCATTAACTTTTCTGAAAGGTAATAGTAAAAAATAGTTCAGTTCAATATTTCAATGGCCATCTGGCAGAGCCTAGAAGATTCATTAATTTTGTAAGCGCTAAGAAAAACTGCAGTAGCAAGATAGGGAATAGTCAGAGGAAACCCTTACGCAAATGCCTACTGGGATAACAGTATACTTCAGGGAGCCAATTTACACCAACAATCTAAATTCACACACTTTGTATAATCATATTGGAAGCAAAAAGAGTACGAAAAAATGACTCATGCATTAAATTATAAACATTTTATACAACTAGCTTTGATCCTGCATTAAAAAATAAATCCAATAGAAACGATAAATTAAAGAATTGTGACCAGATTGAACGAACAAAGTCATAAAATCATCGATATGTACTTATCTTCTTGATTGCTTCAACCTACCAATCCTCATAGTAGGCATTTTTTTTTTCCTTCAATATATTTTGTTGGGCAATTCCCACATATACATTTGCACTTTGTAGTCAAATTTAAAATTAAGAATCAATATATTCAAAAATACTCGATGGGTTAAATACAAACTTCACAGTCGATCAAAAGCATAAAAATCAAATTTCAATGCATTTCCACAGAAATTTTTAACTCAAATAATAGCTAACAGATAAAACGACTAAGAAAGAGTTAGAGAAATGGTGAAAAGTTATAGAATTACCCAAAGGATAAAGGCCACCGAATCCGCCAATTCCAGGTGTCATCTTGGCGATCCTCCGAACTAGCTCAGCACCGGCGTCAATGTCCACGCCGGCGTCCTTATATGTAAGACCCTTCCGTCCACTGACGCTGCTAGAGCAATAGATCCTACCACCGTTCATCTTAAGAATACTGCTTGGGAACCTATAACTGCTGGCAGAAAGTCCCCGACGAGTCGAGCAGGATGGTCTTTGAGACGTCACAACTCCGCCCAGGAGGCGCTCAGCTGTCGCAGCTGCTGCTCCGGCGCTGGCGTTCATGGAGTAAGAACAGGGTGAGAGGGTTTTGGGTTCAGGGAAGGGACAGGCGAACGAAGCATTAATTCCCCGACACAGCTGAGCGTTTAATGGCCCCAGCCGACCCGGCCCGACGCAATGTAATTTAACTCGGCTCCTTTTAATATTAATACCTCTCAAAATTTATTTGGTCTAAAATTAAATCCGGATGTCAATTGTATAATGCCATGTGGAATGGTGGGTCTGCATGCAGAAAATATTAAAAATGATTATTTTTATTATCCGTCCCGACCCAACCCCCACATTTTCGGCCGAAAAAACAAATCATTTATTATCTGCTTCCCGCTAATTTATTATCGGATGTAAAAGAAGGCAACTTCTCATTACCCTCATTTCCCAATTTAGGGTTTCGACTATTTGAGATTGAGTAGCTCTATCGACCAACTGAAGATGGATTTTGAAGATGATGAAGCTCAAAACCATCACGTTTAGCATGATTGAGTTTCGATCAGCTGAAATGGATCGGTCTCTCGACGACATTAATGTAGAAGTGGGTTTAGCTCAAAAATTTTTCAATATCGCAAAGCCATTATTATGGTTTACGTTCAAGGGTTTATGCGGTTATATTTAGAGTTGGGTGGTGTTTTTAATTTATATATTAGAGCTTAGTGTGGTGTTATTCTTTAGTCAGTTGTTAAGGTATTACTGCAGTGTTGCTGTTGTGTTATCTGATGATTATTAGGGTTTAGGTTTTGTCTGGGTCGCTGATGGTGGTTTTTAGATGAGGTTTTTGTGGTATTATGTTGGTTTGATTGAAGTCGTATTGTATTGTTATTGTCATTGCTTTATTTGGTGATTATTGACGTGATATTTTGTTCACGTGGGATGGTGTTGTTTAGGTGAGGTTATTGTAGTATTATTTTGGTTTTAATGTGATAGTTCGTGGTGTTATTATCATTGCATTTTCTGGTGATTAATCACATGATATTTTTTTGACGTGAGATGGTGGTGTTTAGGTGATGTGTCTGTGGTGTTATTCTAGTTTTATTATGGTCGTATTGCGGTGTTATTGTCAGTAATTGATCACCGAACGAATTTTATTAAAGACAGTGTTATTGCTGTGTTTTTGTGGTGTTATTCTGTGTTCTTTTCATTGTTGTGTTAGTAGACGAAACTCATTATTATTTTGGTATTTTGGTTAGTTTGGACGGGTATTCTAGTTTTTTTGATGGAGTTATTTCAGATTTTTTTGTAGTGTTATTGCGATGTTATGCTTGCAATGATTCTTTTGCAGATAATTTTAATAAAAGTTTTTCTTTATGCAGCCATGCACTTTTGTTAACTTAAACCATTGCATGCAGGAAAGAAGCAAGAAGCGTCGACAAGCGAAGAACCATTTTTCCCAGTTGAAAAAATTTGTCTGCATTCAGATTATAGTTAATTGAGTGGCTCATTGAAGGCATTGTCAGAATCATTATACATGTCGGGAAGCGGTGGAAGGGAGTGTTCTTTGATTGTTAGAGTCGGGTCCAAGGCTGTTAGACATCATCCGAAGTAGTGAGATCGAGTCACTTAACGACTCACCTAATCGTGAAAGATCAGTGGTTAAGAACTTCATTCAGAGGAATAAGAAAAATTACAATAAGAGGAAGTTCCAGAGTGTTCCAACATCAGAAGCTGAGGGAGTTTTAGAATTAGGTGTCAATGACAAAGTCTTGATTTGTATCGGATAAGTGATGAGTTAGAGATTTGTGAAATGGTGCAAACATAATAAAATATTATTGTAAGTTACGATGCTTTGGACTTATTAAGTCTCATGTGAATGATGTTTCATGTGGTGAACCAGTTGGAACACCAATCACATGAGAGTTATGAAGTCCAAAACATCATAACTCACATATATGTTTTGTTTTGTTTATATCTTTTATCAAATTTGTTACTCATCACTTATCTGATACAAACAACATCTTCTTCATTGGCACCTAATTCTAAAACTCCCTCAGCTTCTGATGTTGGAACACTCTGGAACTTCCTCTTATTGTAACTTTTCTCATCCTTCTGAATGAAGTTCTTAACTACTGATCTTTCACGATTATGTGAGTGCTAAGTACCTCAATCTCACTGCTTCGGATCATGTCTAACAGCCTTGCACTTGTCTCTAGCCATCAAAAAATGATTCCTTCCAGCTAAACCTATATGACTCATGAGCAGCTTTCTCGGCATGTACAATGATTCTGACAACAATGAGACCTTCAATTAACTAAAATTTGACTCCAAACAATATCACGAATAGAGTCAGACCTGAATCTGGCAACGAAATCACTCTCCCTTGGGCTAATCTAATTGATGTGTACAATGGACGTCATTCATGTATTAGTGTAATATTTAGTGGATAATGGAACGTTATTCTAGTGCTCTGTGGTGTTATTAGTGTTATTATGGTGCTCATTAATCGTGATGTATTATTCTTGTTTTATCGCAGTGTTATTGAAGGGTTATTAAAGTTTCAATTATTACCGATATATGATTAAGGTTTTATTTTGGTATTATGCGAGAGTTATTCGAGTGCTCGGTGGTATTATTATTGTTATACTGGTGGTATTATTGTTGATTTATTAAATCTTGTTTTACTGTGTCATTACGATGATATCATTTCTACTTATTGAATGGCACGTGTAAATGTGGGCCCCAACAATTAATATTGTAAAAATGTCTTTCGATGTCATGTTTTAAAAGTCTTAGTATAGTATTATTAGTGTATTATCCGAGTATTATTGCGGTGTTGTTATGGTTGTTGTATTATTCGTGTTTCTGTTTTATTGAGGCAGTATATTATTATTATTTGAACGTTTTAAATGCTACGAGTAAATGTGGGGTGATGCACCAAAAATATATACGGTTTTTGCTATATGATTTTACTCATTTTTTGTGATATTGCACTTTAAAGAAATGTATTTTTCATGATTTTTTGCAGATATGATGATTTTAGGTGATTGGAGCAAAAAAAAGAAAAAACGGTGCAATTTGGAGCAAAAACGAGCAAGAAAACAAATTTTGGCTTGACACCTTTCGATAAGTCTTTCAATGCTTAATATATTTTACACTTATTGCATATTTTTGAATGAGATTACGCTTTAAAGAAAGGTTGTTTTATGCTTATTTTGTAGGGCTATCTGTTAGGAATGCTTCACAACTGAAACGGGGCGAATCAGTGCTGAAACGAAGCCAAACGGAGCAAAATGGTGGAGCTGCGCAGAGTGGGTGCCGGGGACTCCCAAACCGGCGCCGGCGGCGCTAGAAACCCAATACCATAAAAAATAGGGTGCTGACAGCGCTCTATAGAGCACTAGCGGCGGCCAAGACAGTTTGGAAGCGAAATTGAGCGTTATTGGCCAAATACATCGAATCTGGACGCTTTTTGAAAGGTTTCTTCATACACCTCTTGGAAAATTCATCCCTACACTATTTTGAAGCCAATTTGAAGCCAGAAAAAGGAGAATATGATAGGCAAAACGTGGATAGTGATTAGAGATCTTAGAATATGAGTAAAAAAGTAGATTTCTATCTTTTTGGAGAGATTGGTGAGGGGATTTTGAGAGAATCTGTAAGGGATTGTTCTAGCATTGCATGGATCGGTGGGAGACTTTGTGGGAGAGATTTTCATCTCTCTTTCAAGGAGAAAAAGTTAAGTATTGTGTTCTTCATTATCTTATGATTTTGTAAACACTTTTTTGTGCATTTTCTTTGAAATGAAGTTTTCCGTTGTGTTTTCTTCGTGCTTTGTGATGTCTTTCTCTTACACTTTCTTCTTATTTGGAAATAGTGGCATAAGAAGTTAATGCCATTGTTTTCACTCTACTTTTCTTTTGCAATGAGTAAGATTCATGTTGAGGATATTGTGATACTTGCTAAAATATGTTTTAATTATAAATGTGATGGTTTTTACTTGAACTTCATTTGCATTACAAAAAGGGTCTGTTATATTGTTAAAATTATTTGTAATTGCATTGTTCCAAAAGAGCGCTGTAATTCTCAATAAAGTGGAACCACATTCAATGTCCATGAATGAGTTATGTAGTTCATGAGTATTGATTGCAAATAAATAGGGAAATATGGTTTCATGGGAGTCAAATCAAAGGTTTCAGGGTGACAGGCTGAGATCCCTAATTTAGTCCTAAAGTTTGGTAACTAAAGCTAGGGTTAGCCTTCAGGTGAAGGGAAGTGGGAACTCTGAAGTGGCAACCAGTATCCTCCCAGCCTAACCTTGGATTTAGGGACTAAGCCTAGGATTTACCAATGTTCTTTATGGCACTCTGAAGAGGGGTACTTCGGAAGAGGGTAAAGAATATGAATGCTCCTTTTTAGCACATATAATATTTAATGCATCACATTCCTCTATATTATCTAATTCGTTACATGAGAATAGTAGTTTTTATTATCTCAAAATTCACCAAACCAGTTTCCCCAAAAAGGGTTATCTTTAGTATTAATATTTGCATTAGGGAGTAGTTATTATTCTTACATATAATTATCTGCATTTAAGAGTAGTTGTTAGAAAAATCCCTTATATCACCCTTCCAAACTAAGGCTGTGAGTAGTAGACTAGAATTTAACTAAGAACCTCTTACCTCGCTTCCCTGTTGGATCGATAAATGGGACTTCATTAGAGCCCTATATTACTTGATACGATACGTATACTTGCATTGGATTATTGTGACTTTATAAAAATTATTATATATATATATATTATTCATAAATCCTTGCATATAAAAAAATTTGCATCAAGTTTTTGGCGCTGTTGCCGGGGAAGCTTCGGTAAGAATTTTAGGAGAACTTTAGTTGAATTAATTAGGCTTAGAATTGGAAAATTTTAGTGCCGTAAATTTGTATTAGTGTGAAAAGTGTTTTTTTTTATGAAAAAGTGTTGTAAAAAAAACTGTGTAAAAAATAAGGTGTTTGTGAAAATGTTTTGTTGTTGAATATATTTTTTGTTTTATTTATTTTATTGTTAATGTATTGTTTGTTGTGTTATGTATGCAAAAAAGGAGCTGTATGACTTTTGCCTTATGATCCCGAGTTAAAAAATGGAAAAAATAAAAAAACAGAAAGGACTTAAAAAAATAGAAATGAAAATGTAAAACATTCAAAATAATAACTTTAAAAATCATCATAAATCATTGAGGGATTATGTAAATCCTACGATAGATAAAATTCACTCAAGTATACAAAACCTTGTTGTAGAAGCTGACTCGTTTGAACTAAATCCAGTGATTATCCAACTTGTGCAAAAGAACCAGTTTGGGGGAACTCCTTCGGACGATCCCTATTTACACTTATCTAGTTTTTTAGAACTTTGCGCTACATTTTGTTATAATGGCATGTCAGATGATGCTGTCAGGCTAAGGCTTTTTACTTTCTCACTAAGGGATAAGGTTAAAATGTGGTTGTACTCATTAGCACCTGGTTCTATTAAAAATTAGGAGTTAACTCAGAAATTCCTAGCTAAGTATTTTCCACCTTTAAGGACTACTCAACTTTGAAACGATATTATCTCATTTTGTCGGTATGAAGGGGAATCAATATACGAAGCCTGGGAAAGATTTAAGGAACTTCTAAGAAAGTGTCCATATCATGCTCTGCTAGATTGGTTAATCATTCAAACTTTTTATAATGGGTTAGTACGATCCTTTAGGTCCATTATTGATGCTACTGCTAGTGGTTCATTAATGTTAAAAACATTTGATGAAGCATATTCATTAATTGAAGAAATGACTACAAATGAATTTCAATGGCCCTCTACAAGAGTAAATCATAAAAGTATAGCTAGTGTTCATGATACAGATGCGATTGTAATTCTTGTATCTCAGGTTGCTGCAATATCAAGGAAGTTTGACTAATTTGGAATGAATCAACCTCAATTTACTCCTATAAGTGAGGAAAGTTCATTAGGGCATATGATTGATTCCAACTTATTATATGAGACTTTAAATACCATAAACAACCCATATTCTAACTTTTACAACTCATGTTGGAAGAACCATCCTATTTTTAACTGAAATTATACTACTGAGGGTGGAAACCAACAATGGAAAAACACTCATGCAATATCTAATGAAAGTTAGAATAGGCAGGGTAACACAAGATATAGGCCTTCACATCCACTGGACTCTAATATTGATCAACAATTTAAGGATAAGAAGATGTCTATAGAAAAGTGGTATTGCAAATGGGAAAATAGTTGCAAAGTCAAAATGCTGCGATTAGAAACATAGAGAATCAACTGGGAGAAATTGCTAATTCACTTAACAATAGACCCAAAGGAACACTTCCTAGCAACACTAAGATCAAACCTTAAGAGAACGATAATGAAAAACTATTCCTTATTACTGGACAAACTATGATAGATGTGCAATAAGGAGAGTTGATTATGAATATTAAAGACTAGGAAGTCACTTTTGATGTGTTGAAGACTATGAAATTTCTGGTTGAGAGAAAAGATGATGAATATTTTTGGATGGATGAAATTGATTATTGACCCACAATTTTATATTATGATATTTTTAATTTAATTGCAACGACGCCAAAAACTTGACCCCACTATATTATATGTATAGAATTGTAATTGTTTATGTTGTGGATGCTACGCAAGTATACGTATCGTATCAAGTAATACTGTAGCTCTAGTGGAGTCCTCGCTTATCGATCCCACAGGGAAATAGAAAATTAAATAACAACTAATTTTAAAATAATAATAATAATAATTTTAAAATAGTATACGAAAATTTGGAATTCTAAATTTAAGCGCAATAAAGTAAACTAAGTATTTTAATTAGGTAACTTAACTAAGTAGAAAATTAATACGTATTGAAAGTGCAGGAAATTAAACTAATTGCTAAATAAGTCTTAACTATTCATAAAAAGTATTTTTCCCCTTTGTTAGAAATTTAAGTGATTGATGAATTTAAATAGATAATTTTAAGGTATTGTGACAAATAGGAGCATTCCTATTCTTTACCCTTTAGTCCAGGTGTAAAGAATATTGACTAATCCTATGTTTGATTTATGAATCGCGTGCTAGGTCGGGAGGATACCGACTGCCACTTCGCAGCTCCCACGTTCCCCTCGCCCGAGGGCTAACATCTACACTTCAGACTCTCAAACAATAGGACCCAATCGAATATTTTAGTCCGTCACACTAAAATGCTCAATTCTATGCCCAATGATATTATTTCCCTATTTATTTGCACCTTCCTTCCAAGGCTTTTGAATTCCCGAATATTCGATGTAATTTTTACTATAGTTGATATTCAACATATTTTAACAAATCAAATGGCCAGTTTGAAAGTAAATTAAGTTTTAAGTAAAAATTATCACAATTTATTAATATATATAAAAGTACTTCTATTTTTAGTTCATCTAGTCACTTAATTTCATAAACAGGGAGAAAGACTAATAAACTACTCAGAATGCATGGGAATTAAACTAAGCATGGATTTCATTTAAAGTTAAAAACAATAAATACAAATACTTATCTCGATTTATCCCAAGCAGACTCCTCGCAGTTCCTTTGACTCTTCCTTCCAGTACAGCAAGACTTACTAAAAACTCACTAACTCACTAAATACTCACTAATTACACTAATTAAGACTCTAAAGACTCAAATTGACACACACAACACAAAATAACACACTTAGAAGCTGAATTTCGGCTTCTATATATAGAGGTGAGCAAAGGACCAAGAGGTGTGTAAGTATCCCTTCAAAAGTGTCCGAGTTCAATGTATCTCGCGCCATTTGAACTAGCTCGCCGTCGGCGACGAACTACCTCACTGTCGGCGAGGCTTCTAGAAGATCTTCAAACCGTGCTATCTCGCTGTCGGCGGGCTCGGGCTCGCTGTTAGCGAGACAGTTATAAATCCTTCAGAATTTTCTTCCTCGTACCCTCGCCGTCGGCGGGCTCGATCTCGCTGTCGGCGACTTAAGCACAAATTGCATTATTTTCTTCCTTTTGCTCCAAATCCGCTCCTTTTTATGATTTTTGCTTTTATCACCTAAATTCTATATTCCTGCAACAAAATAAAGAAAATACCTTTCTTTAAAGTGCAATTTCATCAAAAATAGGTATGAATTTCTTAATAAAATTTTTAGTGATCAAAATCCCCCAAACTTACTTATTACTTGTCCTCAAGTAATTTTAGTATTACATAAAAATAATGAGTTCTATAATAAGATTTTTCAATTTAAATAAACTATGAATTAGATTAATTAATATCATAATAAAGTTAAATAAAAATAATTTATGTAATTTAATTAATCTTATAGAAATAAATTATTTAGTTATCAGGTCTAAGATTTCTAGCTTACTATTCATTTCAGGAATAACTATAATTAAAAGAATAACTACTTAAGATATGCATATGATAAGAAATTCAAGAAAACACTATTAGGTAAAATTCTAATCCATAAACATAAGTTTGGAAATATTTAAGTTTTTCCCTTTAGGTTAATTCAAATGAAGCCAATTTTTGATAAGGCATCTCCTCAAGCTTCTCCTCATTTTTCTTTTTCTTTTTCTTTTTTATTTTTTTTTCTAATGAGGATTACTGTATCTGGAGAGCCTGTTAATAATTTTGAACTTCATTTTCATCTTCCTAAATTTGAAACTTAGAAATATTTCTTAGCTTATATATACTTCATAGTTTTTACTTCATTGATTTTCAATCTTTTCTTTTTCACTCGAATACTTAAGAATTTTAATTTTAGAATATAGTTTTCCTTACTAAAAATAGTTTACTATATTCTTATTCCTTTTAACCAAATATTTTATTCTATTTAATTAATTAAAGCACTAGAAATATTTCATTTAACCTTTTATAATAATTAAATAAAATAATTCATATTAATTAAATTGAAAAATTTGCTATAAAAATCATTTTATAATAATTTGAAAATAGAAATCGAGAACAAGTTAATAACTAAATTTCTATTTTACTCCCCCCAAACTTAAATTTTTATATCTACTATAAATAATGAAAAAGGGAAAGTAAATAAATCATACCTTTGAAGTTTAGGTATTTCTTTTTTCTTTGAAATTTTTGCGAGGCTTTTTCATTTTTCATTGAACTCGTACTCGTTAGTATTCTCCATATATATATAACAATTTAAAGAAAATGCAGGGATAAAATCTGAGATAAGTATTAAATATAACAATTAAAATTAACTCTACACTATACATATGAATTACTAACATATTAAAAACATTGAACTAATAGATTAACAATTTTACAACTTAAAACAATACAAAATAAAATAAAAACATACTAAAGAAAACTAACATCCTATTTAACATAAAAACAAATGCAATTAACTAACATAAAAACAAAAACTAAACTACTATAACAATTCAAGTAAATAATCTAACAAACATCCAATGTCTCACAACATAAAGTACTGAATATTACAAACATATAAAAGTTTCCAAAATAACTTAAATCAAACAAACAAAACAAATAAAGTCCTAATCTTCTATATTAAAGTCCCAAACTATATTATCATCCCCTCCTTGATCTGTAGGCTGAGAAGACTGAGCAGGATGATACTGAGTATACCTCGGGCACTCTGGAAAGATGACATCTAAATCTCCACTCCCGTAGCGACGTTCGGCTTCATGATATGCTATCTCGTACTCGAATGTCTCTGCAGGTACTCACTATCATAATCATGTCTCCTCTCCAGATTATCAATCCTTTGATCAAATGATCAAATCTTCTCCCCATTGTCTCTCCAAACTGCTCAAAACTCCTCCTATGCAGGGTCAGCTCATTCATCAGATCTTGTAGGGTAGGGGTGTTAGGCTCAGGAGGTTCATAGGTAGTAGAGGGTATATCTCTACTCGATCGAGTGAAATAACTTCTCACTCCTGATCTCCACCCTTCATGAGATTCATACTTCTTGATATTGGCAGTTGTAAGTGGTTTCATAGGTTCCACCCATTCTTCATCATCTCTAGCCTCAACTCCAGAGAGTTGGCAGAGTGCAAAAATTAATCCAGGGTGTCCCAATCCAGCTCCACTTTCATTTTGAGGAGTGGTCAGGATGTTTGATAAATAATTCTCCCAATGTTGATGCTTCTGTTTTTCTGAATACAGAAATTTAGAATTGCTCTATCTCTTGTTACCTCACTGTGGTGATATGTGGGTAACAGAGTAGAACAAATAAAGTAATGCCAGGCTTTGGAGACTGCATTTAATTTAGAAAGAGGAAAATTCACTCTTTCCTGTTGCTTAATTTTCCAAACTTCGGTCCCATCAGCGAGAAAGTTAATGACTTCCTCCAGGGGTCCTTCCATCATTCCAAAAGTTTCATACTCGCTAAAGTGTGAGTCATGAACTTCATAGAACGAGTTAATTCTTGCAGCATTGAAATCTACAAAAAATCCTCGTACCTTTACTGGTGCATCTTCAGCGGTAGTCAAATTGGCATAAAATTCTTTAACCACTTCTACAGCTGCTCTATATTGAACGTAACAAAAATTCTCCCAACCTCGTTCCTTAATAATCCGCTCTACTTCTCCTCCCGGATTTTTGAAAACCCGATCCGCAATGCACTTTCTTCCTTGTATGTTTTCAAAATATTTAGCATGTGCTCGTGCATTGATGAATCGGTCTTCGTCGAATTCTACTCGACATTTTTGTCGTGGAGCCATACGATTGATCTATGAAAATCGTGAAAATTTTCACTAAACTTAAAAAATCATACTAAGAAGGCTTCCTACAACATTTATAAGCAATTTAAATCAAATTCCATGGATTTCCACCGAATATTTCTTCCACATTTTGATTCTTCCCAAAATTTGCAATGTGGTGAAAATATATGGTGAAAATAAAAATTTTTTAAATAGGATTAAAGCTCTTACCAAGAGAAATTGAAATCCGGTGTTTTTGAGTGATGAAATCGCCTCTAAATCCGAAATTTCGTGAGCCCTAGGGTAGTTTTTGTGAAAATGAGAGGTTGGGGATGATGAATAGTGTTTTTTCACCGGTCAATTAAAGTGTTTTTCGCAACCTCGCTGTCAGCGAGATTTTTCTCACCGTCGGAGAGCTAATATTTTTCGGAACCAAAAACTCTCGGGAAAAATCCGCTGTCGGCGAGAAATTTTTGCTCTAACCTTCGCTGTCAACCAGATCGATCTCGCTGTCGGCGGGATTTTTCTCGCCGTTGGCGAGATTCCAAAAATTTAAATTTCTGTAATTCGTCACTCATTTTCGTCCTTGATTTGCCTTATATTATATTTTCGATCACATCATTTATTAATTTAATATGAAGATTAGCTACTTATACACAAACAAATTCACACAACACAACAAATTAACTTTAATATTGAAATCCATGAGATGTACAAACTAACATAATTTTAAATTCTATAATCAAACTTCAATTCTCCAATCCTTACTACTAATCAGCATCACAAACCAATCCACGACACACTAAATGCTGATACAAAACTATGATGCATATCTCAACTAAGTTTGAGATATTCAAATCATCACTCCACACATAATAAAATCTAAATCAAATTAAATAACATAAATACAAACATACTATGAAAATCTTTACTACTACTTTTCAATGTCAGAATCTTCATATTCTCTGATATTTCCGATATGACGATGATGCACAAATAAGTTATAGAAAGGCCTGAAGAGAAACTCCGAGCGATTCTTCGATGATCCAACCCTTCTGTCTCGGTAAATGAAGAAAGCTAGCTTCCGAGTGTCCAGAATGATCAAAGCGTTCCTTCATCCTCCGACCAATGTGATCAAATAAATCGGATATATTGTCGATTGAATCTCTCACATTCTGCAGCTTCTTTCTCCATTCCTTTAATTTTCTTCATAAGTAACTCCGTTTTATCCGAAATAGGCCTTGCTATAGGATTATTCCGTGAAGCTCTATCGTAGATAAATGTAATGTCTTCATTATTGTCCAAAGTAGGGAACATATTTGTAGTATCAAGTGGCTTCGAAGGTAACAAAACCTTTTCCCAAGCTTCATAAGAAACACCAGTATCGATCGCATAATGCAAAAATAGTAGATGGGTGTCCTAGTCCGTGAACTGACCCATGCACAATTAAACCCAATGCAGACTTAACAATTATTGATCCAACATTAATAGGCAATCCATTTTGAATACAATAATTCAATATAACGCATTCCTTCGAAACCTTGTTTACCCTCATAGTAGGTAACAATTTAGATGAGATGAAAAAGTTCCAGTGTTTTGAGACAGGATTCAAAAGTGATGCAGAGAAACTAACATACCCGTCTTCACGCATTTCCCAATCTTCCGGTTCATCAGTCAGATATCGAAATATCTCGTTCATATTATATCGAGAAGGCACAAAATTTGAATAGTGACATTCCGGGGTGTTTTCTATAGAGAATAATTCATTTACTCTTGATGGAGTAAACGTCACCCATCTTCCTCGGACGTAGACATTCCCATTGTTGATCACATGTAAGTTAGAGTAGAACTTTTCACAATCTGGAATAACAACGACGAGACGTAGTGTAACAAAATACCTCCCGAAGCATCGTCGCGCGATCGTTTCTTCTATCTTCGTAGTAGAATTCTCTAATCCTCGATCGACAAATCCCCTTTCCTCGATAACTCTTTTCTTTACCAAAACCTTGTTGAAGATCCGCTGCGCTTCCACACTCACAAATTTTCTCCGGTTAAACACTCTGAGATTAGAGGAATCTAAGAATTTGGAGGCCATTATGGTGAATGGAATAAATTCTAGTAAAGAAGGCGGATCTAGAATGATTTAAGAATGGGTTTTCACTAAGGAATTGGTGTTGAAACCGTCCAAATCGGCATTCAAATTATAAATAACTCATCTTTATAACTTCCTCGCCGTCGGCGAGAAGTTTCTCGCCGTCGGCGACTCGCTTATAAACCGCCTCCCATGTTCTCACAGTCAGCGAGAGGTTTCTCGCTGTCAGCGAGCTCGATAAATAAACTAAATTTAATTTAGGCGCGAACCTCGTTGTCGGCGAGTATCGACCTCGCCGTCGGCGAGATTCCAAAATAATGTCCAATTTCGTTCTTAAATCGAATAATTTCTTTCTCATCATAATGGTTCGAATATGTGATGATTCTTAATAATATTTGAGTAGTAAAGTTTCAATAATATAGACTAACTATTAAGATACAATAAAAATAAATAACTAATATGGGTTGCCTCCCATAAAGCGCTTGGTTTAACGTCATCGACCCGACCTAATTTCAATTATTAATCGAGTCGACTAAGCATTAAAACCTCTTTATAGTTAGGTCTTATACCTTCGAAATATGGTTTTAATCTATGTCCATTAACTTTAAATTTATGTCCAGCTTTTGGATCTTCAATTTCTATAGTTCCGTATGAAAATATTTGAGTTATGGTGAAAGGTCCTAACCATCGAGACTTCAATTTTCCAGGAAATAATTTCAATCTAGTATTATATAGCAAAACTTCTCGTCCCGGTTCAAAATTTCTCCGATTAATCTTCCGATCATGCCATAATTTCATCTTTTCTTTATAAATCCGATCATTATCATATGATTCATTTCTCTTAATTCTTCCAATTCATTTAATTGCAAGCAATCTTTTCTCACCAGCTTTCCTTCATATTATAATTAAATTCTTTAATCGCCCAATATGCTTTATGTTCTAATTCAATCGGTAAATGACATGTTTTTCCATATATAAGCCTCGTAAGGAGTCATTTCAATCGCAGTTTTATAAGCGATTCTATAAGCTCATAATGCGATGTCTAATGTAATAGACCAATCTAAACTATTTGGGTTTACGGATTTTTCTAAAATACGTTTAATCTCACGATTAGATACTTCGACTAATCCGCTAATCTCGTGGATGATAAGCGAGTGGATATCTTATGAGTAATATTGTATTTTTCTACTAGTTTGTGAATGTATTTATTTCTAAAATGAGTTCCTCCGTCAGTGATAATCACTCTCGGCATTCCAAATCTAGTAAAAATATTTTTCTTCAGAAATTTTGAAACACTCTTAGCATCACACCTAGGTAAAGCGTGTGCCTCAATCCATTTGGAAACATAATCAACAGCTACTAATATATATGAGTTTCCAAATGAAGGAATAAAAGGTTCCATAAAATCTAATCCCCAAACATCAAAAATTTCAACTTCTAATATAAAATTCGTAGGCATTTCGTTTCTTCTAGATATATTTCCTACTCTTTCGACATTTATCGCAAGTTTTAATATATCCGTATACATCTCTAAATAGAGTAGGCCAGTAAAATCCATATCGTAGAATCTTATAAGCAGCTTTATCGATCCCAAAATGTCCTCCAAAATCAAAATTATGACATTTTTGAATAATTGGTTCAGTTTCTTCATAAGGTACACATCTTCTAATAATTAAATCCTTACATTGCTTATATAAATATGGTTCATCCCAAAAATAGGTTTTCGTATCATGGATGAATTTTTTCTGTTGTTGCAAAGTTAGCATAGGTGGTAAAATATTACTAACTATATAGTTTACTATATCGACATACCATGGTATTTTCCACTCATTGATATTATATAGTTGTTCATCAAGAAAGCTGTCTATAATTTCATTTTCAATATCGGATAATTCATGATTTTCTAATCTTGATAAATGATCCGCAATTTGATTATCGAGTTCCTTTCTTATTAACGATCTCAAAATCGAATTCTTGCATTAATAGCATCCATCTAATTAATCTTGGTTTGGAATCTTTCTTTTGCATTAAATATTTGATAGCAGAATGATTAGTATGCACGATACATTTTGTTCCGATCGGATAAGGTCTAAATTTATTAAAACCATATACTACGGCTAATAATTCTCTTTCGCAGAATCGTATAATTTATTTCAGCATCATTTAGAGTTTTACTAAGCATAAGTATATAACTTTAAAAATCTTTTCATATCTTTGCCAAGAACTCGCTCCTACAGAGATAATCACTAGCATCACACATAAGCTCAAATGGTTTCTCCCAGTTAGGTGAAACTATTATAGGTCTTGTAATTAATTTTTCTTTTAAGAGTTCAAAAGCATTCGGGCATTCGATTGTAAATTCAAATTTCTTGTCCTTTTCGAGAAGTTAGCATAGAGGTTTAGTAATTTTTGAAAAATCTTTTATATAGCGTCCGTAGAATCCAAGCATGTCCAAGAAAACTTCTTACCCCTTTTACCGTAGTTGGAGGTGGTAATTTAGCTATAACTTGAATTTTTGCAGTGGTTCACTTCCATGCCTTTTCCGAAATTCTATGTCCTAATACAATACCGCCCGCAACTATAAATCGACATTTCTCCCAATTTAGAACTAAATTTGTTTTCTCACATACTTCTAATACTTTTTCAAGATGAGTTAAGCATGTGTCAAATGATGTTCCAAATACGGAGAAATCATCCATAAATACTTCTATTCCATTGTCAATTAACTTACTAAATATAGACATCATACATCTCTGGAATGTTGCTGGTGCATTACATAATCCAAAAGGCATTCTTCGAAAAGCGAAAGTTCCATAAGGACTAGTAAATGTAGTTTTCTCTTAATCCTCAGGAGCAATTTGTATTTGATGATAACCGGTGTATCCATCTAGAAAACAAAAATACTTATGTCCAGCTAATCTATCTAACATCCGAGTCTAGAAATGGTAAAGGGAAGTGATCTTTCTTGGTGGCGGTATTTAATTTCCTATAAATAATACATATACGCCAACCAGGTAACTTGTCTTATAGGAATAAGATCGTTTTTTCATTAAGCGATGATGGTCACTCCTCCCTTCTTAGGAACGCAGATGAATTGGGCTTACCACAAGCATCGTCGAAATAGGATATATAATATCATTATCTAACCATTTTAAAATTTATTTCTTAACTACTTCTTTCATTATTGGGTTTAATCTCCTTTGGGGATCTGCTTTAGGTTTCATCATCTAAAATAATTCTATGCATACAAATTGAAGGACTAATTCCTTTAATATCTGCTAAAGTCCAACCAAAAGTTTTCTTATATTTTTTTAAAGTTTCTAAAAGTTTTTGTTCTTGAGATTATTTTAATGCGAGATGAAATAATAACTCGGTAAAGTTGAAGAATTACCTAAATAAGCATATTTCAAATGATCGGGTAATATTTTTAGCTCAAGTTCAGGAGGTTTAATAATTGATGGAACTATATTCTTGTCAGTGTTTTCAGTATTATCCAAAAATTCAAATCTTTCCTGAATATAATCTAGTTCTTCATTATTATCTTTAATTAATTCAGTGTTTTCTTTTTCTAATTTATCTTCGTAATATTCCTTAAAATGTTCTTGTTGTAAATGTTCAAGTATTTCCATCCGAAAACATTCATCATCTTTTTCTAGCGCAGGATATTTCATTGATTTTTCAATATTAAATGTAACTTTTGGTCATTTACTCTAATAGTTAATTCTCCTTTCGAACATCAATCATAGCTTTTCCGGTAGCTAAAAATGGTCTTCCTAAAATGATAGGAATTTCTTTATCTTCCTCCATATCTAAAACAATAAAATCTACCGGGAAGATAAATTTATCCACTTTTACTAACACATCTTCGATAACTCCCTTAGGATAGGTAACCGAACGATCAGCTAATTGAAGGGTTACTGAAGTAGGTGTAATTTTTCTTAATCCTAATCTCTTAAAAATCGATAGAGGCATTAGATTGATGCTTGCTCCTAAGTCACACAAAGCTTTTCCATAAAATTTTTCTCCTATAGTGCAGGGTATAGTGAAACTACCAGGATCTTTCAATTTTTCAGAAGCTTCTTCGAATAATAAGCACTACACTCTTCACTAAGTGCGACAGTTTCATTATCAGTGAATTTTATTTTCTTATTTAGAATATCTTTCATAAATTTTACATAATTTGGTATCTGATCTAAAGCTTCGACAAAAGGTATATTGATTGTTAATTTATTTAATATTTCAAGGAATTTAGCAAATTGTTTATCTTTTTTATGTTGAGCTAGTCGTTGAGGAAATGGTGGTGGAGGTTTTTCAACAGAAATTTTCATAGGTATTAAAGGATGTTCTAAGTTTGAATCTTGTTGAAGAGTTTCCTTTTCAGTTTCCACTTCCTCTTTTTAGCTTTCAAGTTCTTTTTGAATTTAAGGTTCTAATTCTTTTCCACTCCTTAGTTGTATTGCTTTAATTTGTTCTTTTCCTTGATCTTTAGGATTTATTTCCACATTACTAGGAAAAGTTCCGGGTATTCTATTATTTAGCGCGAGTAGTAATATGTCCAAGTTGAGTTTCGATATTTTTAATAGATGTTCCTTGAATTTGTAATTGATTTCCTTGAATTTGTAGTTGATTTCCTTGATTTTGTAGTTGATGACCCATATTTAAAATTAATTCATCCATAGATAATTTCTTATCTTTGAATTGAGGGTTATTGTTATTAAATCCAGGTGGGTAATTAGGTTTATAGTTTGGATTTGCTTGATTAGGTTGATTCATCCATTATTGATTAGATGTGTTATTCCAATTAAAATTTGGATGAGTTTTCCAACCAGGATTATAATAGTTTGAGTAAGGGTTATTAGTTCTATTATTAATAGCATTTAAAGTTTCATAATTAGATTGAGATTCTATGATTTGTCCAGATGAGTTTTCTTCTAAAGTAGGAGAGTAGTTCATTCCAAAATGATCTAATTTCTTAGATATAGCGGCAATTTGAGAAGCTAACATAGATATTGCATCGTTTTCATGAATGCCGGCTATCTTTTTCGGATTTACTCTATCAGCGAGCCATTGGAAATTATTTGTTGCCATTTCTTCGATTAGTGCATAAGCTTCATCAAATGGTTTAGAAATTAATGAACCTCAAGATGACAGCATCGATGATTGATCTTAAGGATCCTACTAATCCATTATAAAAGGTTTGAATAATCGACCAATCCGGTAGCGCATGATGTTGGCATTTCCTAAGAAGTTCCTTAAATCTCTCCTAAGCTTCATATATTGATTCTCCATCTAATCGACAAAAAGAAGTTATATCATTTCTAAACTTAGCGAGTTTTAGATGGTGGAAAATATTTGGATAGAAATTTTTGTGATAATTCTCCCCAAGTTTTAATAGATCCAGTGCTAACGTAATTCAACCACATTTTAGCCTTATCCCTTAATGAAAAAAGAAAAAGTCTAATTCTTATAGCATCGTCATATACTCCTTGATATTTAAAAGTAGCACAAAGTTCTAGAAAACTAGCAAGATGTAAGTTGGGATCTTCAGTAGGTGAACCACTAAATTGATTATTTTGTACCATTTGGATAATTGCATGTTTAAGTTCAAATGAATTAGCGAGCTACATCGGGGTTTTGAATAGTTAAATGAATTTCATCTGATGTAGGGTTGGCATAATCTCTTAATGGTCTTTGTTGGTTCATATTTTGAATTTCGGGAATATTCGCCATTTGTGTTAAATTTATAATTTGTTTCTTTTGTTTTCTAATTCTTTTAATTGTACGCTCTAATTCGAATCGTGAGGTATTAAATTTTTGTTTCCAAATTTGCGCATACAATTTTAGAATAGATATTAATTTATTTATTATGATTATTTTAAAATAATTCGTTACTACTAGTAAATTTTTCTTACTTTCCCAGCAACGGCGCCAAAAACTTGACCCACAATTTTATGTTATGATATTTTTAATTTAATTGTAACGACGCTAAAAACTTGACCCCGCTATATTATATGTATAGAATTGTAATTGTTTATGTTGTGGATGCTACACAAGTATACGTATCGTATCGAAGTAATACGGGGCTCTAGTGGAACCCGGTTATCGATCCTACAGGAAATAGAAAATTAAATAACAACTAATTTTAAAATAATAATAATAATAATTTTAAAATAGTATACGAAAATTTAGAATTCTAAATTTAAGCGCAATAAAGTA
Source organism: Papilionanthe hookeriana x Papilionanthe teres (assembly GCA_022702705.1). Classification (NCBI taxonomy): domain Eukaryota; kingdom Viridiplantae; phylum Streptophyta; class Magnoliopsida; order Asparagales; family Orchidaceae; genus Papilionanthe; species Papilionanthe hookeriana x Papilionanthe teres. The sequence continues at coordinate 160,280,813 of CM040421.1, read as the reverse complement.
AACTAAGTATTTTAATTAGGTAACTTAACTAAGTAGAAAAATAATACGTATTGAAAGTGCAGGAAATTAAACTAATTGCTAAATAAGTCTTAACTATTCAGAAAAAGTATCTTCCCCTTGTTTAGAAATTTAAGTGATTGATGAATTTAAATAGTTAATTTTAAGGTATTGTGACAAATAGGAGCATTCCTATTCTTTACCCTTTAGTCCAGGGTGTAAAGAATATTGACTAATCCTATGTTTGATTACGAATCAGCGGCTAGGTCGGGAGGATACCGACTGCCACTTCGAGCTCCCACGTTCCCCTCGCCTGAGGGCTAACATCTACACTTCAGCTCTCAAACAATAGGACCCAATTGAATATTTTAGTCTGTCACACTAAAATGCTCAATTCTACGCCCAGTGATATTATTTCACTATTTATTTGCACCTTCCTTCCAAGGCTTTTGAATTCCCCGAATATCCGATGTAATTTTTACTATAGTTGATATTCAACATATTTTAACAAATCAAATGGCCGAGTTTGAAAGTAAATTAAGTTTTAAGTAAAAATTATCACAATTTATTAATATATATAAAAGTACTTCTATTTTTAGTTCATCTAGTCACTTAATTTCATAAACGGGGAGAAAGACTAATAAACTACTCGAATGCATGGGAATTAAACTAAGCATGGATTTCATTTAAAGTTAAAAACAATAAATACAAATACTTATCTCGATTTATCCCCAAGCAGACTCCTCGCAGTTCCTTTGACTCTTCCTTCCAGTACAGCAAGACTCACTAAAAACTCACTAACTCACTAAATACTCACTAATTACACTAATTAAGACTCTAAAGACTCAAATTGACACACACAACACAAAATAACACACTTAGAAGCTAAATTTCGGCTTCTATATATAGAGGTGAGCAAAGGACCAAGAGGTGTGTAAGTATCCCTTCAAAAAGTGTCCATGTTCAATGTATCTGCGCCATTTGAACTAGCTCGCCGTCGGCGACGAACTACCTCGCTATCGGCGAGGCTTCTAGAAGATCTTCAAACCGCGCTATCTTGCTGTCGGCGGGCTCGGGCTCGCTGTCAGCGAGACAGTTATAAATCCTTTAGAATTTTCTTCCTCGTACCCTCGCCGTCGACGGGCTCGATCTCGCTGTCGGCGACTTAGCACAAATTGCATTATTTTCTTCCTTTTTGCTCCAAATTCGCTCCCTTTTATGATTTTTGCTTTTATCACCTAAATTCTACATTCCTGCAACAAAATAAAGAAAATACCTTTCTTTAAAGTGAAATTTCATCCAAAATAGGTATGAATTTCTTAATAAAATTTTCAGTGTTCAATTATCTAAGTAAAGACCATTTCCAAGAAAGTTTTGAGAGTAAGATAATTGATGAGTTCGGAATGTATTTTCATGATAAGTTGAAAACGTTATCTAAAGAAGACTGTATGTATGTTCAAGAGAGGTGTGAAATGATGGAAGCTGCAAAAAATAGTGAACTTGTAATTCCATTTGTTGAAAAATCTCATGAACTTAAGATGGATTTAGCCCCAACAATTTTAAAGCATGCCTATTTAGGGAATTCATCTACACCACCAGTCTTTATGTCTTCATATTCAACTCAATTACAAGAAAAACCTAAATTGAATGATGAACAAGATAAAGTTATTGAACTAGGACTTGGAAGAGAATTTGAGTATAAATTTCAAAAGAACTTTGAGTTAAGAAAAGTGGATAAGGATATTGGAAGACCATTGGAAGAAATTCCTAAGGAATTAGAAAAACCTATTTCCTCAACTAAGCTAGATCCTCCATCATTTAATAATTATAAAGGGGAAGAATTGGAAGATAACTTGAAACAGAAGAGTGACATAGAAGAATTTGATCGTGAATCTGAATTATCTAGAGAGATTCTGTTCTAAAATTTTAGAGATCTTGAATTATTTTATAGAGATCCATTTCTTATAAATTTCAAGGATGATATTATTATGCAAATTAAGAAAATCAATAGAAGAATATTGGATCTATAAAGAAATATGAGTGTTGACCTCATTTTTGATGAGGTCTTCTCTTCTTCTTTTTAGTACTTAGGATCTAGCCTTAGGCTTTTCCTTTGACTATCTTAGAGGATTAGAATTGGGACCCACCACTTAGAAATTCAAACCACTTCTTAACTCCCTGCAAACTCCACAAACTTGACTATAGACCCCTAATCACCTAGAGGGTTGAAATCAAATGTGGAAGTTTAAAGGTTGGGTTCCTATAGGACTCTTTGGCCTTAGGACTGCCCTGGGTGGCGTGGTCTGGTGGAGGGCTGACTTACACATACACTACACTTATGCACTACACTTCCACACACCTCCTAAAACCACACCCATACCCAACTTGACCTCCTGACTCATGTAGGTGATTCACATGGATGGTCGCTTAACCCTAAGCCCTCGGCAAGAGGGTTGGGAACAACATAGTGAATGCCTCAAATGAGTCACTTCATGGCTCATGTGGGCTTGATATGGCTTCATAGCTCAACCAAAATGATTTCATTTCACTTATATTCACCCAATCTTCAATTTTCCAAATTTTCAATTTTTGACCCCCGGAACCCTACACCCGCCTGGCCTACCCAAAACCCTTGAAATCCTCCAAAATTTCCAAATTACCCAAAATTACTCAAAATTATTTCCAAACATTCCCACATTACTAAAATTGATCATTCATAGCCAAAAATACCAAAAATTCCAAAAATACCTCCCAATACCCTCCTCCAAATACCCAAAATACCCCTCTTGACCCAAAAATCCAAAAATTCAGAAAATTCCCCGAAAATTCCAGAAAATCCCAAATATTCCCAATTTCATTTTGTTCAACTACACCATAGGCCAATTTTGTCAATTTGCCACACTTTTATCAAAACCCCCAATTTGACCCATTTTAACCCAAAGTGAACCCAATGTCAAACCAAACCTACCCAATTGACCCAAATTCTGGTCCAATTCAATTCTAAACTTCAATTCAACATTCCCAACACCAATCTAGACTAAACCCAAGTCTAATTTGATTGACATTTGGATCCAATTTCACTTTTGGCCTTAAAGCCCAATTTGGACCCATGACCCAAACCTAACCCAAACTCACCCAATTCAACTCCAATTAACCCCAAATCTTTTCTAAACCTTCCTTAACATCCCTACAAACAAAACACTAACATGATTTGCCCAACATTTAGACCCAAACCCCACTTAAATTCAACCCAAAACCAAAAAGCCCAACTTTGACCTAAACCAAAACCTAACCCAAATAAGCCCAAACCCCAAAATCAAAGCCCAACCAAAGCCAAAACCTCTTTGAAACACTCCCATAAAAATTTCCCAACATTCTTTTTACATCAATTTCAACCCTAGCCCAATATTGGCCCAAGTTAGCCCAATTTGACCTATATTGGCCCATTCACCAAAGAAGCCCAAATCCAACCCAATTCAAACCCAAATCACTCCAAACTTGCTTCAAATCACTCATGACACATCCATGAACTAAACCCAACATTTGTTTGGCCCAATCCTTCACAAAATTCCCATCCATAAATTTATTTTTTAAACCAAAAGCCCACTTACATGAAACCTTCCTAAAGCCCATCTCCACCAAAATCCAAAAGCCCAAATTTCATGCTAAAGCCCATATGACAAATTCTTCTCATCATACCCTTGATTAAAATCAATCCCTAAGCTTGAAAATTCATCATGAAGCCATTCCAAATTAAGCCCCATACAAATTCCCATCAAAATACCAAAATTTTTCTTAAATCCATTTCCATGAAATTGACTTAACTTTTCCCAAGCCAAAGATGAGCCATGAAGCCATGCATGAGCCACATGGGAGCCATGAGAGCCATGGAATCTACTTTCCACCTCACCATACCCAAGATGTCAAGAGGAGGAGGCCCTTTCCATATTCTCTTAAGGGGATTAGCCACTTCCATGACTCCACTAAACCATGCTTAAACTTAATTGTACTTGGATTGTGACTTGACCCCACTAATCGAAGCCGATCCAGTGACTTTCCCTTCGGCCTCAAATTGGCCTTGGAGGGTGGACTTAACCCAAAACCAAGGGTTGACCCATTTAGAACCAAAACTAGCCCTTTCCCATTCCATTTTGATTCAAACCCTTTACACATGTCCATGGCAATTGATTGCACAAACCTCCGACCACGACCCACTGGACCCGAGGGTGACCCATGCTGCTAGGCCGCCCGCCCGGGTCGCCAGAAAACACCATGGCCGAGACCTTGGGAGGAGCCGAACTTTGGAATTCCACCTTGCTGAGCCGCCCCATGCCCGATGGCCACCATGGCTATTCTTCCCATGCCGAGAGCGGCTGATCCCAACCCTTGGCCATCCTCGCGAGGCTCTCCGACCACCTCTGCTTAAACCCGACCCCCTCACGGCCTTGAGAGGAGAGTTGCACAAACCTTGCCGAAACTCGCGCAAAATTGTTCCAAACACTACTCCATACTTAGAGCGGTTGATCCCCGGTGTCGATTTGCCCTAATCCCCACCAACGGAATCCAATTTCTCAGCCGAAATTTCACCCAAAACCGGGACACTTTGCCACGGTGAGCCAATCCTCAAATCGGTCGGTCCTACACCTTCACTTGGACCAAGAGGAGAAGTTTCCCACTGAAAGCCCCATCTCCGAGACCACCCGAGTTGTTCCGGCCTCCAAGCTTTGTGATCGAGCGTGGTCACTTTCATAGCTAGGCAATTCACTGAGACCGGGAGACTTCATCCGGAGCTTGTCGGGATCTAATCGAAGGTGACACAACCCTCGGATCGAAGCCATACTTCTGCGAGCAAAGGTATGGCCTCACTCTTCTTCCCGAGCTTCGAACATTCTCCATTTTTATTGAGTCAATTTCATGCCACATAAACCGTATGGATGTGTTCGTCTTCTCGAGACGAATCCATAGAGCATAAGAACGTTCAATTTGGTCAAGTATCGAGTGAGATCTTAGGCCTAGAAGACGGACAGTTCTCGGGCTAGGAGGCTTGGGGACGATGAACGGATGCCATTCATTTAATACACGCGCGGACGGACGGCCAGGATCACGCCGAATCAGGAGAAGGAACGACACAGCGGGCCCTGGAGCGCCGAGTCGGATGGCGGTGCCGATTCGAAGGCGACGCGTGTGCGTTCGGAGCCGCCGAGGTTGACGCGGCGCCGCGTGGATAAATAGAAAATTAGGGTATTTTCTGATTTATTTAATTCCCTAAACTTCAAAAATCCATAACTTTGTGTAGAAAAATAAGAAAAATAAAATAAAAATACCCTCTTGCTCAGTGAACAGAGGAGAATAACGTGGAAAAGAAATCATTTAGTTTCATCAAGTATTTTATTTTTAATGATTTATTTCCCTTCTGCATTATTTTAATTCTCCATGCATATAGGAAATTCACCATGGCATGAGACCATAGGGCTTTTGAAGCCTCCGAATTTGGGAACATTCCCTGAATTTTCCAAAGTCGGAGGCCATCCCTATGAGAAGTTATTGATTTTTCAAATTCATGTTCATTGTTTTGAGTATTTTAATTCCAATAATTAGCATGTTGTGAAATAAATTCTAGGAAAATTTGGTGATGTCTCTTATGACCAGAGGACCCTAGGAAAAATAGGTTTTGAGTTCATTCATTTAAAATAACCATAATTGGCTTAAACACCCAAAATAGATCCCTAATTAATTAGTAGTTAACCATACATCAAATTGACTTGAAATCAATCCTCCACTCGACCTTTAGGATCGGAGGAGCTCACAATAAAAATTAGTGGTCGATTGGACTTGGTTAGCCCTACTAAATGGGTTGATTAAGCCATTTAGTCAAATTGAACTTTAAAAATTCATAACTTTCAAGTCATATTATTAAATTTTCTTTGGGAATTCCTATTTTCCACCAAAAATAATTACATAAATAAATTAAATACAGAAAAATCACATTTTCTCCTCTCATGTCTTTATTGGCATATGAGTGAAGTCACATAAAAATTTCAAGTTCATTTAAGTTCGATTTAGTGAGTTATGAAATTATTAAGCTTGAAGGGCAAAGTGGTAATTAAAATTTTAACTCTTAATTAAAACTTTAGGCTTAATAAAATTAACAAGTAAAATATTTGATCTTAATCTGATTTGGATGATTGAAATTTAAATAATTAAAGGGTAGAAACCTATTAAACAATTTAAAAATAATTAAAACAAACTTTAATTAAATAATTGATTAAATTTGGAAGAATAATAAAGTTGAGATTATTAAATAGGAATATTATTAGGAAGAGATTTGTTCTTTAATTTAAGAATCCCTAAATTAATCATCTCAATAATATTTAATTTCCAATTAAAATGATAATTCAAATTTAAATTTTAAAATATTAATGGACTTAATCATCAAAATTAAGTTAAAAGTTAAATTATTAAACTTTTCTTTAAATTTTCAATTAAATTAAAATTAAAAATAAAATTAAATTAAAGATTAAATTAAATCGAACAAATTAAATTAATTTAAATTAAATTAAATCAATAAAATAAAATAAAATTAAATTGAATAAATTAAATTAAATTGAATTAAATTTCATTAAAGTTAAATTAAATTAATTAAATAAAATTAAATCAAAATAATGGTTAAATTAAATTAAATTAAGTTAAAACATATTAAATTAAATTAAAATAAAAAAATATAAATAAAAAATCAAATTAAAATAAAATAAAATTAAAATTAAAATTAAAATTAAAAATAAATTAAAATTAAAACTAAACCAAATTAAATTACATTAAAGTTAAATTAAATTGAATTAAATAACATCACCTAAGACATAAAGAATTTAAAGAAATTCAAAATGAAGTAACTTGAACACTATTCCAAATTTAAACCCATTAACTTAAATTAAATCATTTGAACACCAATTCGCCTTCGAAAGCTTTGGTTGTCATAACTCCTAAATAGAACGTTAAATGAAATGTTACTTCACCTATAGGATATTCAAATGTCCTAATTCATCGAAGCAAGATAATAACAAAACTTGAATCCTCGGACGATTACTTCACTCGATCAATTAAATTCATTTGGACTTAAAACAATCCTAAGCAGATATTGAAAAGATGTTTAAGATTCTTCTTAAGCACTTTCTCAATATGATAGGATACTTATAAGAACAATCGAACTTAATTGTTCTTCGATGAAGAAAATCGTCCTCAAACCAAAACACAAGAACCTAGACGTCATAGGAAATGACTAGCTATAGGATTAGGAATTTGGTAGAAAACCATAACCCTTCCCTTAGCTTTACCTAGGAACTCGCTTAAATATTCTAATTATGTTTTAAGTGCAGCTTGGGATGACGGGAAGACCCTCCAGTGTACGCTTTTATTTTATTGCAATTTACCTTATTGCAATTTATTTAATCGCATCGCACTTACTTTTCTTGCATGATAAACAACTCGTTGCATGAAAACCCACACCTTTAGGATAGTCCCTAAAACCGAAACCAAAACTAAGTTAAAAGTCATTGCAAGATAAAATTCACCGTTACAACATTTCAAAATATAAAACAACTCAAAATTTAATCACAAACGTAACACAAAACCGCAATTACAACTAAATTAAAACGTTCGTTGGATGATCGGGAATACCTCGGATGATGTAACCTACGTGTTGCTAACGGGATTTCCCACGGTCTAAATGAAAGTGTGGAACTCATTCAGTTGAGTTTAGCAAATTCATCCGGACTAAGTGAATCCGATAAAAATAATGATGCCGGAAGGATGGAACCGTGGGATCTTAACCTAGGTGTTGTTATAATTAACTTTAAGATTTGTTTTAAATAAAATATAAAAAAAGACACTTGGAAATTAAGATTCTCTCTAAACCAAAACACTTTTCCCATCTCCTGATTTATGACTTCTAAAACTAAACCTCTGCAACAACAAGGAGCTTGGAGCACGGTGGGCAGCACGGCCATCTTCGTCAGCAAAACAACTTTACATCAGCTAAACATTCCTAGAATTAAATAACTAAGCCATAGGACTTTGAGGTAGTTTGCCTAGTGCAACATAAACCCTCAACCTTTTGTTAGGTATTTGCATTGTCAATTAAGCCCTAACCGGTCTTAGGATTTCTGAGGTAGTCGTCCGATACGACATAAACCCTCACATCTTCCAGGCTATTTGTATGATTTTACCATACAAATATAAGTTCTAATTAATTAAAATTGGCAAGATCAAAATATTAAATAAATATTAGGACTTTCTTAAATCCAAGCCAAACAATAGGATAGTTGGGAAATTACCGAAGTTCGCTTCGAATCTGTGATTTCTCCTACCTTTCTTCCTTTGAATTCCTAAAATAAAATCTTCCAAATTTGATCCATTCCCCATTGAAATTCCAAAATTCAATCCCCGAAAACTTAAACTTTGAAATTCTTGAGAGCGGAATTATTGATTATTATCGAGAGTTTTCTTAAGTGAATCCCGTCACCTAAGATGTAATTAACTATAGGGGCTTGCCCTTATAGGGAATTTTAAGAACCCGAGTAATATAAACCCTGCTTAATTCCTTTGTATTAAGTAGGGGAACTTGTCGGCTTATAAAATTGGTTCGCAGACCAAACGGATGTCACAAATCTTCTAGTTTATTTAATCGAGCCCCATCGTCGAGCGAGTGTGCTTATTCTTCGGGATAGATACACGGTTTGTGGTACGGTGCTCGTTTATATAAACTATTTGGGATGTGAGATCGGTTTGATTTCATATCTTAAAATCTTAATTTAAAAATTATTTTTAAAAATCAAATCTTACTTTTAAATTATTTATTTAAATTAAATTAAAAATTCACCGACAATTTACGTAGGCGACCCTTTTCGAAATACAACACAACCTAAAAATATGCCGACAATTTACAGGCGACTCACTTGAGGAAAATTCCTCTCTCCATTTTTAATCGGATAGTTACGCTTTCAAAAATCGGTAATGCATCCATGTCCCTAATGGATCAAGCTACCCTTCTTTCCGTTGGAATACTATGTTCATTTCTACCTTGAACGAGTATAACCAACATTCTCTTGGATTTAGGAGCCACTGTTTAGACACCCCTAAATAGAGAGGTTCCGAGATCCTTTTACCTCATTTTTGAGGTGGGGTGGACCCCCAATAGGTGTTAGTTTAGGAGTGATCCTTCGAGTCGAGAAGTCTTGCATAAGACTTTCTTTTCCCTTCCAACTCTAAATCAGATTTATTACCTTCTCTACACCTTTGAACATTCCGTTCTAAATAAACAAACCCTCTAATGAATGACTCTTTTAACAAATAACTCCTTCTTATAAATACATGAACAAGAATGTGTTCGGACTCTTTTCGATTCCTTTCTTTTCATCCTGATGAGAAGAAGCATAACTTGGGACCGACAATCGAATCTACCCCGTAGAAATGGAAGCCCCAAAGCCGATTTTCTTCTTCACCAATGGATCGGACTTCGCCGTTTACAAGGATGAACCGCCCGACAATGGGATCATCCGGTTTGGACAAGGATTCGAGAACATGAATGTCAAGATCACCGACGTTTCCTTTTCGCGCCGACAAACAAAGTATCCGAAGCCGAGAAGCCGCCGATCGAGTTCAACCTTAGGTCAACTCGAGAGTTTCCTCCCCTGCGAAAGATTCCAACCGAGAGGAGTACTACCGTCCACGAAGGACCGTTCTTGCTACCCCCACCTGGTCTAGTTGTCTCTCGCACCTACCTCGGCTTCGCCAAATTAAAGGGGAAGGAAATCCGGAACTATGGTGAACTCCGTTACCGTGGAGGGTACGGACCTTCTCGTGAGACCTTCGTTTTCGAAATCGGGTCTAGCTCGAGAATTCCATCACTAACACGGACCCAATGAAGGAACGAAGCGGGAAGATTGTCGTGAAGGCCGTAGCCGCCGAAGTTGCTTTCTGGAGGAAATCCTAGAAATCCCCGAGTACACACCACTACCCGAATACATACCATTGCTCGAAGATACACCCTTTTTGGAAGGAAGTAGATTCCACCCCTTTCCGCCGCAGACTGACGAGGAAAATGTCCGCGAGATTGTTTCTAAATTACCTCGACCAAGCATACTACAACGACAACAGAAAGAAAAGGGCTAGGATCACACCATTTGCCCGACTACAAACTGTGATTGAGAAGCTAGCAAAGAAAGAGAAATGCCCAGTATCGGAAATTTTGAGAAGGATAGGGCGGGTGCCAGTCAAATCCCATCTTAGGCCGCGAGTAGAACCCGCCATCGTTACAGAAAAGCCAAATAAAAGGATGAAGGCTAGTCCGCCTGTCGTTGTTTCAGGGTTACAGATTAGGGAGGATACCACCTTCCGAGCATTCGGGTCGGCGGACCATCCGGTCCTGAACCTTCCGTTGCTAGAAGGATGGTATGGCGTCCCACTACTTGGACGAGTTAAGATTGAAACAACGACTGAAAAGGAAAGTCTCGTTAGGAGACTTGAATCCGAAGAAAGTGCTACTCGCGAGTAAAGGGGACTCGTGAGAAGGGAACCCGTGAGCTATCACACGACAAGCTGCGAGGATGCACGAAAGGACCGCTAGAGGATGCTATGGAAAAGTTGAGGACCGATATTCGATGATTAGCAAAAGAAAGAGAAGAGAAATTCGGAGATGAGATTGATTCGTCTGAATTCATGGACGATGAGTATGCGAAAATCAACATGGTCGAAACGCGAGCTTCGTCGACTTCACAAGGTGCTCCTCGCGAGCAAGAAAGAGAGGAGCCGGAAGTGATGAGGAGGCAGCTTCAAGAGAAAGACAATACGATCGCCCAAATGGCGAAGAGGATGGAAGAGATGGCTGTAGCCTTAGCCACTCTCCAAAGTCAAGTGCAACCCCAAAGAGAGACACCCCCAGAGGTCATTCACATTGTAGACGGAGGAAAGGAGATTACGTCCGTCAACGGAGATGATCAGTTAAAGAAAGATACAACACAAAGTATGATTCCGGAAAAGATATCAAGAGCTTGGTGGAACGGCGAGTGCGAGAAGCCTTAGCACAATCAAAGAGCGGGACATCCATTCGGACGGGTAGACCTTACCCAGAAGAATTCGACGCTGTCCAATACCCAAAAGGCTTCGTATCACCTCTATTTAAGACCTTTGATGGAACCAGGAACCCCCGACAGCATGTTGCACACTTTCGTACCAGTTGTTACTATGCCGGCGGAAGCGATGCATTACTCTTCCGACAATTCGTCAGCGACTCGTCGGGGATCGCCTTTGATTGGTATGCGAGTGCACGAATGGTTCGGTGAAGACATTCTCGTAACTAGTAGAACCTCTTCATCAAGCGATTTGTCGGAGCTAAGCACCACATCACTATAGGTGATTTAGCGGTAGAGAAGCAGAAGCCGAACGAAACTTTGGTGGATTACATACTTCGATGGAGAAATCTAAGTATGAAGTGTGAACCATAATTACAAGAACAACATGCAGTCGGCATCTTACTTAAAAGCATTCATGGCCCGATAGCACTTCTCCTCAAGGGATTTTCCATTATGACTTTCGAGAAGTTGTTAAGCAAGGCTGGAAGCTTGCAAGAGGAGGCGAAGCAATTAAGTTTCGCCGACAAGACAGACAAGCAAAAGCCTGTGAAGACTTTTGAAAAGAAATTCGGGATTGTTGCAGTAGTCGACAAAGGCAAACAACCGATACAAATATCGTCCGAACGGCCACAGTAACTCAAACGAATTACCAAGTAACCCCGACCCAGCTATCGACTCATCTCCATAGTATGAACAACCGCCTCGTCCGCAACGTACATTAAGGGAGCTTCGAGCAGGGAATATCCATTCAAGAATGTGGCGATGCCAAAAATGTTCCGTAGTCCGATGAAGACTCCGGATTTCTAGCCGCCGGAGCCTAAGAGACCGTAAGAAGTCAACAAGAAAGGTGATCCCAACTTTTGCCCTTATCACCTGGATGCTTGGACACAAGATGAAGATTGTATTACCTTCAAAAGTTGGCTCAACGACAATCTTCTGAAAGGGAATATAACAATCCCGAAGGAGTACATAAAGGAACCCCATAAAGGAGGTTCCGTCAATGTTGTCTCGACTGATCTCATCGTTCTGATAGATCCCTATACAACTGATGATGGATGGACTACCGCTTGGACGAGGTCTTCAAAAAAGATTTTAGATCACATCCAAACAGCTTCGGTGCGAGCGTCAATTCAGAGTTTGAAACCTGTTAAGCCGACACTGTCACTTGCGATAGAGGAACCACCTCAACAAGAGACGATTGAAGAGAAGAAGAAAATCAACGAAGAAGAGAAGACCGAGGCTCCTAAGGCTAGACTAGGGGCTGCTTATCCTAGGATAGTTGTTTCGGATTCGGGGAGAAATCCCTCGAACCTCCGACTCGTATGATTATCCGCTCACTCCAGATGGGATCTTATAATGATAAGGGTTATGGCGTTGGCTACGTTTTGATCGTTTCTAACGATTACGTAACTAGCGACAATCCGGACATCGAATTCGATACCAACAACAATTCTCAAATCATACACAATCTCGACGATCACAATGACGAAGAAGACATCCATCAAGGAGGCTACGAGAGTTCAACAAGCAACGAATCTATTTGCGAGTTTCGAGGAGCTCCAGTTACAATAGAGTTAGAGCCTTCAGACTCCGAGGCTAATCCAGAAGAACCTGTCATTCCATTTCAAGAGGAGACACTAGCAAACTCAATACTAGATTCGAAGAAATTACAGAAGTTAACTTAAGAAGTGGAAGAGTTCTACCTCCGAGAATGGGTCCAAAGGACAAAGGAAAGCGGTGGTTGTTCAAGAAGAACCAACCCGAGTGAAGAAATACCCATTCGGGAAGAAGCCGAGACACATGAAAATAAAGTGGACTACAACGTGCTAGCCCATCTTAGGAAACTACTGGCCAAACGGAGCATCTACGACGCCCTCATCTTATCAAAGGAGATGAGAGAAGCTCTGATCAAGGCCCTACTTGATCCAGAAATTTGCTTAGCTCAAATGGCCAGAGATTCCTTAGATGAGGTTTGCTCGTTAAAGGAACAGCGAGGCGTTACCTTCACAGATAATGACCTACTACTTGGGACAGCAGATCACAACCGAACGTCGTACATTTCGGTTACAATTGGGAAGTTTACACTCTCCGCAGTATTGGTGGATCCAGGAGCATCAATCAATATAATGAGTCTTCGAACACTAAGCATATTTGGAAATCGATGCTCGCGAGCTCGAAGCCTACAAAATGTTATTAAGAGGATTCAACCGGAAAGGAGAAAGAGCCCTCGGATCGATAACACTACTATCGAAGACCGGTGACTTAGCAAAGACAACCGCAAAATTTCACATAATTGATTCGAAACGTCGTTCAACGCTCTACTGGGCCGACCATGGATACATGAAAACAGGATGGTACCATCATCTCTACATCAGTGCATCAAATACTACGATGGAGGGGAACAGTGCATCAAAGGTGACTTACAACCATTCTCCGTACATGAAATTGGAATCCATGAAGATGCAGCTTATTATGCACCTCCGAAGAGAACAATCTTCTCCAGAGATACCATAATGAATGAAGCAAAGAAAATTCGGGACAACGAAGAACCTGAAGTTCTAGTCCAACAGTCACTCACCACTCCCTTACGGCGAGATGGTGAAGGTTTCTCCACAACTCGCATCCGAGGTCGAGGCCGGGGACGAGGTTGTGGCGAGACGTTAGGACGGTTGGACGGAGGAAACCGACCATCAATGTTGATTGGGAAGACGAGTTCGAAGAAGAAAAAAGATCGAGCAGAAGCATCGACAATAAGTCGGAAGAAGCCGCAATTCAAGATCTCTCTCGAAGATGAAAAGAATGAAGAATATAAATCAATGTACGAGAAGATTAATCACTATGTACATACTATGACCCTGACCCCGATCCATTCTAATAAGATCGAGGGTATGGTGGTCAAAGAGGTACATAATGGCGGTGCAAAGCCAATCAAATTCTACCGTGGTGCTCCTTCCTCCAAAACTGAAAATAATGTACAATTTGAAGATGTCACTTCATCGAATTAATGGAATTACCTTTTGAGTGGTACTCTCCCTGTGTTCAAAATTTAATTCGGCGTGGTTTCTTACCTCGACAATGGACAAAAGGTCAATCACAACATTTTGAAAAATTATGGAATAACTCCGGTCGTCCACCCAATTCAAAGCATGGTCTCGGATTCGGCACGGCAGGATCGACTGACGATACCGAATTTTGCTTGGTTGTCACTTGCGAGTCCAATGAAAACCGCATGGAAACTACAAAAGAATTCAAGATTTACAAATTGGAGACGCTCCACCGAATTCGAAGAAGAGATTAAATCTACAATAGATGAGTTAACGGAAGTTAACTTAGGTACTAACAAAGAGCCTAGACCTACCTTTGTTAGCTCCTTACTCAATAAAGAAGACTCCGAAGAAATAATCAAGTTATTAATGGAATTTAAAGACTGTTTTGCTTGGAACTACGATGAGATGCCAGGTTTAGCTCTAGAGGTCGCAGTCCATAAGCTAGGAGTGGATCCTGCTTTTGTCCCAGTCAGACAAGGTCCCAGAAGAATGCGTCTAGAAATCGAACAACAAGTCATAACTAAAGTTAAAAAGCTAATAGACGCTAAATTTGTCCGTGAAGAATAATACCCGACTTGGTTAGCCAATGTGGTGCCAGTCAGAAAGAAGAATGGTCAGATCAGAATTTGTGTGGATTTCAGAGATTTAAACAAGGCATGTCCAAAGGATGAATTCCCTCTACCGATCCCGCAACTAATGATCGACATCGCTTCGACACATGAGATATTCTCATTCATGGATGGATCTTCGTGATACAACCGGATAAAAATGGCTCCGGAAGATGAAAAGCTTACGACGATTCGAACACCGATCGGAGTATATTGCTACACAGATGATGCCATTCGGACTGAAGAACGCAGGAGCAACATACCAGAGGGCGATGACAAGAATTTTTGATGATCTCATCCACAATCAAGTCGAATGCTACGTGGACGATGTGGTCATCAAAAGCAAAGTAAAGGAAAACCACCTTTATGATTTGATAATTGTTTTCGAACGATTAAGACAATTTAACCTTAAGATGAATCCCTTAAAATGCGCCTTCGGCATCACCTCCGGGAAATTCTTAGGATTCGTTGTCCGACATCGTGGCATTGAAATCGACCCAGAAAAGATTAAAGCTATCTTAGAAATGCCGCCTCCCAAAACCTTAAAGCAACTACGATCTTTTCAAGAGAAGCTGGCATATCTTCGACGCTTTATCTCAAACTTGTCAAGTAGGTGTCAGCCTTTCTCGGCACTAGTTAAAAAGGACGCCAAATTTATTTGGGAAGAGAAATGCCGAAGGCCTTCGAGGAAATTAAACAATATTTAATGACACCTCCTGTCTTAGCAGCCCCGGCCTCGAGTAGACCGTTGATACTTTATACCGCGGCTTTAGACGACTCTCTCGAGCCTCATTAGCCTGAGTCGATGATGAGGGTAAAGAAAATGCTCTTTACTACCTAAGCCGTCGTTTACTTCCGACGAAAATAAGGTATCCCGCAATTGAAAAGCATGGTTTGGCCGTGATCTTCGCCGCTCAAAAGCTCGAGCACTACATGCTTTCTCATAAGGTCAACTCCGATCTCGAAATTTAATCCATTGCAATACTCGATGACCCGTCCAACGCTTGCGGCGGACTTTCCGGATGGTCGATGATATTATTGCAATTCGATATAACTTTCGTGCCTCTTTGTGCCGTAAAGGGACAAGTCCTAGCGGACTTCCTCGCAGAGACACCCTTTCGCCGCAAAATCTCCTCTCAATGACGATTTGCCGGATGAACAAATAATGAGCCTAGAAGACCCCGATGATCGACGTTGGGAATTATATTTCGACGGAGCATCTTCGAGCACACAAAGACGAAGAATCACAAGTGATAGTGCCCGTAAGGCAGAATCGATTAATCTTTATAACACCGGAGCGGGGATGTTAAAATACTCCTACCACTTGACGTAACCGTGTACAAACAACGAAGCGAATACGAAGCCCTCATAACAGATCGGAATTAACTATTCAAATGGGGATAACGGACATCAACATCTACGGGATTCACGGTTAATCATTCAACGGATCGCCGTACAAGTACGGAATTTTAAAGCCAAGACTCGAGCAATACTTCCGCAGATGCCATACGATTGTTGGAACAGATTCCGAATGTGACGATCTACAAAATTCCTAGAAAGAAAATGCTTTAGCAGATGCGCTAGCCCGCCTCGCAAAAGAATTTGCATCGTCGCAGGATGAATCGATGGAAGTGTCGGCTCACTGGACGTCGGGTCCTATCACGAATCGACATAGTACACAATACACAAATCGAAGAAGAAGAAGAATCAGCTAGCAACGAGTGATGTGAAAACACGAAGATCAGGCGACGACCATTAATGACTACCCGCAAACAGGAAAACTACCGGACGATAGGTCGTTAGCTCATCGGATCAAGAAAAGAACTCGTCCTACGCATTAATAAACAACATGTTATACGTAAGGTCTTTTGATCAAATGCGGCTAAGGTGCCTAAGCGGGTCCGAGGCCCTCGAAATTGTTAAAGAGGTGCATTCGAGACTCGTGACACTCACTCGACGGTCCGAAGATGAAAATGAAAATTAAAAGACTAGGGTACTATCGGCCCTCGATGATGACCTGCCGCATGAAAATCGCCAAGAGCCGTCACCAATGCCAAGTGCACGGAGTGGTTCTACACCAACCTCCAAATGTGCTACATCCGACAATTGCGTCGTGGTCATTTGAATGTTGGGGCACAGATATAGTGGTTCCAATAGAACCACCATCTTCAAATGGACATCGCTTCATTCTTGCGGCTACAAATTACTTTTCCAAGTGGGCAGAGGCAGTTCCACTCAGAGAAGTTAAAGCACACCACGTGCTACAATTTTTCAAGAACCAAGTTGTCTACCGTTTCGGAGTGCCGCGCAGGATCATCTCGTATAATGGGTCAGCATTCAGAAGCACACAAATCAACAATTTTGTCAGGAGACACAGAATCGACTGGCGATATTCAACAATTTACTACCCAAGAGCAAACGACCTGACTGAGGCTTTTAATAAAACTCTCGTTCAAATTTTAAAGAAAACCTTGGACAATAATAAGAGAAATTGGCACGAGAAGTTATTAGAAGCCTTATGGGCCTACCGAACAACCTTCAGAACTCCTACTCAAGGTACACCTTACGCTCCGGTGTATGGGTCCGAGGCGATGTTACCCTTGAAGTTCGGCTTCCTTCACTCGTAATTGCAGCTTGCAAACGGAATCACGACGGAAGAGAATGCCAAATTACGACTAGAAGAATTGGAAAGCCCGGAAGGGAAAAGACTTGCAGCCGCATCGAATTTAGAACTATACCAAGCTAAGATGGTTCAAGCCCATGACAAACCGGTCCGCCCAAGAACCTTCAAAGTTGGTGACTTAGTTCTCGTTCTCAAGAGACCTATTCTCGCACACCGCAAGATAGAGGAAATTCGAACCCACTTGGGAAGGGCCGTTCGTGGTCGAGGCGACCTACTCGGGAGGCTCCTACCGGCCTAGTGAACCGCCAAGGAGAACGACATATGCTTCCGATCAACGGACGATACTTGAAGAAGTATTATGCTACCCGATGTTTCGAAGGAATGAATTCTTCATCCCTAGAAGCACGGGCGAAGTAGTTACTTATGACTGGGTCCGAACTCAATAATAATAAAAAATGTGCTAAAATAAATAAAATCATGATAATAAAGTTTTCCTTGTTTTCTTTTCCAAATCAAAATCTCTTTCCTGATCTTATCCCACTTCATTCCTGTTAAATTTGAAAATATAAAAGGAATAAAAAAAACTATAAACATTTTCTTAATGTTTTTGTTCTTAGTATGACCTCGATCCTTTTCCTTGTCTTTTCACGAGGAAATGTCGAATCGGCGGTTGGTCCCGAACTTTAGAAATGGCGTAAGCCTCGCACTCGACGAAAAGAGGGTGAAAGATGGAGCAATAATCGAGATCGACTCGGACTTCGCACCAACGAGCTCGCAATATGAAGAAAGTGACCGGGTCCCGATCGATCGAGAGGAACCGCCCGATCGGACGATAATGAAAGTGGGTGGCCCAAGCCACCAATCCAAAGAAGAAGAAAAGGAAAACAAACACCGAAGAAGACAAGAAAATCAAGTCCGTAGTCGCTACAGCGAGAGGGCGAAGCTTGTCGCCGCCGCGCCCACGTAAACTCGAGAAGTACGAAGGGCTACTCTCACAACAACTCAACAAAGAAATAAAAATCGCCGTATCCGCAAGATGTTAACTAAATTAGCCGTGGACCATCGCGATGAGGCTGTTGCTACTACCAGTACATACACTTCAAGGACACCGGTTCACCAGGTACCTGAAGAAAGGAGGCCAGGTCCTAGGATAACAGAAGAGACCAGGGAAATCTCAAGAAGAGCAGAAGAAAGAGGGCTACCATGCCACCAGATAGAACCACCAGTAATGCATAACCTTGTTGCAGAAGCAGCCCCGGAGGATGTCTCGACGGACATCATCCCTGAGGAGCCGAGGTATGCGGGGAGAACGTGAAGGGATCGAGTCGTATATCCCACAATACGCCACTGTGCCCCGCCATTTGCGATTATTCCGAGTACGAGCTTGGAGAGAATGCGGAATGTCGAAAAGAAAACTTTTGAATACTTCGAAAGAATCGGAGGCGGAAGGATCAATATACTAGAAGGCCTCGAGCTACATACGTGACGAGTTCTCGGAATACAAACAACAACAAATCGTGGATCGCATCCGGATTTGAAAAGAATGGGCCGAGCGGCCGCCTAAGAGAAAACACTTACTCGGAACCCCGCAGATGGATGCCGTGGAAAGGTAGAATTACGATACAATGCGGATGCTCGCTACAACTTCGCAGAAGACAGGAAGGGAAACCCACCGTGGATACTCCGTCATGGACAAGTGGATCCAATGCCATTAGTCATCAAGAGAATGGTAAAAGATTGATAACATGGAGGGTACGCCGCGCGATCGCATACCCAATGCTCGCATTATTAACATTTACAAGAAGGGTGACCGCATACCCCCGCACATAGATCACCACGACTTCGTCGACCTTTTCGCACACTTTCTTTCCCGAACGAGTGTAACATCATGTTCGGATCCGACCTTCGGATAGCGAGCCCGGTGAGTTCCGAGGGCCGGTGAAGATACCATTACCGGTAGGTTCCGTCATGATACCGAAGGGCAACGGAGCGGATGTCGCTAAACATTGCATACCGGGAGTACCAATGAAGCGGATCTCGCTTACTTTCGAAGGATGGACGACAGGAAGACACCTTACCACTTCCGACCGTACCCGGAGCTAGAGAGCCTCCGGCCTTACGTAGCCGTGAGTTGCATGGAAAATATCACACCTCCAACGTACATCCATACGGCATCCTCGCCAAGGATGGCTTGGAAGGTGATGTTATCGACCATGTACCCCACTATTCGTACATGGATTTTCGACGAGATACCTTTTTGGATGGATCGACAAAGAACATACATAGTCCGTTTCGAGTCTACATGGATTGTATGAGATGTATTCCGCATCGAGTTGTATGATGTATCTTCGACATGATTGGAATGAAAGTGTCCATGTCACATTTTTGGCCTTCACCTCTTTTGTGCAAATTGACTGAGAAACACCATTAAAGTTAAATGAACTTCGAACAAAGAACAGAAAAGAAACAAAAAAAAAGATTAAAAGAAAACTTTCCTTAAACATCTAAAAATGATGAACACCAAATTCACATGAACATTAAATGAATGATAAAATAAAATTTGAATCGTTAAAGGACAAACAAAATAAGCACAAACTTTAAATCAAGTTCAAATTCAATCCTTCTAGATTCCAAATCAAAATTTAAATCAAATTTCAAATTCGATCTTTCCAAATTCCAAAACAAATCTCAATCAAATTCAAACTCAACCTTCCAAATCTGAAATCCAATCCGTTCTATTCTCTCCCTTGTCTGGGATGGAAGCAGTTGATTCCATTGACACGGTTCGAATCTGATGGCAAGGGATTATATCTAATCCAAACCAGTGACTTCCAATCAACGCTTTTGAACGGGGTATGTAACATCTACATATTCCCTCCTAATCTATTTCCTTCATGAAAGCCTTTTACAACTTTCATGAAATTCTCGAAACACCAAAATTCCACACTTTTCAAATCAACACTACAAATCTTTGCAAAGTCAATGACTATTCAAATTCAAATTCTCGTGGCCGAGGATTTTACATCCGAGACCGCATTGCTTTAGGAGCCTTTCCCTATCGCAATGAAATACATCAAATTCAAATTCTTGGGCCGAGGATTTTACATCCGAGACCGTATCGCTTTAGATCCTTTCCCTATCGCAATGAAATACATCAAATTCAAATTTCGAGGCCGAGGATTTTACATCCGAGATCCATCATTCAGATTCTTGAATGAGATCCTTTCAACTCGTATCTAGGATTTTCACATCCGATGAATGCATTAAATTCAAATTCTTGGGTCGAGGATTTTACATCCGAGATCGCATTGCTTTAGGATCCTTTCCCTATCGCAATGAAATACATCAAATTCAAATTCTTGGGGTCGAGGATTTTACATCCGAGACTGCATCGCTTTAGGATCCTTTCCCTATTGCAATGAAATACATCAAATTCAAACTTTTGGGTTGAGGATTTTACATCCGAGACTGCATTGCTTTAGGATTCTTTCCCTATTGCAATGAAATACATTAAATTTAAATTCTTGTTACATCCGAGACTGCATTGCTTTAGGAGCCTTTCCTTATCGCAATGAAATACATCAAATTCAAATTCTTTGGGTTGAGGATTTTACATCCGAGACTGCATTGCTTTAGGATCCTTTCCCTGTCGCAATGAAATACATCAAATTCAAATTCTTGGGGTCGAGGATTTTACATCCGAGACCGCATCGCTTTAGGATCCTTTCCTTATCGCAATGAAATACATCAAAAATCAAACTTTTGGAGTCGAGGATTTTACATCCGAGACCGTATCGCTTTAGGATCATTTCCCTATCGCAATGAAATACATCAAATTCAAACTTTTGGAGTTGAGGATTTTACATCCGAAACCGCATCGCTTTAGGATTCTTTCCCTATCGCAATGAAATACATCAAAACCAAATTCTCGGGGCCGAGGATTTTACATCCGAAACCGCATCGCTTTAGATTCTTTCCCTATTGCAATGAAGTACATCAAAATCAAACTCTTGAGGTTAAGGATTTTACATCCAATACCGCATTACTCTGAGATCTCTCCTCATTGTAATGATTCAATCCAATCAATTCAATTTTCTTTTGAGGTTGAAGATGTTACATATAAAACCACAAAATTCCAATTTTCATTTCAAGTTCAAATCCCTTCAAATTAATTTTGACAAAACTTCAATCTAAATTGAAACTCCAAACTAAAATCTAAGCTCACACATCAAAAATTAAACCGAAAACAAAATGAAATCTAAATCGAAATTCCCGCATCATCCGATTTGGGATTCACCTCCTTTCCCTTTCCCCGGCGAGAGTTCGAGAATCTCCGAGTCTCGTAGATATACTCGACACTCCCCAACGAAATTCTTCTACTTTGTCCTAAGTTTGTCACTTGGACGTTTGTGTTGGTTTCTGTTGATCGCTTCGGTCAACACCAATACGCGCGGTGTGCTTGGTTAGCACACCACACCTATCGGGGGTCCATTTGTTGACCTCATTTTCGATGAGGTCTTCTCTTCTTCGTTTTAGTACTTAGGATCTAGCCTTAAGCTTTTCCTTCGACTATCTTAGAGGATTAGAATTGGGACCCACCACTTAGAAATTCAAACCACTTCTTAACTCCCTGCAAACTCCACAACCTTGATTATAGACCTCTAATCACCTAGAGGGTTGAAATCAAATGTGGAAGTTTAAAGGATGGGTTCCTATAGGACTCTTTGGCCTTAGGACTGCCCTGGGTGGCGTGGTCTGGTGGAGGGCTGACTTACACATACACTACACTTATGCAATACACTTCCACACACCTCCTAAAACCACACCCATACCCAACTTGACCACCTGACTCATGTAGGTGATTCACATGGATAGTCCTTAACCCCTAAGCCCTTGGCTAAGAGGGTTGGGAACAACATAGTGAATGCCTCAAATGAGTCCCTTCATGGATGATGTGGGATTGATATGGCTTCATAGCTCAACCAAAATGATTTCATTTCACTTATATTCACCCAATCTTCAATTTTCCAAATTTTCAATTTTCCAAATTTTCAATTTTCCAAATTTTCAATTTTCCAAATTTTCAATTTTTGACCCCCGGGACCCTACACCCGCCTGGCCTACCCAAAACCCTTGAAATCCTCCAAAATTTCCAAATTACCCAAAATTCCTAAAAATTATTTCCAAACATTCCCACATTACTCAAATTGATCATTAATAGCCAAAAATACCAAAAATTCCAAAAATACCTCACAATACCCTCCAAATACCCAAAATACCCCTCTTGACCCAAAAATCCAAAAATTCAGAAAATTCCCATAAAATTTCAGAAAATCCCAAATATTCCCAATTTCATTTTGTTCAACTACACCATGGACCAATTTTGTCAATTTGCTACACTTTTATCAAAACCCCCAATTTGACCCATTTTAACCCAAAGTGAACCCAATGTCAAACCAAGCCTACCAAATTGACCCAAATTCTGGTCCAATTCAATTCTAAACTTCAATTAAACATTCCCAACACCAATCTAGACCAAACCCAAGTCCAATTTGATTGACATTTGGATCCAATTTCACTTTTGGCCTTAAAGCCCAATTTGGACCCATGACCCAAACCTAACCCAAACTCACCCAATTCAACTCCAATTAACCCCAAATCTTTTCTAAACCTTCCTTAACATCCCTAAAAACAAAACACTAACATTATTTTCCCAACATTTAGACCCAAACCCCACTTAAATTCAACCCAAAACCAAAAAGCCCAATTTTGACCTAAACCCAAACCTAACCCAAATAAGCCCAAACCCCAAAATCAAAGCCCAACCAAAGCCAAAACCTCTTTGAAACACTCCCATAAACATTTCCCAACATTCATTTTACATCAATTTCAACCCTAGCCCAATATTGGCCCAAGTTAGCCCAATTTGACCTATATTGGCCCATTTACCAAAGAAGCCCAAATCCAACCCAATTCAAACCCAAATCACTCCAAACTTGCTTCAAATCACTCTTGACACATCCATGAACTAAACCCAACATTTGTTTGGCCCAATCCTTCACAAAATTCCCATCTATAAATTTATTTTTTAAACCAAAAGCCCACTTACATGAAACCTTCCTAAAGCCCATCTCCACCAAAATCCAAAAGCCCAAATTTCATGCTAAAGCCCATATGACAAATTCTTCTCATCATACCCTTGATTAAAATCAATCCCTAAGCTTGAAAATTCATCATGAAGCCATTCCAAATTAAGCCCCATACAAATTCCCATCAAAATACCAAAATTTTTCTTAAATCCATTTCCATGAAATTGACTTAACTTTTCCCAAGCCAAAGATGAGCCATGAAGCCATGCATGAGCCACATGGGAGCCATGAGAGCCATGGAATCTACTTTCCACCTCACCATACCCAAGATGGCAAGAGGAGGAGGCCCTTTCCATATTCTCTTAAGGGGGATTAGCCACTTCCATGACTCCACTAAACCATGCTTAAACTTAATTGTACTTGGATTGTGACTTGACCCCACTAATCAAGCTGATCCAAGTTACTTTTTCTTCAGCCCAAATTGGCCTTGGAGGGTGGACTTAACCCAAAACCAAGGGTTGACCCATTTAGACCCAAAACTAGCCCTTTCCCATTCCATTTCGATTCAAACCCTTTACACATGTCCATGGCCAATCGATCGCACAAACCTCCAGCCCCGACCCACTTGGACTCGAGGGTGACCCATGCTCGCCGGCCGCCCGCCCGGTCGCCGGAAAACACCATGGCCGAGACCTCGGGAGGAGCCAAACTTTGGAATTCCACCTTGCCGAGCCGCCCCATGTCCAATGGCCACCATGGCTCTTCTTCCCATGCCCGAAGCAGCCGATCCCAACCCTCGGCCATCCCGCGAGGCCCTCCAGCCACCTCTATTTAAACCCGACCCCCTCACGGCCATGAGAGGAGAGTTGCACAAACCTTGCCGAAACTCGCCAAAATTGTTCCAAACCCTACTCCATACTTAGAGCGAGTTGATCCCCAGGTGTCAATTTGCCCTAATCCCCACCAACGGAATCCAATTTCTCAACCGAAATTTCACCCAAAACCAGGACACTTTGCCACAGTGAGCCAATCCTCAAATCGATCGGTTCTACACCTTCACTGGACCAAGAGGAGAAGTTTCCCACCGAAAGCCCCATCTCCGAAGCCACCCGAGTTGTTCCAGCCTCCAAGCTTTGTGATAGTCGTGGTCACTTTCATAGCTAGGCAATTCACCGGACCAAGAGACTTCATCCGGAGCTTCGCGGGATCCAATCGAAGGTGACACAACCCTCGGATCGAAGCCACACTTCTCCGAGCAAAGGTATGGCCTCACTCTTCTTCCCGAGCTTCTGAACATTCTCCATTTTTATTGAGTCAATTTCATGCCACATAAACCGTATGGATGTGTTCGTCTTCTAGAGACGAATCCATAGAGCATAAGAACGTTCAATTTGGTCAAGTATCGAGTGAGATCTTAGGCCTAGAAGACGGATGGTTCTCGGGCTAGGAGGCTTGGGGACGATGAACGGATGCCGTTCATTTAATACACGGGCGGACAGACGACCAGGATCGCGCCGGATCAGGAGACGGAACGACACAGCGGGCCCCTGGAGCGCTGAGTCGGATGGCGGCGCCGAATCAGAAGGCGATGCGTGTGCGTTCGGAGGTGCCGAGGTTGACGCAGCGCCGCGTGGATAAATAGAAAATTAGGGTATTTTCTGATTTATTTAATTCCCTAAACTTCAAAAATCCATAACTTTGTGTAGAAAAATCAGAAAGATAAAATAAAAATACCCTCTTGCTCAGTGAACAGAGGAGAATAATGTGGAAAAGAAATCATTTAATTTCATCAAGTATTTTATTTTTAATGATTTATTTCCCTTCTGCCTTATTTTAATTCTCCATGCATATAGGAAATACACCATGGCATGAGACCATAGGGCTTTTAAAGCCTCTGAATTTGGGAACATTCCTTGAATTTTCCAAAGTCAGAGGCCATCCCTATGAGAAGTTATTGATTTTTCAAATTCATGTTGCTATTTTGAGTATTTTAATTCCAATAATTAGCATGTTGTGAAATAAATTCTAGGAAAATTTGGTGATGTCTCTTATGACTCGGAGGACCCTAGGAAAAATAGGTTTTGAGTTCATTCATTTAAAATAACCCTAATTGGCTTAAACTCCCAAAATAGATCCCTAATTAATTAGAGTTAACCATACATCAAATTGAATTGAAATCAATCCTGCATTGACCTTTAGGATTAGAGGAGCTCACAATAAAAATTTGTGGTCAATTGGACTTGGTTAGCCCTACTAAATGGGTTGGTTAAGCCATTTAGTCAATTTGAACTTTAAAAATTCATAACTTTCAAAATGCTTTTCAAAAATTCACCAAATTAGTTTTGGGAATTTAAGAAAATTAAAATTTCAATTTTATAAAAAATTTGATTTTTTGGTATTATTTTAATATTTTAATAATTAAAAAATAATAAAAATCACAAAAATAATAAAATTCACCAAAATGTCACATTTTGAATTTTAATCACTTAGGAATAAACCCCATATTTTTCTTAGGTCTATTTAATGAGATATTAAATTTTAAAGCCCTAAGGTAATTTTAAAATTTAAAAATGTATTTTTTTAGCATTTTCACTAAAATAATTCTAATAAATCAATGAAAAATCAGAAAATTTTAAAAATTGATTCTCTGATTTCCTTGATATCAGAGAGATTTTTGAAAAATATAAAATTAATTTTTCAACCTTTATTTTATTTTTAAATTAATTAATACTCCAAAACTTAAAATAATTATAATAAAAATAATATAATTCAACAAATCACCAAAATTGGTCCAAGTGGTCCTCTGGTCATTAGGAATGTCCCATAATTTTCTTAAGGACGGAAACTTTCCCTTGGTCATATTATTAAATTTTCCTTGGGAATTCCTATTTTCCACCAAAAATAATTACATAAATAAATTAAATACAGAAAAGTCACATTTTCTCCTCTCATGTCTTTATTGGCATATGAGTGAAGTCACATAAAAATTTCAAGTTCATTTAAGTTCAATTTAGTGAGTTATGAAATTATTAAGCTTGAAGGAGCAAAGTGGTAATTAAAATTTTAACTCTTAATTAAAACTTTAGGCTTAATAAAATTAACAAGTAAAATATTTGATCTTAATCTGATTTGGATGATTGAAATTTAAATAATTAAAGGGTAGAAACCTATTAAACAATTTAAAAATAATTAAAACAAACTTTAATTAAATAATCGATTAAATTTGGAAGAATAATAAAGTTGAGATTATTAAATAGGGATATTATTAGGAAGAGATTTGTTCTTTAATTTAAGAATCCCTAAATTAATCATCTCAATAATATTTAATTTCCAATTAAAATGATAATTCAAATTTAAATTTAAAAATATTAATGGACTTAATCATCAAAATTAAGTTAAATGTTAAATTATTAAACTTTTCTTTAAATTTTCAATTAAATTAAAATTAAAAATAAAATTAAATTAAAGATTAAATTAAATCAAACAAATTAATTTAATTTAAATTAAATTAAATCAATAAAATTAAATTAAATTAAATTTAATAAATTAAATCAAATTGAATTAAATTTAATTAAAGTTAAATTAAATTAATTAAATAAAATTAAATCAAAATAATGGTTAAATTAAATTAAATTAAATTAAATTAAAACATATTAAATTAAATTAAATTAAATTAAAATAAAAAAAAATATAAATAAAAAATCAAATTAAAATAAAATTAAATTAAAATTAAAATTAAAATTAAAATTAAAATTAAAATTAAAAATTAAAATTAAATTAAAATTAAAACTAAACCAAATTAAATTACATTAAAGTTAAATTAAATTGAATTAAATAACATCACCTAAGACATAAAGAATTTAAAGAAATTCAAAACGAAGTAACTTGAACACTATTCCAAATTTAAACCCATTAACTTAAATTAAATCATTCGAACACCAATTGCCCTCGAAAGCTTTGGTCATTATAACTCCTAAATAGAACGTTAAATGAAATATTACTTCACCTATATGATATTCAAATGTCCTAGTTCACTGAGCAAGATAATAACAAAACTTGAATCCTCGGACGATTACTTCACCTGATCAATTAAATTCATTTGAACTTAAAACAATCCTAGCAGTATTGAAAAGATGTTTAAGATTCTTCTTAAGCACTTTCTCAATATGATAGGATACTTATAAGAATAATTGAACTTAATTGTTCTTTGATGAAGAAAATCGTCCTCAAACCAAAACACAAGAACCTAGACGTCATAGGAAATGACTAGCTATAGGATTAGGAATTTGGTAGAAAACCATAACCCTTCCCTTAGCTTTACCTAGGAACTTGCTTAAATATTCTAATTGTGTTTTAAGTGCAGCTTGGGATGACGGGAAGACCCTCCAGGTACGCTTTTATTTTATTGCAATTTACCTTATTGCAATTTATTTAATCGCATCGCACTTACTTTTCTTGCATGATAAACAACTTTTGCATGAAAACCCACACCTTTAGGATAGTCCCTAAAACTGAAACCAAAACTAAGTTAAAAGTCATTACAAGATAAAATTCACCGCCACAACATTTCAAAATATAAAACAACTCAAAATTTAATCACAAACGTAACACAAAACCGCAATTACAACTAAATTAAAACGTTCGTTGGATGATCGGAATACCTCGGATGATGTAACCTACGTGTTGCTAATGAGATTTCCCACTGTCTAAATGAAAGTGTGGAACTTATTCAGTTGAGTTTAGCAAATTCATCTGGACTAAGTGAATCCGATAAAAATAACGATGCCGGAAGGATGGAACCGTGGGATCTTAAACGGTGTTGTTATAATCAACTTTAAGATTTGTTTTAAATAAAACATAAAAAACACTTGGAAATTAAGACTTCTCTAAACCAAAACACCTTTCTCATCTCCTGACTTATGATTTCTAAAACTAAACCTCTGCAACAACAAGGAGCTTAGAGCACGGTGGGCAGCACGGCTATCTTCGTCAGCAAAACAACTCTACATCAGCTAAACATTCCTAGAATTAAATAACTAAGCCATAGGACTTTGAGGTAGTTTGCCTAGTGCAACATAAACCCTCAACCTTTTGTTAGGCATTTGCATTGTAAATTAAGCCTTAACCGGTCTTAGGATTTCCGAGGTAGTCGTCCGATACGACATAAACCCTCACATCTTCCAGGCTATTTGTATGATTTTACCATACAAATATAAGTCCTAATTAATTAAAATTGGCAAGATCAAAACATTAAATAAATATTAGGACTTTCCTAAATCCAAGCCAAACAATAGGATAGTCGGGAAATTACCGAAGTTCGCTTCGAATATGTGATTTCTCCTACCTTTCTTCCTTTGAATTCCCAAAATAAAATCTTCCAAATTTGATCCATTCCCGATTGAAATTCCAAAATTCAATCCCTTGAAAACTTAAACTTTGGAATTCTTGAGAGTAGAATTATTGATTATTATCGAGAGTTTTCTTAAGTGAATCCCGTCACCTAAGATGTAATTAACTATAGGGGCTTGCCCTTATAGGGAATTTTAAGAACCCAGGTAATATAAACCCTGCTTAATTCCTTTGTATTAAGTAGGGGAACTTGTCGGCTTATAAAATTAGTTCGTAGACCAAACAGATGTCACAAATCTTCTAGTTTATTTAATCGAGCCCCATCGTCGAGCAAGTGTGCCTATTCTTCGGGATAGAT
The DNA here is from genome assembly GCA_022702705.1 of Papilionanthe hookeriana x Papilionanthe teres. Classification (NCBI taxonomy): domain Eukaryota; kingdom Viridiplantae; phylum Streptophyta; class Magnoliopsida; order Asparagales; family Orchidaceae; genus Papilionanthe; species Papilionanthe hookeriana x Papilionanthe teres. The sequence continues at coordinate 160,251,616 of CM040421.1, read as the reverse complement.
ACACGGTTTGTGGTACGGTGCTCGTTTATATAAACTATTCTGGGATGCGAGATCGGTTTGATTTCATATCTTAAAATATTCAAATTTAAAAATTATTTTTAAAAATCAAATACTACTTTTCAAATTATTTATTTAAATTAAATTAAAAATTCGCCGACAATTTCTGTAGGCGACCCCTTTTCAAAATACAACACAACCTAAAAATATGCCGACAATGAGGAATAATGATATAGATCCATCTGAAAAGGAAGAGCTGAATGAATAATTACAATTAGAGGATTTTGTAGGAATTCCTGGATCTGAAAAGGATTGAATGATTGATTGAAGATTACTTAATTTGATCTTGGAGGAATCATTTGTTGGGCCCGCAATGTGAAAACCAAGTGCTTTATGGGAGGCAACACAAAGTTATTAGTGTGCTTTGATTTAGTGTGCTTGAGAGTCATGATTGTTAGTGTTGTATGGTGTTTGCTTTAGAGTGGATTGACTTGATCTTTATGTGTCATTATTGATTGATAAGTTTGATTGTTGATTGGTAGATGTTTGGATTGTTAGTAGTTTGATTTGATCTTTGTGTACTATGAGGGGGGTGATTCCTTAACTTCTTATTATGGTTAAACTTGGATGTTCTCTTGTAGTAGTTGGATTAACGAGTTCACTACAACTCGGGTCTTACTCGGACTTGAGTTTTACCAGAGATATCATGAATTTGAAGAATGACAGCTTTATCTCAGTTTTGTTACATCCTTTCTCTAGCTTTGTTTTCATTTGATAGGAGTCATGAACCTATTTGATGAATAACTTGTGGATGATCTTACACTACAATATATAACTGTTATAGGTGCTTAATTAAAGGGATTAGATGACGCCTGGGATTGGTGCCCGGAAACCAATTTATCAGGGATAATCTTATCTTTGGGATTATAATCTTTAAAATCATTTAAAAGTACCTAATTTACTAGTTTAGTGATTCCGTTAGAAATTAGAAGTAAATTAGTGAGATGCGATGAGTTAAAGGAAGAATTGACCTCATTTATCATATGTGTGTTTATGTTTGTGTTACAACTTCATTTAGGTCTTGAAGAACATTTTTATATTCCCTTGCTGATACCTGCTATGCTAATTAAACTTTTATTTAGTGAATTTCATTCTGGCATGATTAGTTTAGATTTATTTTTTGCTGCATATTTTTTTGTCCTAATGAATAATTGTAAATGGTTTTGATAAACATTTGTGGTAGATAGAATTTCTAAATTGTTTTTCTTCTTGCTTATATTTTTTACACTGAATTCTATATATGTTAAAAATTAAGTTTGAGGGTAGAAAGAAAAAAATAAAATTTTGAAGTGAAAATACTTCCTTTTAGTGTAATTTTATTACAAGCATGTTTTATGTTAGATTTACTTTCTCATACAGTCATTCTATCCTGATTATGCATGTATATGAATTTGATAGGATGTTGTAGTAGTAAGTAGATTCAACCTTTACTTTTTCTTCCTGCAACATTTTATGGAATTAATTGCAAAATATTTTAAAATTTAAGTTTGGGGGGAAGAATAATTTTTAAAATGTAACTCTATTTGTCCTTAGTAGCCTATATTTAATTTGATATCATTTTTAAAATGACTTGTGGTATGTGGTGTTACCTTTAGGTTACTATAATTTTGATTTTAGGAATGTTTGAAAAATAACTTAGTTGAAATCTTATGTGAAGAAACTGTTCTAGAGTTAAGATATTTTGTAGGAAACATTGGGAAAATGATTTTTCTATTTATGGTAGAAAGGAGTTGAATATTTGAAAAGCTAAAATTCATAGATTTATACTTAATGAGAATTGAGCCTTTATCGAAAACCTTTTTCGAACTAATACTTACGCTTATAAAAAGTGAGGGAAAGTTTTGAGTTTTGGATTTTAGAGAGAGGATAGTGAAATTCAAAATTATTAAAGGTCTATCCAGATATAATAATCCTCACATAAAAAAAGAGTGAAAAAAGGGTATTAAAAATGATCCCGAAAGAAAAAAAAGTGAAAAAAGGGATTAAAAATGATCCCGAAAGAAAAAAAGTGATGAGAAGCTTGAGGGGAAGCCTAATAAAAAATTGGTTTCACTTAAATCTTTTTAAATGAAAAGACATAAAAATAATCCTAAGCTTATTCTTATTTCAAAAGGTATTGGTTAAATTGGTATAGATAAGGTGCTTAAATTTCATTTTTATACTTTCTATGAATCTTTAGTTTGAAAATTTTCAATAACTTTTGAAGTTAATAGAAAATCAAGATTTCTACGTTGAATATGAGATATTCTTACACTCTAGTCCTAGGTTGATTTTCTAGAATTTCTCATATATTATATGATCCACTTTTCGATATTTATACTTACTATTATAAAAGTTAGCAACGACACCAAAAACTTGATCCGCACTAAATATATTCTTATGATTTTGTTATGGATTTTATGATTTATATTGTGGATACTACACAAGTATACGTATCCTTATCAAGTAATATAGGGCTCTAATGGAGTCCTAGATATCGATCCCACAGGGAAGTTAGTAAATTTCAAGAACAAGTTAAAGTAAATTTTCTTATTAATCTAGTATACGAAAGTTTAGAACACTTAGACTAAGATAAACTAATGCTTAAAAGGTTAATATAAGATTTCAGAAAAGTATCTTTCTCCTTGTCTTTAGAGTATTAAGTGAATGAAAATTTAAATTAGTTTTTAATTATATTGTGCCAAATAGGAGCATACATATTCTTTACCCTTTGGTCCAGGTGCAAAGAATATTGACAAGTCTTATGTTTGATTACTGAATCTGTGGCTAGGCTGGGAGGATACCGACTGCCACATCAGAGCTCCCACGTTCTCCTCGCGTGAGGGCTAACATCTACACTTTAGCTCTCAAACAATAAGACCAAATTGAATATTTTAGTCTGTCACACTAAAATGTTCAATTCTACGCCCGCTATTTAATATTTCCCTATTTATTTGCACCCTCCTTCCAAGGCTTTTGATTTCCCTGAATCTTTGATGTAATCTTTACTATAGTTGATAATTTAACATATGTTAACAAATCAATTAGCCAGATTGAAAGTAAATTACGATTTAAGTAAAAGGATTAGCACAATTTCTATTTTCATATTTCAGGCACAACTATTTAAATTTGTCATTTCACTAATCTCAAGAACAAGGAGAAAGACTAAGGAAACTACTCAGAATGCATGGGAAAAATAACACAAAGCATGGATTTCATTAAAGTTAACAAACAAATAACACATATAATTATCTCAATTCTTCTCCCCAAGCAGACTCTTGAAGTTCCTTTGACTCTTCCTTCCAGTACAGCACACCAAAATGATAAAAACTTAATCTACTCACTCAAAAGACTCTTAACTTACACTTAACTTCCACATAATTGACTAAAGCTGACTCTAGAATGACACACTAACTGACTAAACTTCGACTTTATTTATAGAAGGGTCAAATCTCCAAAGGTTTCTTAAGCACCTCTTCAAAAAGCGTCCAGGTTCAATGTATTTGGCTCAATTTAACTATCTCGCCGTCGGCGGGTATCGGTCTCGCTGTCGGCGGGCTTCTAGAAGATGGGCTGACCGCGCCAATCTCGCTGTCGGCGGGCTCGATCTCGCCTTTAGCGGGCTCCTTATAATATATTAAAAATATTTCGGAAAAAACTCACCTTCGGCGACCTAAATCTCACCGTCGGCGGGACAGTTCAATTTTCATCAAATTGAGTCCTTTTTGCTCCAAATTTGCTTCTTTTGTGCTTTTTGCCTTTAGTACTTATAAATCTTCATTTCTGCAATAAAACAAAGAAAATACCTTTCTTTAAAGTGCAATTTCATATAAAATTGGTACGAAATTCTTAATATATTTTCTAGTGATCAATATACTATAATATTTATGAGATGAAATTATAGGAAACTCTATTGAAACCCACAACCACAAGTTAACATACTTTATTTTTAAAGTTATAGTGTTACTTGAGGACATGTAACAGTTAAGTCTGGGGGATTTTGATGCACCAAAAATATATATGGTTTTTGCTATATAATTTTACTCAATTTTGGTGATATTGCACTTTAACGGAAGGTATTTTTCATGGTTTTTTGCATGTATGATGATTTTAGGTGATTGAAGCAAAAAGAAGCAAAAACAGTGAAATTTGGAGCAAAAACAAGCAAGAAAACAAATTTTGGCTTGACACCTTTCAATAAGTCTTTCTATGCTTAATCTCTTTTACACTTCTTGCATATTTTTAAATGAGAATACACTTTAAAAAATGTTATTTTTATACTTATTTTGTAGGGCTATCTGTTAGGAACACAACACAACTGAAACGGGGCGAATCAGAGCTAAAATGGAGCCAGGAGAAGCAAAATGGTGGAGCTACGCAGAGTGGGCGCCCAAATCGGCGCCAACGGCACCAGAAACCCGAGACCACAAAAAATAGGGTGCCAGCAGTGCCCTATTCAACACTGGTGGCGCCCAAGATGGTCTGGATGCGAAATTGAGTGGTTATTGGCCATATACATCGAGTCTCGACGCTTTTTGAAAGGTTTCTTCATGCACCTCTTGGGAAATTCGTCCCTACACTATTTTAAAGAGAATTTGAAGACAGAAAAAGGAGGAGATGATAGGGAAAACGTGGAGAATAATTATAAATCTTAGAATAGGAGTAGAAATTTAGATTTATATCTTTTTAGAGAGATTGGTGAGGGGATTTTGAGAGAATCTGTAAGGGAATGTTCTAGCATTGCATGGATCGGCGAAAGACTTTGTGAGAGAGATTTTCATTTTTCTTTCAAGGGGAAAAAGCTAAGTATTGTGTTCTTCATTATCTTATGATTTTGTAAACACTTATTTTGTGGATTTTCTTTGAAAAAAAGTTTTCCGTTTTATTTTCTTCGTGCTTTGTGATGTCTTTCTCTTACTCTTTCTTCTTGTTTAGAAATAGTGGCATAAGAACTTAATGCTATTGTTTTCACTCTACTTTTCTTTTACAATGAGTAGGATTCAAGTTTAGGATATTGGGATGCTTGATAAAATATGTTTTAATTATAAATGTGATGGTTTTTTACTTGCACTTCATTTACATTACAAAATGGGCCCGTTGTATTGTTAAAATTCGTTGTAATTGCATTGTCCCAAAAGGGCGGTGTAATTCTCAACAAAGTGGAACCACATTCAATGTCCATGAATGATTTACGTAGTTTATGGGGATTGAGTGCAAATAAATAGAGAAATATGGTTTCATGGGCGTCGAATTAGAGGTTTCAGGGTGACAGACTGAGATTTCCAATTTGGTCCTAAAGTTTGGTAACTAAAGCTAGGGTTAGCCTTCAGGTGAAGGGAAGTGGGAGCTCTGAAGTGGCAGTCAGTATCCTCCCAGCCTAACATTGGATTTTGGGACTAAGCCTAGTATTTTCCAATGTTCTTTATAGCACTCTGAAGAGGGGGTACTCGGAAGAGGGTAAAGAATATGATTGCTCCTATTTTGCACATAAAATTTTTAATGCATCTCATTCCTATACATTATCTAATTCGTTACATGCGAATAGTAGTTTTTATTATCTCAAAATTCACCAAACCAAACTCCTCAAAAAGGGTTATCTTTAGTATTAATATTTGCATTAGGGAGTAGTTATTATTCTTACATATAATCATCTGCATTTAGGAGTAGTTCTTAGAAAAATCACTTATATCTCCCTCCCAAACTAAGGCTGTTAATAGTAGACTAGAATTTGACTAAGAACCTCTTACCTCGCTTCCCTGTGAGATCGATAAACGGAACTCCATTAGAGTCCTGTATTAATTGATATGATACGTGCTTACGTTGGATTATTGTGACTTTATAAAAATTATATATATATATATATATATATATATATATATATATATATATTGTTCATAAATCCTTGCATATAAAAAAAGTCGCATCATGGGGCCCAACACTTATGAATTAATGACTGCTTTTTGATCTGATGTGGGACCCATGATCCCCGAATATTTACCCTTATGTTTTAGATATAAAAGTATACTTTAATCATTTATAATATGGGATACTATGCAAGTATACGTATCGTTCATCAAGTAATATAGGACTTTTTCATTAAGCCCTGAGATATCGAACCCACATGGAATGTCTAAAATTTTAAATAAATAAGAAAAATAAATTTCTACTTTTAAAAATGATTTTGTAAAGTATGTTTTAAGATATAAAGTTTTTTAAATTTGTTTTTTGTATTTTCTGAATAAAAAGTAAAGCAAACAACTAAAGTTAACATAACTATAAAGTAGTATGAAAGCAAATAAGAATAAAATATCTTTTTCCTCTTTTAATGAATCAGTAGTAATTATGGAATTTCATTGTGGAAGTATCTAAAATGTGTTGTGCCAAATAGAAGATATTATATTCTTTACCCTTACTTGGTTTTATAAAGAATATTGGTTAGTTTGATGATTTGAAATCTTGTAGATGGGTTCAGCAGGGAAGATAATAGCTCTCAGTCTAGAGTTCCCTCGATTCCCTCTACCTTGGGGCTAACATCTTATAACAAAATTTTTTACATCAAATCAAATTAGGGGAATTTTGCCTGTCACTCTAAAGTCCTCTTATTTTACTCCTCATTATAAGCATATCTTCATATTTATTTGCATCCAACCATATGGACTATAATTCTCATCCATACAATTGTATATGATTCTTTCCAATTGTTGATTGAGACAATACTTAAATGGATCTTACATAATCTCCCAACAAATTTTAGCATATTAATTGGCCAAATCAAGAAGTAATTGAAGTGCAAGATAGTGAATCATCACAACTTCTTCCAACATTGAAATCCTATACTTCACACAACTTTCTTCCATAATTTAATTACATCATCATTTAAAAGGAAAAAGATAAATAAAACTACTCATAATCCATGGATAAAACACAATCACAACTTGATTTGAAAGTAGAAATCATAGTGAAAACACAACAAGTCTTACTTTAAAACCAAATGTAAAACAAAGTTAAACACTTATCTGAAAAATCCTCTCCACAAGACTCTTGAAGTTCCTTTAAAACTTTGCTTTCTCTTTACAAGAAACAATAGAGGTTGGCACCCAACTCTGTTAACTTCAAAACTCTATTCTACTCTTAATAAAAACTAGATACAGTTGATAATAAAAGTGGTGAAGTAGAAAGGTGTGCTCTCTCTAACAAAAACTTGACTCTTAATACTAATCACACCCTCCAATAACAACCATTTTTTTAATCTTCAAGTCTTATTTTTAGAATTTTTCAAAACATGCCTTGGTGTCCCTTCAAAATAGGTCCAGATTTAATGTATCCTTCAAGAATGCATCCATCCTTTTAAAATTTAAATGAGTTTTAGCGCTGATGGGTGAAGTTTAAACCAAAGGATGCTTCAAAAACCCCTTCAAATTTGTGCCAAAATCATTCGTCATTTTAACTGTGACGCCTATGCGCTAGCCATCCGGTGCATAAGCGTTAGAGGCCAATTTTGCACACTTTTTAATTTTTGCTCGAAATTTGATCATTTTTTCCTCTTTTCATCATAGTCACTCATTTTAATCATACCTGCAAGAAAATCACAAAAATATCTTCCATTTAAGTGCAATATCATCAAAAATAGGTATAAAAATGTATTTAAAAACATAATGTATTTTAGGTTTATCAAAATCCCTCAAACTTAAAATGTTACTTGTCCTCAAGTGACACTTAATCACATAGAAAATCTTAACATGCAAATTGTGTAAATGAGTTTCTTTAGGAAGGTTTGAGTTTCTTTAGGAAGATTTCAAAATTTTGTTATAGAAATGAAAAAGTCCAATTTAGAAAAAAATTTAGTAAATGAGATCAACTTAAAGTTTAGAAGATTCTTAAGTAAAGCATAATGAAAAATATAAGTTCCTATCTAATTTAGAAATACTTTTAGATTTTTCAAAATATAAGATTCAAACATTTCATCTTCTTCACTTAAATATTTTCATTTGGAAATAATTTTTAGTAGCCATTTCTTTAATTAAAGCATAAACATCAGCAAAGTTTTTAGACATCAATGAACCACCTGCAGCGGCATCGATAATAGATCTAAGAGATTCAACTAATCCATTATAAAAGGTTTGAATTATTGACCAATCTGGTATCGAATGATGTGGACACTTTCTTAAGAGATCTTTAAAACGTTCCCATGCTTCATATATAGATTCCCTTCAAACTGACAAAAAGATGTGATATCATTTCTAAGCTCACAGTCTTCGATGGTGGAGAATATTTAGTAAGGAATTTTTGTGCTAAATGACCCAAAGTTCTGATAGATCTAGGTGCTAACGAATTTAACCAAATCTTAGCTTTATCCCTCAGTGAAAAAGGAAAAGTCTAAGTCTAATAGCATCCTCCGAAACACCATCATATTTAAAAGTAGTGCACAGTCCTAGAAAATTGACAAGATGTAAATTAGGATCTTCTGTTGGTGCTCCCCCAAATTGATTATCAGATACCATCTGGATAATAGAAAATTTAAGTTCAAATGAATTAAAAGCTACAACAAGGTATTGAATACTACCATGAAGTTCATCCACTGTAAGGTTAGCATAATCTATTAAAGGTCTAAATGCTTGATGAATTTCAATATTTTTATTATCTTGATTTGCCATTTCATAAATATTTTTATCTTTTTATGTATTTTTTTATTTTTCTGATAGTTCTCTCTAATAAAGAATCATAAGGCACAAGTCCCTCAGAACCTGAACTACGCATACAAAATTAACAAAATAAAATAAAACACACTAACAAAAATAATGAAAAGTAAAAACTTATTTTTTCTTAAATTTTCTTTAAATGATATTTTAATTAATTTCTCCGGCAACGTCGCCAAAAACTTGACTCCGCCAAATATTTACCCTTATGTTTTAAATATTAAATTATACTTTAATTATTTATAATATGGGATACAACACAAGTATACATATCGTTTATCAAGTAATATAGGACTTTTTAATTAAGTCCTGAGTTATCGAACCCACGGGTAAATGTCTAAAATTTTAAAGAAATAAAAAAGAATATTTCTACTTTTTAAAATGATTTTGTAAAGTATGTTTTAAGATACAGAGTTTTTCATATTTGTTTTTGGTATTTTCTGAATGAAAAGTAAAGCAAACAACTAAACTTAGCACAACTATAAAATAATATGAAAGCAAATGAGAATAAAATATCATTTTCCTCTTTCAATGAATCAATAATAATTATGGAATTTTGTTGTGTAAGTATCTAAAATGTGTTGTACCAAATAGAAGCAATTATATTCTTTACCCTTACTTGGTTCTATAAATAACATTGGTTAATTTAATGATTTGAAATCCTATAGATGGGTTAGGTAGGGAAGATACTAGCTCTCACTTTAAAGTTCCCTCGATTCCCTCCACCTTGGGGCTAACACCTCATAACAAAAATTTTTACATCAAACCAAATTAGGGGACTTTAGCCTGTTGATGTGTGACTTAGCTTTAAGGGCTTTATATATACTTTCAAATGCAAGAATTTGATACTACTGCTAGAAGATTTAATCACTGACAGTGGCACCAAAAACTTGATGTGATTTTACTTATGAAAGAGTTTATGAATTTATATTTAGTTTTTTATAATTTTTAAAAGTCACAATTTTAAATGCAAGTATACGTATCATATCAAGTAATACAGGGCTCTAGTGGAGTCCTGGTTATCGATCCTACAGAGAAGACTTTTAGAATATTAAGTAATATTTTTAGATTTTTCAAATTGAAAATAATTATTCTTTTTATTTCTTTTTAAAGTTTAGATTTTAGATTTAATGAAATTTATACTAAATGTAAGTAAGCAACACTAAAATAAATATTAATACAAGTATAAATAAAACAACTTTCTCCTTTTTCAACTAATCCAAGATTTTTAGAATAATTATCATTTATGGAGAATTTAGATTATGGTAGTGTGCCCAATAGAAGCATTCCTATTCTTTACCCTTTGATCCAGGCATACAGAATATTGACTAATCTATAGATCGATTCAGGATGTTTTATTAGTAGAATGGGTTAATCTAGGCTAACACTACTAAATGTCCAAGGGTGGCTATGGTCGGCCCTACTAGTGACCCTTTCCCTTTCTATAAATCAAATTATTAGAATTTAGTCTGTCACTCTAAAAACTAATTAATTCTGCGCCCTATAAGTCATATCTTCCTATTTATTTTCACTTCACCTTAAATACCCCACATAAAGCCTTCGACTACCCAAGGATTCATGTGATATCTACTAGTTAAGAACTCATATCCGGATAGGTCTCAAAATTCTTCAACAAGTTTTAATAATTTAAATGGCCAGTTTAAAAAGTAAACTAAGATCATGTATGAAAATCATCACAATTTTTATAAATATTTTAAGTTAAACTCTCCAACAAAGTTTAATTTTCTTATTATCTTTTCACAGTTGAAAGGATAAAGAAAACTAACTACTCAGAACACATTGAATTCATACAACAAATCATATTTATAAAACTTTGAACCAAGTTACAAATACTTATCTGGAATGTTCCTTCAGGTTATTCGCTGACTCCTACTGACTTCAATGCAATGATGAAAGACTTCAACACAACAACACTAATAATCTCACATATAAAACTCAAGATAAACTAAAAGTAAACTCATTAAATAATAAAGAAGGTTGGTACCTAAAATGATTGGACTGCTATATAGTGATACGGGACTAAAGGATGCTAGAGGGGATGAAAGGGGCGATTTTCTCTGTAGAATGTGCTCCTATTTATAGAGCTCTGAATTTGACCAGAGTTTCTTAAGACACCTCTTCAAAATTCAATCAAATACAATGTATCCTCTAGAAGGTAACTGTCGCTCCTAGGCGCCGAGATCTGGTGCCTAAGTGCAGGACTTCGTGACCAGGTCTTCGCACCTCTTTACTTTGGGTTGCACCTCTTAACGATTGAAACTATTTCCCTGCATCCAGATGCATTGTATCACATGTCCTATATATTAGGAGTAACTTCCAGTCTTCTAGAAGCTCTAATAACCGCTTAACACCATCAAAATAACTGCCCAAAGTCGTAAAAAATCTTGTCTGCATCTGTATCGAACTGGCGCCGGATTTTGGCGCCTAGGCGTTAGGCCTAAAATTTCTACAACTTTGCTCTTTTAGCTCCTTTTTTGCTCCTTTTTGCTCCTTTTTCCTTCTTGAACTCTTTTTTTATCACCTACATCCAAAAACATAAAAATACCTTTCATTAAAGTGGATCACCTGTCATTCTAAAGTCCTCTAATTTTACTCCCCATTATAAACATATCTTGTAGATGTGATTTTTTTCAATTGTTGATTGAGACAATAACGTAATGGATCTTACATAATCTCCCAACAAATTTTAACATCTTAATTGGCCAAATCAAGAAGTAAATGAAGTGCAAGGTAGTGAATTATCACAACTTATTCCAACATTAAAATCCTATAATTCACACAACTTCCTTCCATAATTTAATTACTTTATTCTTTAAAAGGAAAAAAGATAAAGAAAACTACTCTGAATCCATGGAGAAAATACAATCATAACTTGATTTGAAAGTAGAAATCATAGTGAAAACACAACAAGTCTTACTTTAAGACCACTTGTAAAATAAAGTTAAACACTTATCTGAAAATCCTCTTCGTAAGACTCTTGATATTCCTTTGAAACGTTGCTTTCCCTTTACAAGACACAATAGAGGTTGGCGCCTAACTCTGTCGACTCTAAATCTCTATTTTACTCTTAATAAAAACTAGATAAAAACAAGATACAATTGATACTAGATACAATTGATAATAAAAGTGGTGAAGTGGAAATGTGTGCTCTCTCTAACATAAACTTGACTCTTAACACTAATCACACCCTCCAACAACAACCTTTTTCTGATCTTTAAGTTTTCTTTTAAAAATTTTCAAATAAGTGCCTTGGTGTCTCTTCAAAATATGTCTAGATTCAATGTATCCATCAAGAATGCATCCATCCGTTCAAATTTTAAATGAGTTTTGGTGCTGATGGGAAGTTAGTGAAGTTTAAATCAAAGGATGCTTTAAAAACCCATTCAAATTCGCGCCAACATCAAATAAAATTGGTCACTTTAACTGTGGCACCTATGGGCCTGCCATCTGGCGCATAAGCCCCAGAGGCCAATTTTGCACACTTTTCAATTTTTGCTCCAAACTTGACCCTTTTTTGCTCCTTTCATCATAGTCACTCATTTTAATCATACCTGCAAGAAAAACACAGAACTACCTTCCATTAAAGTGCAATATCATCAAAAATAGGTATAAAAAAATATTTAAAAACACTATATTTTAGGTATATCAACCCTTCCCCAAGCCCGCTTAAATGCCTGGGAAATATAACCGACATAAACTCAAAAATGAAACATCGATTCAGTGAATAAACCCAAGTATAACTGCCAGACGTTCCATCACTTCCATCCTTTGTAGAAACCATCCATGGTTTTCTATTGTTGTTCACCGTCCTGAACTGCATTCTACATTTCCACTACCTTACAGAGATGGAATCCGAGCCCAGCTAGATGGAAAACGAAAGAAGTCCGAGGATAATGGAAAGGGAGGTTTCGTTGAGGGAAACCGAGCAGCCTGAAATCGAACAACCTTCGAAAATGGACAGTGAAAAGCATAAGAAGAAAAAATCCAGTGGCCGTAAGAAGGTTATTGACGAGAGTTCATCAAGGTATTTTTTTTTATTTTCATGGTCTTATTTTGTTTAAACCAATTTCAGATATTATTCGATGCAGTAATACATGAATAAAATTATATTTAAGTATTCTTTTGGTATTAAAAAACAGATGTTCTCCTCAATAATACCAAATTAAACCTTAAATAATACAAAAATAAAACCTAAATACTTTCAAAATAAAACCTAAATACTACCAAAATAAACCTTGCCTTAGTACGAAATGAAAAAAAAAAACAATACTTAGCATGCCACTTTCAGTACTATCTTAATAGTACCAAAATAAAACCTAAATAATATGAAAACAAATCCTAAATATTACCAAAACAAAATGAAAATAATACTTTACTATGCCACTTTCAGTTCTACCCAAATAATACCAAAATAAAACCTTAATAATACCAGCAATCATTTCTCTGAACACTTTTAGTACTATCTAAATATTACTAAAATAAAATCTAAATAATACAAAAATAAATCCTAAATATTAGCAAAACTAAACGTAAATAATACTTTACTATGCCACTTTCAGTATTACATAATTTATGATAGCTATAATAAATTGCATTGTTTTATTTTTGAAGGTTTATTAACCCGAGGTCCATGAGTTGTAGATGTCGATCATCCGTAGTGAGAGATTTACTTGATAAGGTTAGGCCTGCAATATCTGAAGACACGATAAATGGTCTCAAAGTAATGAATGTTTACCAGTTTTTGGATGTAGCTCCTTATCCTCAAGAGAATTCCATGACACTTCAAATTCTGCAATGGTTGGCATTACAAGAAAATGCTTTTCAAAATGGGACGGAAAGAGCTAAGACCACTACCTGATGAAGTTACCCTGCTGATCGGCATGCCAAATAGAGGAGAAGTGCCAATGTGGGAGAAAAGTTCATTGTCCGCTGTGGATGTTGTCAAGATGAAGGATAATCTTTTGGCCTTTACAAGTAGGGACTCTTCAGCCCCTTTGGATAAATTGTTCATAAAATTTTTGTTATCAAATTTATTCTTTCCTTCTAGTATTTTTAGTGTACCAAAAGATCTCGAGACCTTTGGGGAGAATGTACACACTTTCTCCGTGTATAAATGGCATGCTACTCTTTGTGAATACCTTATAGAGAAAATTAATGTAGTGGCTATCAAAATAAGGCAAAACCGGCCCATTGGATACATTAATGGTTTTTGTTTTTGCTAACAGTTATTAACTCACATAAACCTCATAAATCCTTCGTTTTTTATGAGCAAAGTTGAAAATTGCATATGTTTTACCCAGCTATGGTTTTACGAGCACACTTCTTTAGTCACTTACGCTGCTCCTAAGGCCAGACCTCGAATGTTGAGGTGGCCAAGAGCCATTAGCTGGAACTCCTCACAGATTGATCTAGCCTTTAAGAGGCTGAACACCGAACAGACAAGTCATTTACATCTCTGTTAAATAATATATTTTTGAAAAAGTTATTAAAGGATTTCTTTCTGAAATAAATCGCAAGTTTATGATAAATTTATTGATCTGAAAGGGGAAGAGATTATTTTGCTAGCCAATCCAGATGAAGGACTTGCTAGTCCAGTCCCAACACATGAAGCTAAAGTTAGATCTCAATCACTTGTTTCATATGATATGGGTCCAGTAGCTTCAGGAGACAGCGCAGTTGCGCCTATGTTAACTACAATGAATCAAAACATGGAAGTCATGATTGAATTACTTAGAGGGCAAGAGAAATAGTTCATGGAATTCCAAGGAACCATTAATATAATTAATGTTGGAGTCTCAGGGTTGCAGGAGCAAATGGTTGTAATGTAGAATAAATTTGAGAAGATTTAAAAAGATTTAGCTACTAAAGGGACAGTGTTGATAGAGGAATATGCCCAACCATCCTCTCTACCTGCTGTAGACAAAGATAAAGAGCTGAATGAAGAGGAAACACATACATCCAACTAAAATCCCTCCTGTTGACTTGGAAAATGAGATTAATGAAGAGGGAATGCATCAATCCTCCCCTACTGGAGAATATTATGATGAGGGCATGTCATTAGCAGAAGATGAATCTCATATCGATATTGCTCTTGAAGTTTCACCTTTGATTCCTAGCTTAATGTAAAGGGTTAAGGGCCGACGGAGTCGACGAAAGAATGTAGTGAGTTCCCCTTTTACTACTTTCCAGTTTAAAACAAGGAAAACATCAAAGGACTCGGAGGAGCACCCTCAGCCTCAAGAACCAATAGCAGATGAAGAAAATTCCCCCTCTACAGAGCAAGCTAATGCAAAAATATCTATCATTATAGAACAAATACATGATGACACTTCAAAAAACTTATAACATACTACTGTACAGACTAACACAAATGGAAGTGAACAAATTGTAGATAATTTGATAACAAATCAAAATATCTTAGAAACTCAAGCAGGTGAGGGCTTGCAAATAGTTATATTTGCACCTTCTAAACTAGGGCAAGCATAAGAAGCAGTAAGAGAACAAGAATTAGCATTATTTCTTAAAATCAATCCCTAAGCTATCCTACATATTGTCTTTTAGTATCAGATTATTCATAAGTTTTATCCATGTGCAGCCTACCTTGGCGGCTCCGCAGATTGACTATCCTGGGTGAGCACTGATTTATATTGAAATGTAAGAAGTAATCAATCAGTACATATCAAAGTACCTCAACAAGTTAGTAAATATTCTTCTTCCTCATTCATTGTAAGTCTGTTAAAGTGAAGTGACACAATTATTTTATGCGTGCTCTGTAGGAATAATATTATTGTGAACTTTGGAGACATTTTAATAGATCAGGGTGTGATGGAGGATTTACTATTAGATCGATTGATTTGAAATAATCATGTTGATGCCTTAGCGACCATTTTGAGTAACATGAAGACTTGAAGTCCAAATTTGTTCCAGAAATACTTTTACGTGTCACTGTTATATTCGGTAATCACATAAATTCAATGTTCAAATTTTTATATACTCCATGAAAATATTAAATGTGTTTCATTTCTTGCAGAGTTATCATAAAATGGACAACAATAGCTCGATGTTTTGAGACAGATTACAAAGATTGTGGTGCAAAATATGGATGCAATTTTGTTTCCTGTTGTAAAGAACAAACACTGGGTTTTGTTGGTAGCGGATTTGATAATAAAGAAATGAAAAATATTTTATTCCTTGCCCAACGAGAGACATAAGACAGTTTGTAAAGAAGTTGTGAGTCTATTCAACACAATAAATAAATCCCATGCAGGCCTCTCGATCCAATAACAAATTTGACATTAAATTTTGTAGGGCAAACTGTTTGAAACCAATGCTACGAATTGTTTTAGGGGGAAACTAGGAACGTGGGGGGACCCGTCCAAAGAAATAGTATTGATTGTGGCATGTTAGTTTGTAAGTACCTAGAGAAAATTTTACAGGCTAACCCAACTGACTAGAGTAAGGAGCTGAGTTGGTAAGCAGATATGCCAAGATTCAGGGCACAACTAGCCTATGATCTTTGTATGTGGTTTCCGTTAGTTAACTCTAAATGAATTAATGTTATTATTGTTTGTATTTTTTGTCTGTTATTTTTATGGATGTATTTATACATTATTGTTGTATGGGTTATAAATTTTATCTATGAAATGGGTTAGGAGTTAGAACTGTGAAAGATTCAGACTTGAATCTTGGTTGTATGATGATTTTATTATGGTTGTATTTATGTGGTATTGGATTTGTGAGGGAGGGATATTTTACCATCATATATATGCGTTATTACGGTTGCATTGTTGAATTATTGTGTCCATGGGATTTATTGACAAGTAATACTCTTGTGTTTTTTAGGACTATTCCAATAATACCTTGTTTTCAATGTAAATTTTACTAAGGTTTTATCAGTTGCGATTTTATTTTTGCATTATTGCTTACGTGTTAATGTAGTATTATGGAGACTTTATTCTGCTGTCTGAGTTAGAATATGCCAAGGTATATTCTAATATTATTATGTTATAATTGCACAACTATGATGATATCACGAGATATATACTAACAGTGGTCCTATTTCATCACCTTTGTTTAGATATTAGTTTTGGTTTAATGATGCCTAATTTAGTTGGTGAAATATTTTTGCAGTTTGAACTGTGTAAAAAATCAAGCCTGAATCTTGGTTGTATCTTGATTTGATTATGGTTGTACTTCTGCAGTATTGGGTTTTTTATGGATGGATATGCTATCGTAGTTTTTACGCATTATTTCGGGTGTATCATGAGATTATTGTATTTGCGGTGTTTTTGGCATGCTGTAATAATTTCACGGCACTACGGAATATGACATGGAATATTCTGATACTACCTAGTTTTATTCAAATCAGACCGAGGTTTTATCCACCACGGTTGTATTTATGCATTATTACGACCGTACTAAGGTAGTATCTGAAGACTTAATCCGCTGTCTGATTGGAATAAGCTGTGGAATATTCCAATACGACCGCTGTCTGATTTTGATGTATTCATGCCTATTTTATACTGATTTTGATGATATTGTACTTTAAAGAAAGGTATTTTTGGTGTTCTTCTGTAGGTATGAAGATTTAAGGACAAAAGAGCAAAAATATTCAAAAAGGAGTAAATTTGGAGTAAAAAGGACCAAATTATACAAATTTGACCTAGGACGCCGACGGTGAGGTCGATGGTGCCTACGGCGTGATTTTCCTGAAAGTTCAGAATTAATTGTAAGGGAGACCACCGACGGCGGAGATCGAGGCCGCTGCCGGCGGAGCCTATTTAAATCACTGTTTCTAGAAGGCCGCCGACGGCAGGATCGATAGTTCTTTCCAGAAATACATCTAATGTGGACAAATTTCGAAGGAGTGCGTGTGAAACCCTTAGAGACTCTTCTACAACTTTAAAAAGAACCATTTTAGGCCGATGAAGTGGTCTCCTACATGTTTACTAGAGAGTCCAAAGTGTCCAAAAGAGCCAATTAGTGTGTTTATATTGAGTAGATAGTTACTTTTAGTGTTGTTATTTAGTGAGTTCTGAGTTCAAATAGAGATTTTGTGAGGAATTCTTCGAGGGATTGTAAGAGTGGAAGGGAAGTGAGAGATCTCTCTGCGTTGCCATTTTGAAAGAGAAATCCGCGTGCTGTAAAGAAAAGAAGAGATTCAGAGGAACTTCAAGGAGTTTGCTTGGGGAGGAATTTGAGATAAGTTATGTTTATTTACTATACTTTGTAGAACTTTACTTTATTATATGAAATCCAAGTTTTATTGCATCCTCTTCATGAATTTTGAGTAGTTGTTCTGTCTTTCTCCTAGTTTTGATGTTTTTGTGAAATGATTATATGAATTAGTGTATCAAACCTATTATAAAGAAGTTGTGATGATAATATACCTAAACTTACTTTACTATACGAATTGGCCATTTTTATTGTTAAAATATGTGAAGAATTCTTAAGATCTGACAGTGGGCTAGGGATTCTTAACTAGTATGTATCACATTTCACTTTTAAAGGTAGACGGGTAAATCCTTGAAAGGAGAAGTGCAAATAAATAAGAAAATAATATTAATCGAGCATAGAATTAGGGATTTTAGAGTGACAGGCTAAAATCCTAAATTCGGTCCTATCGTTTGGGTGCTGAGGTGTAGATTGTTAGCCCTCAGGCGAGGGGAACGTGGGAGCTCCGAAGTGAGAGCCGGTATCCTCCCAACCTAGCTGCAGATTCAGTAACCAAGCATAGGATTAGTCAATGTTCTTTATGCCTGGACCAAAGGGTAAAGAATATGTGTGCTCCTATTTAGCACAACACATATAAAACTAATTCTAATTATCGCTTCACTTAAATATCTTAAAAGAAGAGAAAGATTCTTGCACTTACATATTTGAACTTAACTTTAGTAGTATTAGTAAATTTTTAGTAAAACTAGTTTAAATATAAGAATTTCATATTGTTATTGATTGTGTATTAGTGATAGATAGGCAATTTTGATTTAATTGTAATTCTGAATTGGTTTATATAATCCTATTCCGTAGGCTTTAATATATTTCCTTGTGGGATCGATATCCAGGACTCCACTAGAGACCTGTATTACTTGAGTGATACGTATACTTGCATTTAAAGGAAACTCTGCGATTAAAAGATTATAATAATTAATTGTTACTAAAATTAAAATTAAGCTCCAGATCAAGTTTTTGGCACTGTTGCCGAGGATTTATATCTTCTAGTAGTGGTGTCAAATTCTTATATTCGTAAGTATATTTAAAATCACAGATCAAGTTTCTTGCACTGTTGCTAGTGAAATATTTTATTTATAGGAATATAGGAATATTTTATAATATAATTAATGTAATGGACAATTTAGGATTGTTAGAAAACCATAATAGAATTGCAACTTATTTAGTTAACTGTTTTGCTGTGTATTGATTTCGATTGTATGCGCAAATTTGGTTATGAAAATCTTATACCGTACGATTCAGAATTAGAACGCACCTTTAGGAGAATTAGAAAACTAAGAAAAGAACCTATAAATTCTGAAACAATGGAAAACAACATAAACAACCAAAGAATAGAAAATGAACATTAATCTAAACCATTAAGAGATTATGCTAACCCTACATTAGATGAAATTCATTTAACTATCCAAAATCATGATGTAGCCGCTAATTCATTTGAGCTTAAACCTGCAATTATCCAAATGGTACAAAACAATCAATTTGGTAGAACTTCAAATGAAGATCCTAATTTACATCTTGCAAGTTTCTTAGAACTTTGTGATACTTTTAAGTACGACGGAGTGTCTGATGATGCTGTCAGACTTTGACTCTTTCCTTTTTCATTAAGGTATAAGGCTAAGGCTTGGTTATATTCATTAGCACATGGATCTATTAGAACTTGGGGAGAAATTTCACAAAAATTCTTATCAAATAATTTCCACCATCTAAGACTGCTAAACTTAGAAACGATATCACATCTTTTAGTCAGTATGAGGGAGAATCAATATATGAATCTTAAGAAAGATTTAAAGAACTTCTTAGGAAATGTCCACATCATGCTTTACCAGATTGGTTAATTATTCAAACATTTTATAATGGATTAGTAGGATCTCTTAGATCTATAATTGACGCTGCTGCTGGTGGATCACTAATGTCTAAACCTTTTGAAGAAGCCTATGAGTTAATAGAAGAAATGACTACCAATAATTTTCAATGGCCTGCTGAAAGGGTAAATCCTAAGAGAGTAGCCGGTATTCATGATTCTGATGATTTAAATATGATAGTTTCTCAAATTGCTGCTCTTTCAAAGAAAATAGATCAATACGGAATGAATCGTTCTCAAACACCTCCAGTGTTAGAATAAAATTCATTAGGACAAATTGTAGATGCTCAATCTTCATATGAAACTATAAATGCAATAAATAATAGACAAAATAATCCTTATTCAAACTATTATAATCCAGGTTGGAAGAATCATCCAAACCTTAATTGGAATAACCAAAATAATAATGTTAATCCTCAGTGGGGGAACAATCCAGTAAACCCATTATAAAATATAAACAATCAAAGTAATTACAATTATAGACCTTCTAATCCACAAGGTTTTTATAATAATTCACAATTTAAGGAGAAGAAGTTGTCTATAGAAGAATTAGTTTTGAATATGGGTAATCAATTACAAAATTAAGGAAATGCTATGAAAAGTATAGAAAACCAATTAAGCAAATTGCTTCTACATTAAGCAATAGACCTGTTGGAACTTTACCTAGCAATGTTGAAGTAAATCCTAAAGATCAAGGAAAAGAACAAATCAAAGCTATTCAACTGAGAAGTGGAAAAGAGTTGGAAACAAGAGTTCAAAAAGAAACTGTAGTTGAAAAGGAAAAAGAAGAAACTGAAAGACAAAATGAAAGTTTATATCCTGACTTTCCTCTGAAACCTATGAAAATTACTGTTGAAAAACCACCACCACCATTGCCTCGAAGATTAAAGCAACAAGATAAAGGAAAAAGATTTGCTAAATTCTTTGACATTTTGAAAAAAATTGTCAATAAATATTTCTTTTGTTGAAGCTTTAGAACAAATGCTTGATTATGTTAAATTTATGAAGGATATACTCAACAAAAAGAGGAAGTTACTAGATCAAGAGACTGTTGCACTCAGTGAAGAGTGTAGTGCTATAATTCAGAGAAAACTTCCTGAAAGACTTAAAGATCCTGACAGTTTCACTATCCCGTGTGCTTTTGCTGAAAAATTTTATGGGCGAGCATTATGTGATTTAGGAGTTAGCATAAATTTGATGCCTGTTGTTGACCTCATTTTTGATGAGGTCTTCTCTTCTTCTTTTTAGTACTTAGGATCTAGCCTTAGGCTTTTCCTTTGACTATCTTAGAGGATTAGAATTGAGACCCACCACCTAGAAATTCAAACCACTTCTTAACTCCCTGCAAACTCCACAAACTTGACTGTAAACCCCTAATCACTTAGAGGGTTGAAATCAAATGTGGAAGTTTAAAGGATGAGTTCCTATAGGACTCTTTGGCCTTAGGACTTCCCTGGGTGGCCTGGTCTGGTGAAGGGCTGACTTACACACACACTACACCTATAAACTACACTTTCACACACCTCCTAAAACCACACCCATACCCAACTTGACCTCCTGACTCATGTAGGTGATCCACATGGATGGTCCTTAACCCCTAAGCCCTTGGCTAAGAGGGTTAGGAACAACATAGTAGATGCCTCAAATGAGTCCCTACATGGCTCATCTGGGCTTGATATGGCTTCATGGCTCAACCAAAATGATTTTATTCCATTTACATTCACCTAATCTTCAATTTTCCAAATTTTCAATTTTTGACCCCCGGGACCCTACACCCGCCTAGCCTACCCAAAACCCTCGAAACTACCCAAAATTTGCAAAATCACCTAAATTACCCAAAATTCCTCAAAATCAATCCCAAACATTCCCACATTACTCAAATTGATCATCCATACCCAAAAATACCAAAAATTCCAAAAATACCTCCCAATACCCTCCAAATACCCAAAATACCCCTCTTAACCCAAAAAATCCAAAAATTCAGAAAATTCCCAGAAAATTCCAGAAAATTCCAAATATTCCCAATTCATTTTGTTCAACTACACAATGGGCCAATTTTGTCAATTTACCCCACTTTTGTCAAAACCCCCAATTTGACCCATTTTAACCCTAAGTGAACCCAATGTCAAGCCAAACCTACCCAATAGACCCAAATTCTGGTCCAATTCAATTCTAAACTTCAATTCAACATTCCCAACACCAATCTAGACCAAATGCAAGTCCAATTTGATTGACATTTGGATCGAATTTCACTTTTGGCCTTAAAGCCCAATTTGGACCTATGGCCCAAACCTAACCCAAACTAACCCAATTCAACTCCAATTAACCCCAAATCTTTTCTAAACCTTCCTTAGCATTCCCACAAACAAAACAATAACATGATTAGCCCAAAATTTAGACCCAAACCCCACTCAAATTCAACCCAAAGCTAAAAGGCCCGATTTTGACCTAAACCCAAACCTAACCCAAATAATCTCAAACCCCAAAATCAAAACCCAACCAAAGCCAAAACCTCTTTGAAACACTCCCATAAACATTTCCCAACATTTATTTTACATAAATTTCAACCCTAGCCCAACATTGGCTCAAGTTAGCCCAATTTGACCTACATTGGCCCATTCACCAAAGAGGTCCAAATCCAACCCAAACCTAGCCCAAACACTTCAAGTTTATTCCAAATCATTCATGAAACATTCCTAAACTAAATTCAACACTCATTGGATCCAATCCTTTGCAAAATTCCCATCGTAAAATCCATTTTAAAATCCAAAAGCCCACTTCTCTAAACCATTTTAAAAGCCCATTTCCACCAAATACAAAAGCCCAAAATTGGCCCTAAAGCCCACATGGAAATTTCTTTTCATCATACCTTTAATTGATATCACTCCTAAGTTTCAAAATCATCATTAAACCATTCCAAATCAAGCTTCATCCAAATTTCCACCAAAAATGCCAAGATTCCTAAAATCTACTTCCATGAAATTGACTAAGCTTTGCCCCAAGCCAAATGGAGCCATGAAGCCCCATGCAAGCCATGAACAAGCAACATGAAGCCATGGAAGGTTTGACATGTGATCAAGCC
The DNA here is from genome assembly GCA_022702705.1 of Papilionanthe hookeriana x Papilionanthe teres. Classification (NCBI taxonomy): domain Eukaryota; kingdom Viridiplantae; phylum Streptophyta; class Magnoliopsida; order Asparagales; family Orchidaceae; genus Papilionanthe; species Papilionanthe hookeriana x Papilionanthe teres. Next base: position 160,228,689 of record CM040421.1, on the reverse strand, counting down.
ATTAATGGCAAAAGGGGGAACCCCTTTCCTAACCCTCCCTTAAGCAATTTTAACCCTTTTTTATGCAACACCTAAACCCAAAATTTACTTAAACCAATTTGATAGGGACTTCACCACTCCATCTCAGCTAGCCTATCTGATTCCCCACAGCACCCAAAGCCCCTTGGAGGGTGCACCATGCCCAAAACCATGGGTTGACCCAAACTAAGCTAAAATGATCCCTCCCCCCTTCTACTTTGATTCAACACCTTTACACATGGCCAACTGTAATTGATTTCACCATTGCCAAGACCTGACCTCCCTGAGCCTGAGGGTGACTCGACCACTGGCCGGCCGACCACCACGGCCGCCGGAAACCACTGTGCCGAGAGCTTACATATGAGCCCAAACTTGGAATTCTCACTCGCCGAGCCGCCCCATCCCCAGTGGCCATTGTAGCTGTTCTTCTCTTGCCAAGAGCAGCTGATCCCAAGCCCTAACTCCCCCTGGGAGGCCCTCCACCCTCTCCTATTTAAACACCACCCCCTCTCGGCCATGGGAGATGCTGAACCCGAACTTACTGAAACCCTGCCAAAATTGTTCCAGAACACTCTCCATACTTAGAGCAGTTGATCCCCAGTGACAATTTGCCCTAATCCCCACCAACAGAGCCCAATTTATCGGCCAAAATTCCACCCAAAACCAGGACACTTCTCCACAGTGGATCAATCCTCAAATTGATTGGTCCTACACCTTCATTAGACCAAGGGAAGGAGTCCACCAGCAAAAGCCCCCTCTCCAGGCCACCCATCTGTTCCAGACTCCAAACTTTGTGATCGGGCTTGGTCGAAATCATACCTAGGCGATTCACTAGACCAGGAGACTTCATGGAGCTTGCTGGGATCCAATAGAAGGTGACACAACCCTCAGATTGAAGCCACACTTCTCTGAGCAAAGGTATGAGCTAATTCTTCATCCCGAGCTTCTGGAGATTCTCCATTTCAAATGCTTTAATTTCAATGCATGATCACCGTATAGATGTATTCGTCTCTTCAAGACGAATCCATAGCGCAAGAACACGAAAATCCGTTGAGAAATGAGTGAGTTCTTAGGGTTTTAGTGCGGACGGCTCTCGGGTGAGAACTGCTGGGGACGATGAACGGATGCCGTTCATTCCATACACGCGCGGATGGACGGCCAGGATCGCGCCGGATGAGGAGACGGAACGATACGGCGGGCCCCGGAGCACCGAGTTGGATGGCGGCGCCGAATCGAAGGCGACGCGTGTGCGTTCGGAGTCGCCAAGGTTGAGCTGGCGCCGCGTCACTTAAATAGAAAATTAGGGTATTTTCTTATTTATTTAATTCCCTAAACTTCAAAAATGCATAACTTTGTGTAGGAAAATCAGAAAAATAAAATAAAAATACCCTCTTGCTCAGTGAACAGAGGAGAATAATGTGGAAAAGAAATCATTTAATTTTATCAAGTATTTTATTTTTAATGATTTATTTACCCTCTGCATTGTTTTAATTCTCCATGCATATAGGAAATTCACCATGGCATGAGACCATAGGGCTTTTGAAGCCTCTGAATTTGGAAACATTCCAAAAATTTTCCAAAGTCAGAGGCTATCCCTATGAGAAGTTATTGATTTTTCAAATTCATGTTGCTGTTTTGAGTATTTTAAATCTAATAATTAGCATGTTGTGAAATAAATTCTAGGAAAATTTGGTGATGTTCCTTATGACCAGAGGACCCTTGGAAAAATAGGATTTGATTTAATTCACTTGAAATAACCCTAATTGGCTTAAACACCCAAAATAGTTCCTTAATTAATTAGAGCTAATCATACATCAAATTGACTTGAAATCAATTCTCCACTGACCTTTAAGATCAAAGGAACCCACCATAAAAATTTGAAGTCAATTGGACTGGGTTAGCCCTACTAAATGGGTTAATTAAGCCATTTAGCCAATTTAAACTTTGAAAATTCATAACTTTCAAAATACTTTTAAAAAATTCACCAAATTGGTTTTGGAGCCTCTCTGATATCAGGGGAATTTAAGAAAATTAAAATTTCAATTTTCTAAAAAAGTTCATTTTTTATATTATTTTAATATTTTAATAATTAAAAAAATAATAAAATTCACTAAAATGTCACATTTTGAATTCTAATCACTTCGGAACAAACCCCATATTTTTCTTAGGTCTATTTGATGAGATATTAAATTTTAAAGCCCTAAGGTAATTTTAAATTAAAAAAATGTATTTTTTAGCATTTCCACTAAAATAATTCTAATAAATCAAAGAAAAATCATATAATTGTAAAAATTAATTCTCTGATTTCCTTGATATCAGAGAGATTTTTGAAAAATATAAAATTTATTTTTCAACCTTTATTTTATTTTTAAATTAATTAATACTCCAAAATTCAAAATAATTATAATAAATATAATATAATTTAAAAAATCACCAAAATTGGTCCAAGTGGTCCTCTGGTCATTAGGAATGTCCCATAATTTTCTTAAGGACAGAAACTTTCCCTTGGTCATATTATTAAATTTTCCTTGGAAATCCCTATTTTCCACAAAAAATAATTACATAAATAAATTAAATACAGAAAAATCACATTTTCTCCTCTCATGTCTTTATTGACATATGAGTGAAGTCACATAAAAATTTCAAGTTCATTTAAGCTCAGTTTAGTGAATTATGAAATTATTAAGCTTGAAGGGCAAAATGGTAATTAAAATTTTAACCATTAATTAAAACTTTAGGCTTAATAAAATGAAAAGAGTAAAATATTTGATCCTAATCTGATTTGGATGATTGAAATTTAAATAATTAAAGGGTAGAAACCTACTAAACAATTTAAAAATAATTAAAACAAACTCTAATTAAATAATTGATTAAATTTAGAAGAATAATAAAATTGGAATTTTTAAAATAGGGATATTAATAGGAAGAGATTTGTTCTTTAATTTAAGAATCCCTAAATTAATCATCTCAATAATATTTAATTCCTAATTAAAATGATAATTCAAATTTAAGATTTAAAATGTTAAAAGACTTAATCATTTAATTAAATTAAAGTTAAATTATTAAACTCTTTTAAAATTTCAATTAAATTAAAATTAAAAATAAAATTAAATTAAAATTTAAATTAAATTAAATTTAAATTTAAATTAAATTAAATTAAACAAATTAAATAAAACAAAATAAAATAAAATAAAATTAAATTAAACAAATTAAATTAAATTGAATTAAATTAAATTAAATTGAATTAAATTAAATTAAATTGAATTAAATTAAATTAAAATTAAATTAAATTAATTAAATAAAATTAAATTAAAACATATCAAATTAAATTAAATTAAATTAAATCAAATCAAATTAAATCAAGTTAAATTAAATTAAGTTAATTCACATCAAATCAAACTAAATTGAATTAAATTAAAATTAAATAATAGAATCAAGTTAAAATTAAAATCAAATTAAATTAAATTAAAATTAAAACTAAACCAAATTAAATTGAATTAAAGTTAAATTAAATTGAATTAAAAATAACATCACCTAAGACATAAAGAAATTCAAAAATAAATATAAAGCAACTTGAACACTATTCCAAATTTAAACCCGTTAACTGAAATTAAATTAAATCACAAACCATTTGAACATCAATTTGCCCTCAAAAGCTTTTGTTGTCATAACTCCTAAACAGAACGTTAAATGAAATGTTACTTCACTTATAGGATATTCAAATGTCCTAGTTCACTGAGTAAGATAACAACAAAACTTAACTAAACCTCGGACGATTACTTCACCTGATTGATTAAATCCATTTGGACTTAAAACAATCCTAACAGTATTGAAAAGATGTTTAAGACTCGTCTTAAGCACTTCCTCAATATGATAGGATGTTTATAAGAACAATTAAATTTAATTGTTCTTTGATGAAGAAAATCTTCCTCAAACCAAAACACAAGAACCTAGATGTCATAGGAAATGACTAGCTATAGGATTAGGAACTTGGTAGAAAACCATAACCCTTCCCTTAGCTTTACCTAGGAACTTGCTTAAATATTCTAAATTATGTTTTAGTGTAGCTTGGGATGACGGGAAGACCCTCCAGGTACGCTTTTATTTTGTTGCAATTTACTTTATTGCAATTTATTTAATCGCACCGCACTTACTTTTCTTGCATGATAAACAACTCGTTGCATGAAAACCCACACCTTTAGGATAGTCCCTAAAACTCGAAACCAAAACTAAATTAAAAGTCATTGCAAAATAAAATTCACCGCCACAACATTTCAAAATATAAAACAACTCAAAATTTAATCACAAACAGAACACAAAACTACAATTACAACTAAATTAAAACGTCTTGTTGGATGATCGGAAATACCTCGGATGATGTAACCTACGTATTGCTAACGGGATTTCCCACTGTCTAAATGAAAGTGTGGAACTCATTCAGTTGAGTTTAGCAAATTCATCTGGACTAAGTGAATCCGATAAAAATAACGATGCCGGAAGGATGGAACCGTGGGATCTTAACCGGTGTTGTTATAATCAACTTTAAGACTTGTTTTAAATAAAATATAAAAAATACTTGGAAATTAAGGTTTTATCTAAACCAAAACACTTTTCTCATCTCCTGATTTATGACTTCTATAACTAAACCTCTGCGACAACAAGGAGCTCGGAGCATGGTGGGCAGCACGGCCATCGTCATCAGTAAAACCTGAGTCTACTTCAGCAAAACTTTCTTAGAATTAAATAACCAAGCCATAGGATTTCGAGGTAGTTTGCCTAGTGCAACATAAATCCTCGACTCTTCGTTAGGCATTTGCATGATCATGTCATGTAAATTAAGCCCTGACCGGTCTTAGGACTCCGAGGTAGTCGTTTGATACGATATAAACCCTCACATCTTCCAGGCTATTTGTGTGATCATATCATACGAATATAAATCCAAATTAATTAAAATTGGCAAAATCAAAACATTAAATAAACATTAGGACTTTCCTAAATTCAAGACAAACAATAGGATAGTCGGGAAATTACCGAAGTTCGCTTTGAATCTGTAATTTCTCCTACCTTTCTTCCTTTGAATTTTCAAAACAAAATGTTCCAAATTTGATCCATTCCCTATTGAAATTCCAAAATTCAATCCTTTGAAAAATTAAACTTTGAAATTCTTGAGAGCAGAATTACTGATTATTATCGAGAGTTTTCTTAGGTGATTCCCGTCACTTAAGATGTAATTAACTATAGGGGCTTGCCCTTATAGGGAACTTTAAGAACCCAGGTAATATAAACCCTGTTTAATGCTTTCATATTAAGCAGGGGAATTTGTCGGCTCATAAAATTGGTTCGCAGACCAAAACGGATTTCACAAATCTTCTAGTTTATTTAATCGAGCCCCATCACCAAACAGTGTGTCTATTCTTCGAGATAGATACACAGTTTGTGATGCGGTGCTCGCTTATATAAACTATTCGAGATGTGAGATCAGCTTGATTTCATATCTTAAAATTTTCAAATTTAAAATTATTTTCAAAATCAAATACTACTTTTCAAATTATTTATTTAAATTAAATTAAAAATTCGCCGACAATTTCTGTTAGGCGACCCCCTTTTCAAAATAAAACACACAACCTAAAAATAATGCCGACATATTTCTGGCGACTCCGCTGGGGATAAGTTCCTCTCTCCATTTTAATCAGACAATTCTGCTTTCAAAAATCGGTAGTGTATCCATGTTCCTAGTGGATCAAACTACCCTTCTTTCCGTTGGAATACTATGTTCATTTCTACCTTGAACAAGTATAGCCTACATCCTCTCGGATTTAGGAGCCACTGTTTAGACACCCCTAAACATAGAGGTTCCGAGATCCTTTTACCTCATTTCTGAGGTGGGGTGGACCCCCAATAGGTATTAGTTTAGGAGCGATCTTGCGGGTCGAGAAGTTCCTACAAAACTTTCTCTTCCTTTTCCAGTTCCTAATCAATTCCTTTTACCCTTCCTACAACTCTCCTTCTTTTAATAATTCTCTATCTTAACAAACAAATCTTTTCGAAAAAATAATCTTCCTTTAATACCACAAATACACTAAGATAAACAGAAATGTGTTCGGACTCTTTCTTTTTCATCATAAGTTATACGATAAGAGGAAGCACGATTCGGGGACTAACACTTGGAATCTGCCCTGCAGAAATGGAAGCCCCAAAACTGATCTTCTCCTTCGTCAACGGACTCGACCTAGCCATATTCAAAGACGAACTGCCTGACAATGGAATTATTCGATTCAGACAAGGATTCGGGAACACCGACATCAAAATCCCCGACGTCACTCTATTTTCACTCACAAGCAAAGTACCGGAACCGAGAAGCCGTTGATTGAGTTCAACCTCAAGTCAACTCACGAATTCCCTCCTCTCGCAAAAGATTCCAACCGAGAGGAGTACCGCCGTCCACGAAGGACCGTTGTTGCTACCCCCACCTGGTCTAGTTGTCTCCGCACCTACCCCGGCTCCCGCCAAACTAAAGGGGAAGGAAATTCAGAACTATGGTGAACCTATTACCGTGGAGGGTACAGACCTTCCTGTGAGACCTTCTGTTTTTGAAATCGGGTCCAGCTCTAGAATTCCATCGCTGACAGGGACTCAAAGAAGGAACAGAAGTAGAAGGTTCGTTAGAGAAGCCAGAGCTACTGAAGTTGCTTTCCTGGAGGAAATCCCAGGACTGCCCGAGTATACACTGCTGCCTGAATACATACCACTTTTGGGAGGAAGTAGATTCCATCCCCTCTCCGCCGCAGAGGATGAAGAAAATTTTTGCAAGATTGCCGCCGCATTGCCTCGACTCGTATATTACAATGATAGTCGTAAGAAAAGGGCCGAACTATGCCATTTCGCTCGACCGCAAACTTTGATAGAGAAGTTAGCAAAGAAGGAAAGGTGCCCCGTATCGTAAATTTTAAGAAGGATAGGGCGGGTGCCGACCAAATCCCGTCTTGGGCCGCGAGTAGAACCCGCTATCGTTGCGTAAAAGCCAAATAAGAGGATGAAAACTAGTCCGCCTGTCGTTGTTTCAGGACTACAGATTAGGGAGGATACCACCTTCCAGCATTTGGCTGACAGACCATCCGGTCCTAAACCTTCTGCTGCTAGGAGGATGGTATGGCGTCCCACTACTGGACAATTAAGATTGAAACAACAGCCTGAGAAGGAAAGTCTCGTCAGGAGAATTGAATCCAAAGAAAGTGCTACTACAGTAAAGGGGACTCATGAGAAGGAAACCCGACAGTTATCACATGACAACTGCAATGATGTACAGAAAAGACCACTAGAAGATGCTATGGAAAAGCTAAGAACCGATATTCGGCGATTAGCAAGGGAAGGAGAAGAGAAATTCGGAGATGAGATTGATTCGTCAGAGTTCATGGATGATGAGTATGTAGAAATTAACATGGTCGAAACACGAGCTTCGTCAGCTTCACAAGGTGCCCCTGTAGCTGCAGAAAGAGAGGAACCAGAAGTAATGAGGAGGCAGCTTCAAGAGAAAGATGGTACGATCGCCCAAATGGCAAAAAGGATGGAAGAGATGGCTGTAGCCCTAGCCACTCTCCAGAGTCAAGTGCAACCCCAAAGAGAGACACCCCCAGAGGTCATTCACATTGTAAACGGAGGAAAGGAGATTACGTCTGTCAACGGGGATGATCAGCTAAAGAAGGATACAACACAAAGCATGATTCTGGAAAAGGATATTAAGAACATGGTGGAACGACAGAATGCGAGAAGCCTTGGCACAATCAAAGAGCGGGACATCCATTAGGACGGGTAGACCTTACCCCGAAGAATTCGACGCCGTCCAATATCCGAAAGGCTTTGTACCACCTCTCGTTCAAGACCTTTGATGGAACCGAAACCCTCGGCGAGTATGTTGCACATTTTCGTGCCGATTGTTGCAATGCTGGCGGAAGTGACGCCTTACTCTTCGTACAATTTGTCGGCAGACTCGTCGTGGATCGCCTTCGATTGGTATGCAGAATTACCGAACGGTTCGGTGAAGACATTTTCAGAACTAGAGATCCTCTTCATCAAGCGATTTGTCGGAGCTCAGCACCACATCACTATAGGTGATTTAGTGGTAGAGAAGCAGAAGCCGAACGAAATCTTGGTGGATTACATACTTTGATGGAGAAATCTAAGTATGAAGTGTGAGCCACAACTACAAGAACAGCATGCAGTCATCATTTTACTTAAGAGCATTCATGGCCCGATAGCACTTCTCCTCAAGGGATTTACTATTAAGACTTTCGAGAAGTTGTTAAGCAAGGCCGGAAGCTTGCAAGAGGAGGCGAAGCAATTAAGTTTCACCGACAAAACAGACAAACAGAAGCCCGTGAAAACTTTTGAAAAGAAGTCCGAGATCGTCGCAGCTGTCGATAAAGGCAAGCAACCAATACAAATATCGTCAGAACGGCCGCAGCAACCTCAACAGAATTACCAGCAACCCCGACCCAGCTATCAGTTATCTCAACAATATGAACAACCGCCTCGTCCGCAATGTACGTTAAGGGAGCTTCTGAGCAGGGAGTATCCGTTCAAGAATGAGGCGATGGCCGAAAATGTTCCGCGATCCGATGAAGACTCCGCATTTTCAACCGCCGGAGCCTAAGAGACCGAAGAGGTCGACAAGAAAGGTGATCCCAACTTTTGCCCTTACCACCGGATGCTTGGACACAAGATAGAAGACTGTATTACCTTCAAAATTTGGCTCAACGACAATCTTTGAAAAGGGAACATAACAATCCCGAAGGAATACATGAAGGAACCCCAGAAAGGAGGTTCCGTCAATGTTATCTCAACGGATCTCATTGTTCCGATAGATCCCTATGCGACTAATGATGGATGGACTACCGCTTGGACAAAGTCTTCGAAGAAGATTTTGGATCACATCCAAATCGCTTCGGTGCGAGCCTCAATTCAGAGTTCGAAACCTGTCAAGTCGGCACTATCACTTGCGATAGAAGAACCACCTCAACAGGAGACGATTGAAGAAAAGAAGAAAATCGACGAAGAAGAGAAGACCGAGGCTCTTAAGGCTAGACTAGGGGCTGCTTATCCTAGGATAGTTGTTTCGATTCGGGGAGAAATCCCTCGAACCTCTCGACTCCGTATGATTATCTGCTCACTCCAGTGAGATCTTATAATGATAAGGGTTATGGCGTTGGCTACGTTTTGACTGTTTCTAACGATTACATAACTAACGACAATCCGGAAATCGATTTCGATACAAATGACAATTCTCAAATCATACACAATCTCGATGATCACAATGACAAAGAAGACATCAATCAAGGAGGCTACGAGAGTTCAACAAGCAACGAATCTATTTGCGAGTTTCGAGGAGCTCCAGTCACAATAGAGTTAGAGCCTTCAGACTCTGAAGCTAATCCAGAAGAACCTGTTATTCCGATTCAGAAGGAGACATCAACAAACTTAATACTAGATTCAGAAGAAATTACAGAGGTTAACTTAAGAAGTGGAAGAGTTCTACCTCCGAGAATGGGTCCAAAGGACAAAGGAAAGCAGGTGGTTGTTCAGGAAGAACCAACCCCGACAGAAGAAATACCCATTTGGGAAGAAGCCGAGACACATGAAAATAAAGTGGACTACAACATGCTAGCCCATCTTAGGAAACTACCGGCCAAACTGAGCATCTACGACGCTTTCATCTTATCAAAGGAGATGAGAGAAGCTCTGATCAAGGCCTTACTTGATCCAGAGATTTACTTAGCTCAAATGACCGGAGTTTCCTTAGATGAGGTTTGCTCGTTAAAGGAACAACGAGGTGTTACCTTCACGGACAATGACCTACTACTTGGGACAGCAGATCACAACCGACCGTTGTACATTTCAGTTATAATTGGGAAGTTTACACTCTCTAGAGTATTGGTGGATCCAGGAACATCAATTAATATAATGAGTCTTCGAACACTAGCATATATGGAAATTGATGCTCGTGAGCTCGAAGCCGACAAAATGTTATTAAGAGGATTCAACCGTAAAGGAGAAAGAGCCCTCGGATCAATAACGCCGCTAATGAAGACCGGTGACTTGGCAAAGACAACCGCAAAATTTCACATAATCGATTCGAAACGTCGTTCAACGCTCTACTTGGGCCGACCATGGATACATGAAAACCGGATGGTACCATCATCTCTACATCGGTGCATCAAATACTACGATGGAGGGAACAAGTGCATCAAAGGTGACTTACAACCATTCTCCGTACATGAAATTGGAATCCATGAAGATGCAACTTATTATGCACCTCTGAAGAAAACAATCTTCTCCAGAGATACCATAACGAATGAAGCAAAGGAAGTTCGGGACAATGAAGAACCTGAAGTTCTAGTCCAACGATCACTCACCACTCCCTTACGGTGAGATGGTGAAGGTTTCTCCACAACTCGCATCCGAGGTCGAGGCCGGGGACGAGGTCGTGGCGAGATGTTAGGACAGGTTGGACGGAGGAACCAACCATCAATGTTGATTGGGAAGACGAGCTTCGAAGAAGAACAAGAGATCAAGCAAGAAGCAGCGACAATAAGTCAGAAGAAGACGCAATTCAGGATCTCTCTCGAAGATGAAAAGAATGAAGAATATAAATCGATGTACGAGAAGATTAACCACTATGTACATACTATGACCCTGACCCCGATGCATTCTAATAAGATCGAGGGTATGGTGGTCAAAGAGGTACGTAGCGGCGATGCAAAGCCAATCAAATTCTACCGTGGTGCTCCTTCCTCCAAAACTGAAAATAATGTACAATTTGAAGATGTCACTTCATCAGAATTAATGGAATTACCTTTTGAGTGGTACTCTCCCTGTGTTCAAAATTTAATTCAACGTGGTTTCTTACCTCGACAATGGACGAAAGGTCAATCACAATATTTTGAAAAATTATGGAATAACTCTGGTCGTCCACCCAATTCAAAGCATGTTCTCAGATTCGGCACAGTAGGATCAGTTGACGATACTGAATTTTGCTTGGTTGTCACTTGCAAGTCCAATGAAGACTGCATGGAAACTATAGAAGAATTTGAAGATTTACAAATTGGAGACGCTCCACCAGAATTCAAAGAAGAGATTAAATCTACAATAGATAAGTTAACGGAAGTTAACTTAGGTACTAGCGAAGAGCCTAGACCTACCTTTGTTAGCTCCTTACTCAATAAAGAAGACTCCGAAGAAATAATCAAGTTATTAATGGAATTTAAAGACTGTTTTGCTTGGAACTACGATGAGATGCCAGGTTTAGCTCCAGAGGTCGCAGTCCATAAGCTAGGAGTGGATCCTGCTTTTGTCCCAGTCAGACAAGGTCCCGTAAGAATGCGTCTAGAAATCGAACAACAAGTCATAACTAAAGTTAAAAAGCTAATAGACGCTAAATTTGTCCGTGAAGAATAATACCCGACTTGGTTAGCCAATGTGGTGCCGATCGAAAGAAGAATGGTCGGATCGAATTTGTGTGGATTTCGAGAGATTTAAACAAGGCATGTCCAAAGGACGAATTCCCTCTACCGATCCCATAACTAATGATCGACATCGCTTCGACACATGAGATATTCTCATTCATGGATGGATCTTCAGGATACAACTAGATAAAAATGGCTCCAGAAGATGAAAAGCTTACAAGCATTCAGAACACCGATCGGAGTATATTGCTACACAGTGATGCCATTCGGACTGAAGAACGCAGGAGCAACATACCAGAGGGCGATGACAAGAATTTTTGATGATCTCATCCACAATAAAGTCGAATGCTACGTGGACGATGTGGTCATCAAAAGCAAAGTAAAGGAAAACCACCTATATGATTTGATAATTGTTTTCGAACGATTAAGGCAATTTAACCTTAAGATGAATCCCTTAAAATGCGCCTTCGGCGTCACCTCCGGAAATTCTTAGGATTCGTTGTCCGACATCGTGGAATTGAAATCGACCTGGAAAAGATTAAAGCTATCTTAGAAATGTCGCCTCCCAAAACCTTAAAACAACTACGATCTTTTTAAGGGAAGCTGGCATATCTTCGACGCTTTATCTCAAACTTGTCGAGTAGGTGTCGACCTTTCTCGGCATTAGTTAAAAAGGACGCCAAATTTATTTGGGAAGAGAAATGCCGAGAGGGCCTTCGAGGACATTAAACAATATTTAATGACACCTCCTGTCTTAGCGACCCCTGGCCTCGTGTAGACCGCCGATACTTTATACTCGCGGCTTTAGACGACTCTCTCGAGCCCCGTTAGCCTGAGTCAATGATGAGGGTAAAGAAAATTCTCTTTACTACCTAAGCCGTCGTTTACTTCCAACGTAAATAAGGTATCTCGCAATTGAAAAGCACTCGTTTGCCCTCGATCTTTGCCGCTAAAAAGCTCGGGCACTACATGCTTTCTCATAAGGTCAACTCGATCTCGAAATTTAATCCATTGCAATACTTGATGACTCATCCAACACTTTCCGGCGGACTTGCCGGATGGTCAATGATATTATTGCAATTCGATATAACTTTTGTTCCTCTTCGTGCCGTAAAGGGACAAGTCCTAGCAGACTTCCTCACAAAGACACCCTTTGCCTGGCAGAATCTCCTCTCAATGACGATTTGCCGGATGAACAAATAATGAGCCTAGAAGACCCCGATGATCAATGTTGGGAATTATATTTCGACGGAGCATCTTCAAGCACACAAAGACGAAGAATCGCAAGTGATAAGTGCTCGGTAAGGCGAGAATCGGACTAATCTTTATAACACCGGAGCGGGAGATGTTAAGATACTCCTACCACTTAACAGAGCCGTGTACAAACAACGAAGCAGAATACGAAGCCCTCATAACAGGACTGGAATTAGCTATTCAAATGGAGATAACAGACATCAACATCTACGGGGATTAGCAGTTAATCATTCAACAGATCGCCGGATAGTACATAATTTAAAAATGATGACTCGAGCAATACTTCTAGTATGCCATACGGCTGTTGGAACAGATTCTGAATGTGACAATCTACAAAATTCCCAGAAAAGAAAATGCTTTAGCAGATGCGTTAGCTCGCCTTGCAAAAGAATTTGCCTGTTTGCAAGATGATTCAGTAGAAGTGTCAGTTCACGGACGTCAGGTCCTATCGCAGCTCGACATAGACACAATACACAAATTAGAAAAGAAGAAGAATCGGTTGCAACGAGTGACGTAAAAACACGGAAGATTGGCAACATCCATTAATGACTACCCGCAAACAGGAAAACTACCGGACGATAGGTCGCTAGCCCATCGGATCAAGAGAAGAACTCGTCCTACGCATCAATAAACAACACGTTATACGAAGGTCTTTCGATCAAATGTGGCTAAGGTGCCTAAGCGGGTCCGAGGCGCGTGAAATTGTTAAAGAGGTGCATTCGGGACTACGTGGCGCTCACCGATCGGGTCCGAAGATGAAAATGAAAATTAAAAGATTAGGGTACTACCGGCCCTCGATGATGACCGATCGCATGAAAATCGCCAAGAGCCGTCACCAATGCCAAGTGCACGGAGTGGTTCTACACCAACCTCCAAATGTGCTACATCCGACAATTGCGTCGTGGCCATTTGAATGTTGGAGCACGGATATAGTGGGTCCAATAGAACCACCATCTTCAAAAGGACATCACTTCATTCTTGCGGCTACGATTACTTTTCCAAGTGGGCAGAGGCGGCTCCACTCGGAGAAGTGAAAGCACACCACGTGCTACGGTTTTCAAGAACCAAGTTATCTACCGTTTCGGAGTGCCGCGCGAGATTATCTCGGATAATGGGTCAGCATTCGAAGCACACAAATCAACAATTTTGTCGGGAGGCACGGAATCGACCGGTTGTATTCAACAATTTACTACCCAAGAGCAAACGGCCCTGTCGAGGCTTTTAATAAAACTCTCGTTCAAATCTTAAAGAAAACTTTGGACGATAATAAGAGAAATTGGCACGAGAAATTATTGGAAGCCTTATGGGCCTACCGGACAACCTTCAGAACTCCTACTCAAGCTACACCTTACGCTCTGGTGTATGGGTCCGAAGCAGTGTTACCCTTAGAAGTCAGGCTTCCTTCACTCAGAATTGCGATTGCAAACAAAATCACGACAGAAGAGAATGCCAAATTACGACTAGAAGAATTGGAAAGCCTGGAAGGGAAAAGACTTGCAGCGCAGCAGAATTTAGAACTATACCAAGCTAAGATGGTTCAAGCCCATGACAGACTGGTCCGCCCAAGAACCTTCAAAGTTGGTGACTTAGTTCTCATTCTCAAGAGACCTATCCTTGCACACCGCAAGATAGGAGGAAAATTTGAACCCACTTGGGAAGGACCATTTGTGGTTGAAGCAGTATACTCAGGAGGCTCCTACCGACTTGTGAATCGCCAAGGAGAACGACATATGCTTCCGATCAACGGACGATACTTGAAGAAGTATTACGCTACCTGATGTTTCGAAGGAATGAATTCTTCATCCCTAGAAGCATGAGCGAAGTAATTACTTATGACTGGGTCCGAACCTAAAAAAATAATAAAAAATGTGCTAAAATAAATAAAATCATGATAATAAAGTTTTCCTTGTTTTCTCTTCCAAATCAAAATCTCTTCCTGATCTTATCCCACTTCATTCCTGTTAAATTTAAAAATAAAAAAAAAATAAAAAAAATGTCTTTAATAAACATTTTCTTAATGTTCTTGTTCTTAGTACAACCCCTGATCCTTTTCCTTGTCTTTTCACAGGGAAATGTCGAACAGGCGGTTGGTCCTGAACTTTAGAAATGGCGTAAGCCTTGCACTCGACGAAAGGAGGGTGAAAGATGGAGCGATAATAGAGATTGACTCAGACTTCGCACCAGCAGGCCTGTAATACGAGGAAAGTGACTGGGTCCCAGTTGACCGAGAGGAACTGCCCAGTCAGACAGTAATGAAAGTGGGTGGCCCAAGCCACCAATCCAGGAGCAAGAAAAGGAAAACAAGCACTGAAGAAGACAAGAAAATTAAGTCTGTGGTCGCTACAGCAGAGGACAGGCTTGTCAGCGCCGCGCCCACAGAAATTCAAAAAGTACGAAGAGCTACTCTCACAGCAACTCAGCGAAGAAATAAAAATCGCCGTATCCGCAAGATGTTAACTAAACTAGCAGCGGACCAGCACGACGAGGCAGTTGCTACTGCCAGTACATATACTTCAAGGACACCAGTTCACCAGGTACTTAAAGGAAGGAGGCCAGCTCCGAGGATAATAGAAGAGACCAGGGAAATATCGAGGAAATTAGAAGAAAGAAGACTACCACGCCACCAGATAAAGCCACCAGTAATGCATGACTCAGAGGCAGGAGGATCAATATACTAGAAGGCCTCGAGCTACATACAGACGTGTTCTCAGAATACGAACAACAACAAATCGTGGACTGCATCAGGGATTTAAAAAGAATGGGCCGAGTAGGCCGCCTAAGAGAAAACACTTACTCAGAACCCCAGAGATGGATGCCAGGGAAAGGAAGAATTACAATACAATGTGGATGCTGCTACAACTTCGCAGAAGACAGGAAGGGAAACCCACCGGGAATACTCCGTCATGGCCCGGTGGATCCAATGCCATTAGTCATCAAAAGGATGGTAAAAAGAATGATAACATGGAGGGTACCGCCGCAGATTGCATACCCAACAGTTGCATCATTAACATTTACAAGAAGGGTGATCGCATACCCCCGCACATAGATCACCACGACTTTGTCGGACCTTTCGCACGCTTCTTTCCGAATGAATGTAATATCATGTTCGGATCCGACCTCCGGATAGCAGGCCCGGAGTGAGTTCCGAGGGCCGAGTAAAGATACCATTACCGGTAGGTTCCGTCATGATACCGAAGGGCAACGAAGCGGATGTTGCTAAACATTGCATACCGGGAGTACCGAGTGAAGCGGATCTCGGTTACTTTCGGAAGGATGGACGACGAGAAAACACCTTACCACTTCCAGCTAGACCCGGAGCTAGAGAGCCTCCGGCCTTACGAGCTGTGAGTTACATGAAGAATATCACACCTCCAACGTACATCCATACGACATCCTTGCCAAGGATGGCTTGGAAGGTGATGTTATTGACCATGTACCTCACTATTCAGACATGGATTTCTGACAGATACCTTTTTTGGATGGATCGACAAAGATCATAAATAGTCCGTTTTGAGTCTATATGGATTGTATGAGATGTATTCCAGATCGAGTTGTATGATGTATCTTCAACATGATTGGAATGAAAGTGATCATGTCACATTTTTGGCCTTCACCTCTTTTGTGCAAGTTGACTGGGAAACGCCATTAAAGTTAAATGAACTTCGAACAAAGAACAGAAAATAAACAAAAAGAATAAAAGAAAAAAAAACTTTCCTTAAAAATCTAAAAAAAATGATGAACTCCAAATTCGCATGAACGTTAAATGAACGATAAATCGTTAAAAAATAAACAAATGAACACAAATTTTAAATCAAATTCAAATTCAACCTTCCAGATCTCAAATCAAATCTCAAATCAAATCTCAATCAAATTAAAACTCAACCTTCCAAATCTGAAATCCAATCCGTTCTACTCTCTCCCTTGTCTGGGATGGAAGCGGTTGATTCCATTGACACGGAGCAACGAGGTTTTCGATTCGGATCTAGTGACGAGGAATTGTATCCAATCCAAACCAGCAACTCTCAATCAACTCTTTTGAATGGGATATGTAGCATCTACATATTCCCTCCTAATTTGTTCCTTTCCACAAAAAAAAAATCTTTTACAACTCTCATGAAATTCTCGAAACACCAAAATTGCACACTGCAAATCTTTGCAAAATCAATTACCATTCAAAAATCAAACTTTCGGGGTTGAGGATTTTATATCCGAGACTGCATTGCTTTAGGATTCTTTCCCTATCGTAATGAAATACATCAAAATCAAACTTTTGGGGTTGAGGATTTTACATCCGACACTGCATTGCTTTAGGATTCTTTCCCTATTGCAATGAAATACATCAAAATCAAATTTTTGGGGTTGAGGATTTTTACATCCGAGACTGCATTGTTTTAGGATTCTTTCCCTATCGTAATGAAATACATCAAAATCAAACTTTTGGGGCTGAGGATTTTACATCCGAGACTGCATTGCTTTAAGATTCTTTCCATATCGCAATGAAATACATCAAATTCAAATTCTTGGGGTTGAGGATTTTACATCCGAGACTGCATTGCTTTAGGATTCTTTCCCTATTGCAATAAAATACATCAAAATCAAATTTTTGGGGTTGAGGATTTTTACATCTGAGACTACATTGCTTTAGGATTCTTTCCCTATCGCAATGAAATACATCAAAATCAAACTTTTGCGGGTGAGGATTTTACATCCGAGACTGCATTGCTTTAGGATTCTTTCCTTATCGCAATGAAATACATCAAATTCAAATTCTTGGGGTTGAGGATTTTACATCCGAGACTGCATTGCTTTAAGATTCTTTCCCTATCGCAATGAAATACATCAAATTCAAATTCTTGGGGTTAAGGATTTTACATCCGAGACTGCATTGCTTTAGGATTCTTTCCCTATTGCAATGAAATACATCAAAATCAAATTTTTGGGGTTGAGAATTGTTTCATCCGAGACTGCATTGCTTTAGGATTCTTTCCCTATCGCAATGAAATACATCAAAATCAAACTTTTGGGGTTGAGGATTTTACGTCCGAGACTGCATTGCTTTAGGATTCTTTCCCTATCGCAATGAAATACATCAAAATCAAACTCTTGAGGTTAAGGATTTTACATCCGATACCGCATTGCTCTGAGATTTCTCCTCATTGCAATGATTCAATCCAATCAATTCAATTTTCTTTCGAGGTTGAAGATGTTACATCTAAAACCTCAAAATTCCATTCTCAAATCAAATCCCTTCAAATTAATTTTGACAAACTTCAATTTAAATTAAAACTCCAAACTAAAATCTAAGCTGACACATCAAAACTTAAATTGAAACAAAATAAAATCTAAATTGAAATTCCCCGAGTCATGTGATTTGGGATTCACCTCCTTTTCCTTTCCCCGCCGAGAGTTCGAGAATCTCCAGCCTCGTAGAGATACTTGACACTCCCCAGATGAAACTCTCCTACTCTGTCCCAAGTTTGTCACTTGGACTTTTGTGTTGGTTTTGTTGATCGCTTCGGTCAACACCAATACGCGTGGTGTGCTCCGTCAGCTCACCACACCTATTGGGGGTCCATTTGTTGACCTCATTTTTAATGAGGTTTTCTCTTCTTCTTTTTAGTACTTAGGATCTAGCCTTAGGCTTTTCCTTTGACTATCTTAGAGGATTAGAATTGAGACCCACCACATAGAAATTCAAACCACTTCTTAACTCCTTGCAAACTCCACAAACTGACTGTAAACCCCTAATTACCTAGAGGGTTGAAATCAAATGTGGAAGTTTAAAGGATGAGTTCCTATAGGACTCTTTGGCCTTAGGACTACCCCAGGTGGCTCGGGTCCGGTGAAGGGCCGACTTACACACACACTACACCTATAAACTACACTTTCACACACCTCCTAAAACCACACCCATACCCAACTCGACCTCCCGACTCATGTAGGTGATCCACATGGATGGTCCTTAACCCCTAAGCCCTTGGCTAAGAGGGTTAGAAACAACATAGTGGATGCCTCAAATGAGTCCCTTCATGGCTCATCTGGGCTTGATATGGCTTCATGGCTCAACTAAAATGATTTTATTCCACTTCAATTTTCCAAATTTTCAATTTTCCAAATTTTCAATTTTCCAAATTTTCAATTTTCCAAATTTTCAATTTTCCAAATTTTCAATTTTCCAAATTTTCAATTTTCCAAATTTTCAATTTTTGACCCCGGGACCCTACACCCGCCTAACCTACTCAAAACCCTTGAAACTACCCAAAATTTGCAAAATCACCTAAATTACCCAAAATTCCTCAAAATCAATCCCAAACATTCCCACATTAATCAAATTGATCATCCATACCCAAAAATACCAAAAATTCCAAAAAAACCTTCCAATACCCTCCAAATACCCAAAATACCCCTCTTGACCCAAAAAATCCAAAAATTCAGAAAATTCCCAGAAAATTTCAGAAAATCCCAAATATTTTCAATTTCATTTTGTTCAACTACACCATGGGCCAATTTTGTGAATTTACCCCACTTTTATCAAAACCCCCAATTTGACCCATTTTAACCCTAAGTGAACCCAATGTCAAGCCAAACCTACCCAATTGACCCAAATTCTGGTCCAATTCAATTCTAAACTTCAATTAAACATTCCCAACACCAATCTAGACCAAATCCAAGTCCAATTTGATTTTCATTTGGATCCAATTTCACTTTTGGCCTTAAAGCCCAATTTGGACCTATGACCCAAACCTAACCCAAACTAACCCAATTCAACTCCAATTAACCCCAAATCTTTTCTAAACCTTCCTTAACATTCCCAAAAACAAAACACTAACATGATTTGCCCAAAATTTAGACCCAAACCCCACTCAAATTCAACCCAAAGCTAAAAGGCCTAATTTTGACCTAAACCCAAACCTAACCCAAATAATCCCAAACCCCAAAATCAAAACCCAACCAAAGCCAAAACCTCTTTGGAACACTCCCATAAACATTTCCCAATATTTATTTTACATCAATTTCAACCCTAGCCCAACATTGGCCCAAGTTAGCCCAATTTGACCTACATTGGCCCATTCACCAAAGAGGTCCAAATCTAACCCAAACCTAGCCCAAACTCTTCAAGTTTATTCCAAATCATTCATGAAACATTCCTAAACTAAATTCAACACTCATTGGATCCAATCCTTTGCAAAATTCCCATCCTAAAATCCATTTTAAAATCCAAAAGCCCACTTCTCTAAACCATTTTAAAAGCCCATTTCCACCAAATACAAAAGCCCAAAATTGGCCCTAAAGCCCACATGGCAATTTCTTTTCATCATACCTTTAATTGATATCACCCCTAAGTTTCAAAATCATCATTAAACCATTCCAAATCAAGCTTCATCCAAATTTCCACCAAAAATGCCAAGATTCCTAAAATCTACTTCCATGAAATTGACTAAGCTTTCGCCTCAAGCCAAATGGAGCCATGAAGCCCCATGCAAGCCATGAACAAGCCACATGAAGCCATGGAAGGTTTGACATGTGATCAAGCCATTAATGGCAAAAGGGGGAACCCCTTTCCTAACCCTCCCTTAAGCAATTTTAACCCTTTTTATGCAACACCTAAACCCAAAATTTACTTAAACCAAGTTGATAGGGACTTCACCACTCCATCTCAGCTAGCCTATCCGATTCCCCACAGCACCCAAAGCCCCTTGGAGGGTGCACCATGCCCAAAACCATGGGTTGACCCAAACTAAGCTAAAATGATCCCTCCCCCTTCTACTTTGATTCAACACCTTTACACATGGCCAACCGTAATCGATTTCACCATTGCCAAGACCTGACCTCCCTGAGCCTGAGGGTGACCTGACCCTTGCCGGCCAGCCACCACAGCCATCAGAGACCACCAGGCCGAGAGCTCACATGTGAGCCCAAACTTGGAATTCTCACCTGCTGAGCTGCCCCATCCCCAGTGGCCATTGTAGCTGTTCTTCTCTTGCCAAGAGCAGCTGATCCCAAGCCCTAACTCCCCCTGGGAGGCCCTCCACCCTCTCCTATTTAAACACCACCCCCTCTCGGCCATGGGAGGTGCTGAACCAGACCTTACTGAAACCCTGCCAAAATTGTTCCAGAACACTCTCCATACTTAGAGCAGTTGATCCTCAGTGACAATTTGCCCTAATCCCCAATTTCTCAGCCAAAATTCCACCCAAAACCAGGACACTTCTCCACAGTGGATCAATCCTCAAATTGATTGGTCCTACACCTTCACCAGACCAAGGGAAGGAGTCCACCAGCAAAAGCCCCCTCTCCAGGCCACCCATCTATTCCAGACTCCAAGCTTTGTGATCGGGCTTGGTCGAAATCATACCCAGCGATTCACTGCACCGTGAGACTTCATCTGGAGCTTGTTGGGATCCAATCGAAGGTGACAAAACCCTCAGATTGAAGCCACACTTCTTTGAGCAAAGGTATGAGCTAATTCTTCATCCCGAGCTTCTGGAGATTCTCCATTTCAAATGCTTTAATTTCAATGCATGATCACCGTATAGATGTATTTGTATCTTTGGGACGAATCCATAGAGCACAAGAACATGAAAATCCGTTAAGAAATGAGTGAGTTCTTAGGGTTTTAGTGTGGATGGCTCTCGGGTGAGAACGGCTGGGGATGATGAACGGATGCCGTTCATTCCATACACGCGCGGACGGACGGCCAGGATCGCGCCGGATGAGGAGACAGAACGATACAGCGGGCCCCCGGAGCGCTGAGTTGGATGGCGGCGCCGAATCAGAAGGCGACGTGTGTGCGTTCGGAGTGCCGAGGTTGAGCTGGCGCCGCGTCACTTAAATAGAAAATTAGGGTATTTTCTTATTTATTTAATTCCCTAAACTTCAAAAATGCATAACTTTGTGTAGGAAAATCAGAAAAATAAAATAAAAATACCCTCTTGCTCAGTGAACAGAGGAGAATAATGTGGAAAAGAAAACATTTAATTTTATCAAGTATTTTATTTTTAATGATTTATTTACCCTCTACATTGTTTTAATTCTCCATGCATATAGGAAATTCACCATGGCATGAGACCATAGGGCTTTTGAAGCCTCTGAATTTAGGAACATTCCCTGAATTTTCCAAAGTCAGAGGCCATCCCTATGAGAAGTTATTGATTTTTCAAATTCATGTTGCTGTTTTGAGTATTTTAAATCTAATAATTAGCATGTTGTGAAATAAATTCTAGGAAAATTTGGTGATGTTCCTTATGACCAGAGGACCCTTGGAAAAATAGGTTTTGATTTAATTCACTTGAAATAACCCTAATTGGCCTAAACACCCAAAATAGGTCCTTAATTAATTAGAGCTAATCATACATCAAATTGACTTGAAATCAATTCTCCACTAACCTTTAGGATCAGAGGAACCCACCATAAAAATTTGAAGTCAATTGACCTAGGTTAGCCCTACTAAATGGGTTGATTAAGCCATTTAGCCAATTTAAACTTTAAAAATTCATAACTTTCAAAATACTTTTCAAAAATTCACCAAATTGGTTTTGGAGCCTCTCTGATATCAGGAGAGTTTAAGAAAATTAAAATTTCAATTTTTTAAAAAAGTTCATTTTTTATATTATTTTAATATTTTAATAATTAAAAAATAATAAAAATCACAAAAATAATAAAATTCACTAAAATGTCACATTTTGAATTCTAATAACTTAGGAACAAACCCCATATTTTTCTTAGGTCTATTTGATGAGATATTAAATTTTAAAGCCCTAAGGTAATTTTAAATTAAAAAAATGTATTTTTTAGCATTTCCACTAAAATAATTCTAATAAATCAAAGAAAAATCAGAAAATTGTAAAAATTGATTCTATGATTTCCTTGGTATCAGAGAGATTTTTGAAAAATATAAAATTTATTTTTCAACCTTTAATTTATCTTTAAATTAATTAATACTCCAAAACTCAAAATAATTATAATAAATATAATATAATTCAAAAAATCACCAAAATTTCTCCAAGTGGTCCTCTAGTCATTAGGAATGTCCCATAATTTTCTTAAGGGCAGAAACTTTCCCTTGGTCATATTATTAAATTTTCCTTGGAAATCTCTATTTTCCACCAAAAATAATTACATAAATAAATTAAATACAGAAAAATCACATTTTCTCCTCTCATGTCTTTATTGACATATGAGTGAAGTCACATACAAATTTCAAGTTTATTTAAGCTCAATTTAGTGAATTATGAAATTATTAAGCTTGAAGGGCAAAATGGTAATTAAAATTTTAACCATTAATTAAAACTTTAAGCTTAATAAAATGAAAAGAGTAAAATATTTGATCCTAATCTGATTTGGATGATTGAAATTTAAATAATTAAAGGGTAGAAACCTACTAAACAATTTAAAAATAATTAAAACAAATTTTAATTAAATAATTGATTAAATTTGGAAGAATAATAAAATTGGAATTATTAAAATAGGGATATTAATAGGAAGAGATTTGTTCTTTAATTTAAGAATTCCTAAATTAATCATCTCAATAATATTTAATTCCTAATTAAAATGATAATTCAAATTTAAGATTTAAAATGTTAAAAGACTTAATCATTAAATTAAATTAAAGTTAAATTATTAAACTCTTTTAAAATTTCAATTAAATTAAAATTAAAATAAAATAAAATTAAATTAAAATTTAAATTAAATTAAATTAAACAAATTAAATAAAATAAAATTAAATAAAATTAAATTAAATTAAACAAATTAAATTAAATTGAATTAAATTAAATTAAAATTAAATTAAATTAATTAAATAAAATTAAATTAAAACATATCGAATTAAATTAAATTAAATTAAATTAAATTAAATCAAATCAAATTAAATCAAGTTAAATTAAATTAAGTTAATTCACATCAAATCAAACTAAATTGAATTAAATTAAAATTAAATAATAGAATCAAGTTAAAATTAAAATCAAATTAAATTAAATTAAAATTAAAACTAAACCAAATTAAATTGAATTAAAGTTAAATTAAATTGAATTAAAAATAACATCACCTAAGACATAAAGAAATTCAAAAATAAATATAAAGCAACTTGAACACTATTCCAAATTTAAATCCGTTAACTGAAATTAAATTAAATCACAAACCATTTGAACATCAATTTACCCTCAAAAGCTTTTGTTGTCATAACTCCTAAACAGAACGTTAAATGAAATGTTACTTCACTTATAGGATATTCAAATGTCCTAGTTCACTGAGTAAGATAACAACAAAACTTAACTAAACCTCGGACGATTACTTCACCTGATTGATTAAATCCATTTGGACTTAAAACAATCCTAGCAGTATTGAAAAGATGTTTAAGACTCGTCTTAAGCACTTCCTCAATATGATAGGATGTTTATAAGAACAATTGAATTTAATTGTTCTTTGATGAAGAAAATCATCCTCAAACCAAAACACAAGAACCTAGACGTCATAGGAAATGACTAGCTATAGGATTAGGAACTTGGTAGAAAACCATAACCCTTCCCTTAGCTTTACTTAGGAACTTTCTTAAATATTCTAAATTGTGTTTAAGTGTAGCTTGGGATGACGGGAAGACCCTCTAGGTACACTTTTAGTTTGTTTCAATTTACTTTATTGCAATTTATTTAATCGCATCGCACTTACTTTTCTTGCATGATAAACAACTGTTGCATGAAAACCCTCACCTTTAGGATAGTCCCTAAAATTGAAACCAAAACTAAATTAAAAGTCATTGCAAGATAAAATTCACCACCACAACATTTCAAAATATAAAACAACTCAAAATTTAATCACAAACAGAACACAAAACTACAATTACAATTAAATAAAAACGTCTTGTTGGATGATCGGGAATACCTCGGATGATGTAACCTACGTGTTGCTAACGGGATTTCCCGCGGTCTAAATGAAAGTGTGGAACTCATTCAGTTGAGTTTAGCAAATTCATCTAGACTAAGTGAATCCGATAAAAATAACGATGCCGGAAGGATGGAACCGTGGGATCTTAACCAGTGTTGTTATAATCAACTTAAAGACTTGTTTTAAATAAAATATAAAAAACACTTGGAAATTAAGATTTTCTCTAAACCAAAACACTTTTCTCATCTCCTGATTTATGACTTCTATAACTAAACCTCTGCGACAACAAGGAGCTCGGAGCATGGTGGGCAAGCACGGCCATCGTCATCGAGTAAAACCCGAGTCTACTTCAAGAAAACTTTCTTAGAATTAAATAACCAAGCAATAGGATTTTGAGGTAGTTCGCTCTAGTGCAACATAAATCCTCGACTCTTCGTTAGGCATTTGCATGATCATGTCATGTAAATTAAGCCCCGACCGGTCTTAGGACTCCGAGGTAGTCGTTCGATATGATATAAACCCTCACATCTTCCAGTGCTATTTCGTGTGATCATATCATACGAATATAAATCCAAATTAATTAAAATTGGCAAAATCAAAACATTAAATAAACATTAGGACTTTCCTAAATTCAAGCCAAACAATAGGATAGTCGGGAAATTACCGAAGTTCGCTTCGAATCTGTAATTTCTCCTACCTTTCTTCCTTTGAATTCTCAAAACAAAATGTTCCAAATTTGATCCATTCCCTATCGAAATTCCAAAATTCAATCCTTTGAAAACTTAAACTTTGAAATTCTTGAGAGCAGAATTACTGATTATTATCGAGAGTTGTCTTAGGTGATTCCCGTCACTTAAGATGTAATTAACTATAGGGGCTTGCCCTTATAAGGAACTTTAAGAACCCAGGTAATATAAACCCTGTTTAATGCTTTCATATTAAGCAGGGGAATTTGTCGGCTTATAAAATTGGTTCGCAGACCAAAATGGATGTCACAAATCTTCTAGTTTATTTAATCGAGCCCAATCACCAAACAGTGTGTCTATTCTTCGAGATAGATACACAGTTTGTGATGCGGTGCTCGCTTATATAAACTATTCGAGATGTGAGATCAGTTTGATTTCATATCTTAAAATTTTCAAATTTAAAATTATTTTCAAAATCAAATACTACTTTTCAAATTATTTATTTAAATTAAATTAAAAATTCGCCGACAATTTCTGTTAGGCGACCCCCCTTTTCAGAATAAAACACACAACCTAAAAATAATGCCGACACCTGTATCAACTTTTAAAAGGTTAGAAATTGGAGAGATTTCACCAACTTCTGTAACTCTATAGTTTGCTGATTGATCTATAACACATCCTAAGGGTATTGTAGAAGATGTTTTGGTCAAGGTTGATAAGTTTATTTTTCCTGTGGACTTTATCATTCTAGATATGAAAGAAGATAAAGAAATTCTAATCATTTTAGGAAGACCATTACTAGCTACAGGAAGAGCCATGATAGACGTTCAAAAAGGGCAATTGGCTATGAGAGTAAATGATCAAGAGGTAACCTTTAACATCTCAAAGTCAATGAAATATCCATCAATAAAAAAAGATGATGAATGTTTCAGAATGGATATATGTGATTATCTAAAAATAGAATCTTTCAAAGAAAATTATGAAGAAAAAGAAGATATAAAAAAAGATAATTATGATGAAATTGAAAGCGAAGAAGCTGATTATATTCAAGAAAAAATTGAAAAGCTCAATTCAACAGCACCACAATATGAAATATTAATTCCATCAATTGTTAAACCCCTAGAACTTGAATTAAAGAATCTTCCAATTCATTTGAAGTATGTATTTTAGGAGAGTTTTCAACATTACCAGTAATTGTATCCTCAGACTTAAATGAAATTCAAGAACAAAAATTAATGGATACATTAAAAAAATATAAAAAAGATTTTTGTTGAACTTTATCTGATATTAAAGGAATTAGTCCTTCAATTTGTATGCACTGAATTTTGTTAAATGAAGAACATAAACCAAGAATTGACCCTCAAAGGAGATTAAACCCTATTATGAAAGAAGTAGTTAAAAAGGAGATTTTAAAATGGTTAGATGCTGGAATTATGTATCCTATTTCAGATAGTACTTGGGTAAGTCCAATTCATTGTGTTCCCAAGAAAGGAGGAGTAACTGTTGAAGAAAATGAAAATAATGAATTAATACTTTTCAGAAAAGTTTCTGGTTGGCTAATTTGTATTGATTATAGAAAATTAAATGCCGCCACCCGAAAAGATCACTTTCCTCTTCCTTTCCTAGACCAAATGTTGG
Source organism: Papilionanthe hookeriana x Papilionanthe teres (assembly GCA_022702705.1). NCBI lineage: Eukaryota > Viridiplantae > Streptophyta > Magnoliopsida > Asparagales > Orchidaceae > Papilionanthe > Papilionanthe hookeriana x Papilionanthe teres. The sequence goes on along the minus strand of CM040421.1, from coordinate 160,201,754 downwards.
ATAGACTTGCTGGACACAAGTACTGCTGTTTTCTGGATGGATATACCGGTTACCATCAGATACCCATTGCTTCTGTGGATCAAGAGAAAACAACATTTACTAGTCCTTATGGAACTTTTGCTTTTAGAAGAATGCCTTTCAGACTATGTAATGCACCTGAAATATTCCAAAGATGTATGATGTCTATTTTTAGTAAATTAATAAACAATGAAATAGAAGTATTTATGGATGATTTCTATGTGTTTGGAACATCATTTGACACATGCTTAAATCATCTTGAAAAAGTTTTGGAGCTATACGAAAAGACTAATTTAGTTCTAAATTGGGAGAAATGTCAATTTATGGTTGGAGGAGGAATTGTATTAGAGCATAAAATTTCTGAAAATGACATGGATGTAGACCCTACAAAAATTCAAGTAATAGCTAAATTACCACCTCCTACTACAGTGAGAGGGGTAAGAAGTTCTCTTGGACATGCTGGTTTCTACAGATGCTATATTAAAGATTTTTCAAAAATTACAAAACCTCTATACCAACTTTTAGAAAAAGATAAGAAATTTGAATTTACTGAAAACTGCTCAAATGCCTTTGAGTTATTAAAGGAAAAACTAATCACACCACCTGTAATAGTTTCACCTGACTAGGAGAAACCATTCGAACTAATGTGTGATGCTAGTGATTATGCTATTAGAGCTGTTTTTGCTCAAAGATATAACAAAATTTTTAAGGTTATATACTATGCTAGTAGAACTCTTAATGTTGTTCAAATTAATTATACAGTTACTGAAAAAGAGTTACTGGCTATTATGTATGCTTTTGATAAATTTAGATCATACTTAATTGGAACTAAATGCATTGTGCATACTGATCATTCTGCTATTAAGTATCTGATGCAATAGAAGGATTCTAAACCGTGATTAATTAGATGGGTACTTTTAATGCAAGAATTTGATTTTGTGGTGATTGATAGAAAGGGAACTAAAAATCAAATTGCTGATCATTTGTCAAAACTAGAATATAATGAATTATCTGACATTGATAATGAAATAATAGATAGTTTCCCTGATGAACAACTTTATTCTATCAATGAGTGAAAAATACCTTGGTATGTTGATATAGTAAATTATTTAGTAAGTGATAATTTGCCACCTATGCTAACATTGCAACAATAGAAAATAATTGTTCATGATTCAAAATCATATTTTTGGGATGAACCATATTTATATAAGCAATGTAATGACCTTAATATTAGGAGATGTGTGCCTTATGAAGAAACTGAGCAAATCATTCAGAAATGTCATGATTCTAATTTTGGAGGATATTTTGGGATTGACAAAACTACATATAAAATTTTACAAGCTGGATTTTATTGCCTACTCTTTTTAGAGATGTTTACGCATATATCAAAAAATGTGATAGATGCCAACGAGTAGGTAATATATCTAGAAGAAACGAAATGCCTCTAAATTTCATAATAGAAGTTGAGATTTTTGATGTTTGGGGATTAGATTTTATGGGACCATTTATTCCTTCATTTGGGAACTTATATATTTTGATTGCGGTTGATTATGTATCAAAGTGAATTGAAGCACAAGCTTGACCTCGTTGTTATGCTAAAAGTGTTTCAAAAATTTTAATGAAAAACATTTTCACAAGATACAAAATGCCGAGAGTGATTATCACTAACGGAGGATCCCATTTTAGGACTAAATACATTCAAAGATTGGCAGAGAAGTTTAGTATTGTTCATAAATTCTCTACTGCTTATCATCCTCAAACCAGTGGTTTAACTGAAGTTTCTAATCGTGAGATCAAACAAATTTTAGAAAAGACTGTAAATCCTAGTAGAGTAGATTGGTCTACAAGACTGGATACTGCATTATGGGCATACATGAATGCTTATAAAACTCCTATTAGTATGACTCCTTACAGGCTTATATATGAAAAAAACTTGTCACTTACCAGTAGAATTGGAGCAAAAGCATATTGGGTGATTAAACAATTTAACTATAATTTGAAAAATGCTGGTGAGAAGAGAATGCTGCAATTGAATGAATTAGAAGAATTAAGAAATGAATCTTACAATAACAACAAAATTTATAAGGAAAAAATGAAGTGAAGACATGATCGAAAGATTAATCGAAAGAACTTCGAACTAGGGCAAGAAGTTTTCTTTACAATACAAGGCTAAAATTATTTCCTGGGAAATTGAAGTCTCGTTGGTTAGGACCCTTTACTGTAACTCAAGTTTACACTTATGGAGCTATTGAAATTTAAGATCCTAAGTTTGGGAATAGATTTAAAGTAAATGGACACAGATTAAAACCATATTTTGAAGATAAAATACCAAATTATAAAGAGATATTAATGCTTAGTCAACCTGAATAACACCTGGATAGGTCAGGTTGACGACGTTAAACCAAGTGCTTTATGGGAGGCAACCCATATTTATCTTTAATAGTTGTGTGTTTGTTTGAAATTATTGATAATCGGTAGTAATATTAAGTCCTACTACTTACATTTGACCTTTGATTATCATAGAATTTGAATCCATAGAGAAAATTTGGAACGTATTGGACCGCAACGTTTTTGTGCAAATTTTTGCCTAGGGCGCCGACGGAGCGCTCGACGCCACCGACGGCGGGTTTTTCTCGAGAGCTATGGTATTTAATTGCACAAGGCTTGCCAACGGCACCTTCGAGGCTGCTGATAGAGGGATCAGTGAGTGGGCAGTTTTTCGTGTTCAAATCAACGGTTTTTGGTGGTTTTAAGCGAATTTAACTTCTATAAAATTCTATGGATGGTTCCTAAACACTCCAAACTCCAAAAAATGAATGGATACTCTCTTGAATTCTTCTCAAATGGCTTCTAATTCGATTGATAACTCAAGATTTTGAGTGTACAATTGGAGAAAGTTCGTCAGTGCTGAGGCGTAGCGACTTTTCAACAAGGTAATCTCAAATAAAAGATTAATTAAAGAAAGAGGATTTGTCAATAGAGGACAAAGCAATTCTTTGTCACCAATTAAAGAAATGATCATGTGGAGAAGATGGGAAGTGTTTTGCTACACTATTTCCACAGTAGTCGTTCCAGTGGTTAAAGAATTTTATGCCAATTTACATAGAATCAACCAAGGAAGCATTTATGTGTGAGTTAGGTGGATTACATTCAATTCTGGGAGAATTAATGAGTTATACATGCTTGAGAATGTTCCAGTCTGTTATTATCCAAATTTCATACCGACGAGAGAAAAGATGAATGAAATATACCAATATTTGATGGACGAAACCGATGACTGGGAAGTTAGAGAGAATGGGTATGTTAGCTTCTCTGCAACACTTTTAAATCCCGTTTCGAAACATTGGCACTTTTTTATTTCTGTGAAGTTATTGCCGACGATGAAAATTGGCAAAGTCATGAAAAAAGTGCAATTTTGAACTACTGCATTCAAATGGGAGGGCCCATTGATATTAGATCAATTATTGTGAAGTCTGTTTATGGCCTGATTGTTCAAGGATCATCCCAAGGGCTAGGACATACTTACACAATTTTCTCAATTTGCAGTTTGTTTCAAGTATCGTACGAAGTTTGGGAGAAGATACTGCTACCCTGGAAAACCTTAGACCCAACTCTGATGTTCCCAGCCAATGATGGAGAGAGTGATGTAGGCTTGATCATGGATCAAGCATCGCAGACCTATGTTCCTGTTCAACCTTTAGTAGCAGACAAGACACTGATGCTCTTTCATAGAATCAAGAATCTGTAGAATCAGGTACAAAACTTAACGAGTATAGTTAACAACATGTCTGATTTCTTCGATCACATCGATTAGAGAATGAAAGAACATTTTGATCATACTGGACAATTCGAAGCGAGTTTGGTGCGATTGATGAGAAGGATGGGATTGATCGATGAAGATTCAACTGAAGAATTCCTATTCTGATCTTTTTACAACCTGTTCGTCCATTTTCAAGCAATGGGTGATATCAGAGGGGAGACAAACACTAGTTCTGAGGAGTAGTAGACTTGATTATGTTGTGTTTAATTTGAACAATGTTTGTATGTTTGTGTGTTTGATTTCTTTAATTTGCTTTTTAATCTCAGTATAGAAGAGATTAAGTTTGAAAGGTTTGTTTTCAGCGTTTTGAGTATTTTGGTTTGGATTGCGATGCTAATTAGATGGATTTAGGTTGAAAGAATACCTACTTATGTGTTTTATGTATTGTGTGTTGAAAGCACTTGGATTCAATATATAAATGTGAAGTTTGTTGTGTGTATGTTTATTTGTGTTAATACACCACTTAATCACTTAAAATGAATGATAAAAAGGATCGAATGGATGACGACGAGGCTTTAAATTGATTGAAATCACAAAAATTTGAAAAATGATCAATTTTTGAAAATCTCGCCGGCGGCGCGCTTGAGGCCGCCGACGGCATGCTCGAGGCCACCGACGACTCGACTTTCCCGAGAAGAATAGGAATTTAATCCAATAGAGCCCACAGACAGAGAAAATGAGCCTGCTGATGGCGCGATCAAAAAAATTACCTATTTACCGTGATTTTGACCTGTCAAATGTCACTATTCATCATCTTCTTCCACTTTTTACCTAAAAAGTCGACCTAGGGCTTGATAGATCTCAAATTTGGAGCGATTTCAATAAGTTCTAACACCAGATTTCATCTTCTCTTGGTAAAAGCTTCACTCCTATGTAAAAAATTTTTATTTTCACCATGAATTTCTTCCACATTATGAAATTTTGGAAAGTTGAAAATGTGGAGAAAAGACTTGGAAGGAATTCATGGAAATTGATTTAAATTGTTTTAAACCCCCTTTAGAAGTCATTGTAATATTATTTTGGAGATTAGTTTGGAATTTTTGTGATTTGATAGATCAAACAATGGCTCCACGACAAAAGAAAAGACTCGAATTTGACATGACTAGATTCGTTAATGCAAAAGCACAATTGAGGTACAATTCAGTCTATCAAAGTAAAAAGTGTATACAAGGTAGAGTTTTCGAGAATCCTGGAGAAGAAGTAGAAAGAATTATCAAAGAGAGAGGATGGGAGAACTTTTGCTACACAACAAACAAGGCTGCTATAGAAGTTGTTAGAGAGCTCTACTCCAATCTTACTCAACTTGAGGATGAACCAGTCCAAGTAAGAGGATTCTCTATCAACTATAGTGCTAATCGCATTAACACTTTTTATGAGCTTCATGACTATTTTTCTAGCAAGAATGAAACTTTTGGAACAATGGAAGGTTCGTTGAACGATGTTATCGACTTTCTCACTGATGGGAAAGGAGTTTGGAAAATTAAAAATCATGAACGAATTAACTTTCCATTGTCCATGATGAATGCCACTACTACGACATGACATTATTTCATCTGTTTGACTCTGCTACTCGACCCAAGGAAAAAATGTTAAGATTTTCATGCCTATTTTATACCGATTTTGATAATATTGCACTTTAAAGAAGGATATTATTGGTGTTTTTTGCAGGTATGAAGATTTAGGGACAAAAGAACGAAAATATGCAAAAAGGAGAAAATTTTGAGAGAAAAGGACCAAATTATGAAAAATTGACCTAGGGCACCGACGGCGAGGTCGATCTAAGTCGCCGACGGCGAGGTCAATGGCACTGACGGTGGGGCCTGTTTAAAAGTATTGTGTCTAGAAGGAACGCTGTCGACGGTGAGGTCGAGGCTACCGACTGTTGACCTCATTTTTGATGAGGTCTTCTCTTCTTCTTTTTAGTACTTAGGATCTAGCCTTAGGCTTTTCCTTTGACCATCTTAGAGGACTAGAATTGGGACCCACCTTTTAGAAATTCAAACCACTTCTTAACTCCCTGCAAACTCCACAAACTTGACTGTAGACCCCTAATCACCTAGAGGGTTGAAATCAAATGTGGAAGTTTAAAGGATGAGTTCCTATAGGACTCTTTGGCCTTAGGACCGCCACAGGTGGCACGGTGCAGTGAAGGGGCTGACTTACACACACACTACATTTATACACTACACCTACACACTACACCTCCACATACCTCCTAAAACCACACCATACCCAACTTGACCTCCTGACTCATGTAGGTGATTCACATGGATGGTCCTTAACCCCTAAGCCCTTGGCTAAGAGGGTTAGGAACAACATAGTGAATGCCTCAAATGAGTCCCTTCATGGCTCATGTGGGCTTGATATGGCTTCATGGCTCAACCAAAATGATTTCACTCCACTCAAATTCACCCAATCTTCAATTTTCCAAATTTTCAATTTTCCAAATTTTCAATTTTTGACCCCGGGACCCTACACCGCTTAAGCTACCCAAAACCCTCGAAATTACCCAAATTTCTCAAAAATTTCCAAATTACCCAAAATTCTCCAAAATCAATCCCAAACATTTCCACATCACTTAAATTGATCATCCATACCCAAAAATACCAAAAATTCCAAGAAAACCTCCCAATACCCTCCAAATACCCAAAATACCCCTCTTGACCCAAAAATCCAAAAATTCAGAAAATTCCTAGAAAATTCCAGAAAATTCCAAATATTCCCAATTTCATTTTGTCCAACTACACCATGGGCCAATTTTGTCAATTTACCCTACTTTTGTCAAAACCCCCAATTTGACCCATTTTAACCCTAAGTGAACCCAATGTCAAACCAAACCTACCCAATTGACCCCAATTTTGGTCCAATTTAATTCTAAACTTCAATTCAATATCCCAAATACCAATATAGACCAAATCCAAGCTCAATTTGATTGACATTTGGATCCAATCTCACTTTTGGCCTTAAAGCCCAATTTGGTCCCATGACCCAAACCTAACCCAAACTCACCCAATTCAACTCCAATTAACCCCAAATCTTTTCTAAATCTTCCTTAGCATCCCCACAAGCATAGCACTAACATGATTTGCCCAAAATTTTGACCCAAACACCACTCAAATTCAACCCGAAGGCTAAGAGGCCCAATTTTGACCTAAACCCAAACCTAGCCCAAATGGGCCCAAACCCCAAAATCAAAACCCAACCAAAGCCAAAACCTCTTTGAAACACTCCCATAAACATTTCTCAATATTGATTTTACATCAATTTCAACCCTAGCCCAACATTGGCCCAAGTTAGCCCAATTTGACCTATATTGGCCCATTTACCAAATCAACCCAAATTCAACTCAATTCAAACCCAAACCACCTCAAATTCATTTCAAATCACTCATGATACATCAATGAGCTAAACCCAACAATTATTTGGCCCAAGCCTTTACCAAAATTTCATCCCAAAATCCATTTTAAAAATTTAAAAGCCCACCTTCCTAAACCATTTTAAAAGCCCATCCTTCACCACATTCAAAAGCCCAAAATCCACCCTAAAGCCCACATGACATCTCCATTTGTCATCCACTTAATTAAATCCATTACCTAAGTCCTAAATTCATCATCAAATAATTCCAAATCAAGTTTCATACAAATTTCCATCAAATTACCAAAAAATTCTTAAAACCCATTTTCATGAAATTGACCAAACCTTTTCCCAAGCCAAAGGTGAGCCATGCAAGCCATGGACAAGCCACATGAAGCCATGGAAGGCTTGACATGTGATCAAGCCATTAATGGCAAAAGGAGGGGCCCCTTTCCTAATCCTCCTTAACCCCTTTTTACCTTAAGCATGTCACACACTAAACCATGCTTAGCCACCTCATCATGGATGGAGACCACACTACTCTCCTTGGCTGACCCAACCGATCCTCTCGACCCAAAATCGAGGCCATGGGGAGGTGCACCCAACCCAAACCAATGGGTTGACCAAATTAAGGCCAAAATGACCCCCTCCCCATTCCATTTTAATTCAAACACTTTACACATGTCCAAGCCCAATCGACTTCACCATTGCCGAGCCACGACCTCCCTGGTCAAGATGGTGACCCATGCTGCACGGCCGGCCCGCCCGGATCGCCGGAAAACACCACACCCGAGAGCATCATGTGAGCCCAAGCTTGGAATTCTCACCTGCCGAGTTGCCCCATGCCCAATGGCCACCATGGTTGTTCCTCTCCTCACCGAGCAGAGTCGATCCCATGCCTCGACTCCCCCGGGAGGCCCTCCACCCTCTCCTATTTAAACTCCACCCCTCTCGGCCATGGGAGGAGAGTTACACAAACCTTGCCGAAACTCTGCCAAAATTGTTCACAACCCTTCTCCACCCTTAGAGCAGTTGATCCCCAGTGTCGATTTGCCCTAATCCCCACTCGATAAAATCCAATTTCCCAACCGAAATTCCACCCAAAACCAGGACACTTCTCCACAGTGAGCCAATTCCCAAATTGATTGGTTCTACACCTTCACCGGACCGAGGGAAGGTATCCACCAACAAAAGCCCCATCTCCGAGCCACCCAGGTTGCTCCAGACCTCCAAGCTTTGTGATCGGGCTTGGTCGAAATCACATCCGGATAATTCACTGGACCGGGAGACTTCATCCGGAGCTTGCTCGGGATCCAATCGAAGGTGCAACAACTCTCGGATTGAAGCCACACTTCTACGAGCAAAGGTATGAGCTAATTCTTTATCCCGAGCTTACGGAGATTCTCCATTTCAAATTCCTTAATTTCGATGCATGTTAACCGTATAGATGTGTTCGTCTCTTCAAGACGAATCCATAGAAGCATAAGAACATGAAAATCCATTGAGTATCGAGTGAGATCTTAGGGATTTAGTGTGGACGGCTCTCGGGTGAGGACGCTCGGGGACGATGAACGGATGCCGTCCATTCAATACACGCGCGGACGAACGGCTCAGATGGCGTCGGACCAGGAGACGGTACTAGAACCGCGGGGCCCGGGCTTCTGACTCAGATGGCTGCATCGAATGGGAGCGCGACGCGTGTGCGTTCGGAGCTGCCGAGGTTGACGTGGCGCCGCGTGGATAAATAGAAAATTAGGGTATTTTTCTATTTATTTAATTCCCTAAACTTCAAAAATTCATATCTCTGTGTAGAAAAATCAGAAAAATAAAATAAAAATACTCTCTTGCTCAGTGAACAGAGGGGAATAATGTGGAAAAGAAATCATTTAATTTCATCAAGTATTTTATTTTTTATAATTTATTTACTCTCTGCATACTTTTAATTCCCCATGCATGTATACAATTCACCATGACATGAGACCATAGGGCTTTTGAAGCCTCCGAATTTGGGAACATTCCACGAATTTTCCAAAGTCAGAGGCCATCCCTATGAAGAGTTATTGATTTTTCAAATTCATGTTACTGTTTTGAGTATTTTAATTCCAATAAATAGAATGTTGTGAAATAAATTCTAGGAAAATTTGAGGATGTTTCTTATGACCAGAGAACCCTAGGAAAAATAGGTTTTGAATTAGTTCATTTAAAACAACCCTAATTGGCTTAAACACCCAAAATAGGTCTTTAATTAATTAGAGTTAACCATGCATCAAATTGACTTGAAATCAATTCTCCACTGACCTTTAGGATTAGAGGAATCCACCATAAAAGTTTGAGGTCAATTGGACTTGGTTAGCCCCACTAATTGGGTTGATTAAGCCACTTAGCCATTTTAAACTTTAAAAATTCATAACTTTTAAAATACCTTTCAAAAATTCACTAAATTGGTTTTGGAGCCTCTCTGATATCAGGGGAACCTAAGAAAATTAAAATTTCAATTTTCTAAAAAAGTTGATTTTTAATAATATTTTAATATTTTTAATAATTAAAAAATAATAAAAATCACAAAAATAATAAAATTCACCAAAATGTCACATTTTGAATTTTAATCACATAGGAACAAATCCCACATTTTTCTTAGGTCTATTTAGTGAGATATTAAATTTTAAAGCTTTAAGGTAATTTTAAAATTAAAAAAATGTATTTTCTAGCATTTTCACTAAAATAATTATAATAAATCATAGAAAAATCAGAAAATTACAAAATTTGCTTCTCTGGTTTCCTTGATATCAGAGAGATTTTTGAAAAAAATATAAAATTCATTTTTCAACATTTATTTTATTTTTAAATTAATTAACACTTCAAAACTTAAAATAATTATAATAAAAATAATATAATTCAAAAAATCACCAAAATTGGTCCAAGTGGTCCTCTGGTCATTAGAAATGTCCCCTAATTTTCTTAAGGACAGAAACTTTCCCTTGGTCATGTTATTAAATTTTCCTTGGAAATCTCTATTTTTCACCAAAAATAATTATATAAATAAATTAAATACAGAAAAATCACATTTTCTCCTCTCATGTCTTTATTGACACATGAGTGAAGTCACATAAAAATCTCAAGTTCATTTGAGTTCAATTTAGTGAGTTATGAAATCATTAAGCTTAAAGGGTAAAGTGGTAATTAAATTTTTAACCCTTAATTAAAACTTTAGGTTTAATAAAAAATTAACAAGTAAAATATTTGATCCTAATCTGATTTGGATGATTGAAATTTAAATAATTAAAGGGTAGAAACCCATTAAGCAATTTTAAAATGATTAAACTTTAATTAAATAATTGATTAAATTTGGAAGAATAATAAAATTGGAATTATTAAAATAGGGATATTATTAGGAAGAGATTTATTCTTTAATTTAAAAATCCCTAAATTAATTATCTCATTAATATTCAATTCTTAATTAAAATGATAACTCAAATTTAAAATATTAAAAGACTTAATTATTAAACTCTTTTAAAAATTTTAATTAAAATTAAAAATAAAATTAAATTAAAATTAAATTAAATTAAATAAAATAAATTAAATTAAATTAAATTAAATTAAATTAAAATTAAATTAAATTAAATAAATTAAATTAAATTAAATAATTGAATTAAATTAAATCAAATTAAATTAAATTAAACAATTAAATCAAATTAAATTAAATTAAACAATCAAATTAAATTAAATTAAATTAAACAATTTAAATTAAATTGAATAATTAAATTAAATTAAATTACATTAAATTAAATCAAATTAAATTAAATTAAATAAATTAAATTAAATTGAATAATTAAATTAAATTAAATTAAATTAAATCAAATTAAATTAAATTAAATAAATTAAATTAAATTAAATTAAATTAAATCAAATTAAATTAAAATTAAATCAAATCAAATTAATTAAACATCAAATCAAATTAAATTAAACTATATTGAATTAAATTAAATTAAAACTCAATTAAATTAAATTAAATTAAATTAAATTAAATTAAATATAACATCACCAAAGACATAAAGAATTCAAAATAAATCTAAAATAACTTGAACACTATTCCAAATTTAAACTCATTAATGGAAATTAAACTAAATCACAAACCATTTGAACACCAATTTACCCTCAAAAGCTTTAGTTATCATAACTCCTAAATAAGACATTAAGTGAAATGTTACTTCACTTATAGGATATTCAAATGTCCTAGTTCACTGAGCAACATAACAACAAAACTTGAATTCTCGGACGATTAATTCATTTATATAATTAAATTCATTTGGACTTAAAACAATCCTAGAAATATTGAAAAGATGTTTAAGATTCTTCTTAAGCACTTTCTCAATATGATAGGACATTTATAAGAACAATTGAATTTAATTATACTTTGATGAAGAAAATCGTCCTTAAAAAACACAAAGAACCTAGACGTCATAGGAAATGACTAGCTATGGATTAGGAACTTGGTAGAAAACCATAACCCTTACCTTAGCTTTACCTAGGAACTTGCTTAAATATTCTAATTGTGTTTTAAGTGTAGCTTGGGATGACGGGAAGACCCTCCAGTGTACGCTTTTATTTTATTGCAATTTACTTTCTTGCAATTTACATTATTGCAATTTACTTTATTGCAAATGCACTTTACTTTTCTTGCATGATAAAACAACAGTTGCATGAAAACCCACACCTTTAGGATAGACCCTAAAACTGAAACCAAAACTAAGTTAAAAGTCATTGGAAGATAAAATTCACCGCCACAATATTTCAAAATATAAAACAACTCAAAATTTAATCACAAACAGAACACAAAACTACAATTGCAACTAAATTAAAACGTCCTCGTTGGATGATCGGGAATACCTCGGATGATGTAACCTACGTGTTGCTAACGGGATTTCCCACGGTCTAAATGAAAGTGTGGAACTCATTCAGTTGAGTTTAGCAAATTCATCTGGACTAAGTGAATCCGATAAAAATAATGATGCCGGAAGGATGGAACCGTGGGATCTTAACCGGTGTCGTTATAATCAACTTTAAGATTTGTTTTAATTAAAACATAAAAAAAAACCACCTGGAAATTAAGATTTTCTCTAAACCAAAACACTTTTCTCATCTCCTGATTTATGATTTCTAAAACTAAACCTCTCGCAACAATAATGAGCTCGGAGCATGGTGGGCGGCACGGCCATCGTCATCGACGAAAACTCGAACCTACTTCAACAAAACTTTCCTAGAATTAAATAACCAAGCCATAGGATTTCGAGGTAGTTTGCACTAGTGCAACATAAATCCTCAACCTTTTGTTAGGCATTTGCCTTGCAAATTAAGCCCTAACCGGACTTAGGATTCCGAGGTAGTCGTCTGATACGACATAAACCCTCACATCTTCGAGGCTATTTGTATGATTTTATCATATAAATATAAGTCCTAATTAATTAAAATTGACAAAATCAAAACATTTAAATAAACATTAGGATTTTCCTAAATGTAAGCCACACAATAGGATAGTCGGAAATTACCGAAGTTCACTTCGAATCCGTGGTTTCTCCTACTTTTCTTCCTTTGGATTCACAAAACAAAATGTTCCAAACTTGATCCATTCCCTATTGAAATTCCAAAATTCAATCCCTTGAAAACTTAAACTTTGAAATCCTTGAGAGCGGAATTATTGATTATTATCGAGAGTTTTCTTAGGTGATTCCCGTCACTTAAGATGTAATTAACTATAGGGGCTTGCCCTTATAGGGAATTTTGAAGAACCCGGGTAATATAAACCCCGTTTAATGTTTTCATATTAAGCGAGGAATTTTGTCGGCTTATAAAATTGGTTCGCAGACCAAACGGATGTCACAAATCTTCTAGTTTATTTAATCGAGCCCCACCGTCAAGCAGTGTGTCTATCCTTAGGGATAGATACACGGTTTGTGGTGCGGTGCTCGTTTATATAAACTATTTGGGATGTGAGATCGGTTTAGTCTCATATCTTAAAACCTTCAAATTTGAAATTATTTTCAAAATCAAATACTACTTTTCAAATTATTTATTTTAATTAAATTAAAAAATTCGCCGACAGATTTCTGTTAGGCGACCCCTCTTCAAAATAAAACACAACCTAAAAATATGCCGACAGATTTCTGGCGACTCCATCTGGGAAAATTCCTCTCTCCATTATAATCAGATAATTCTGCTTTCAAAAATCGGTAGTATATCCATGTCCTTAATGGGTCAAACTACCCTTCTTTCCGTTAGAATACTATGTTCATTTCTACCTTGGACAAGTATAGCCAACATTCTCTAGGATTTAGGAGCCACTGTTTAGACACCCCTAAACAGAGAGGTTCCGAGATCCTTTTACCTCATTTTTGAGGTGGGGTGGACCCCCAATAGGTGTTAGTTTAGGAATGGTCCTTCGAGTCGAGAAGTCTTGCTTAAGACTTTCTTTTCCTTTCTAACTCTGAATCGAATTCCTTACCTTCTCTACACCTTTTGAACATTCCGTTCTAAATAAACAAACCCTCTAATAAGTAACTCTTTTAACAAATGATTCCTTCTTGTAAATACATGAACAAGAATGAGTTCGGACTCTTTTTCAATTCCTTTCTTTTCGTCCTAAAGAAAAGAAGCATAACTTGGGACCGACAACCGGAATCTACCTGCGAAATGGAAGCCCCGAAACCGATTTTCTCCTTCACCAACGGATCGGACTTCGCCGTCTATAAGGATGAGTCGCCCGACAATGGGATCATCCGATTTGGACGAGGATTTGAAAACACGAACGTCAAGGTCACCGACGTCTCCCTCTTTGCACCGACGAACAAGGTATCCGAAGCCGAGGAGCCACTGCTCGAGTTCGATCTTAGGTCGACCCAAGAGTTTCCGCCCTCGCAAAGGATCCCGACTAGGAGGAGTACCGCCGTCCGTAGGAGGACTCGTTCTTACTACCCCCACCTGGTCTAGTTGTTTCGCACCTACCCCGATTTCTCGCCAAATCAAAGGGGAAAGAAATCCGCAACTATGGTAAACCCGTTACCATGGAGGGTACGGATCTTCTCGTAAGACCTTCATTTTCGAAATCGGGTCCGAGTTCAAAGATTCCGTCATCGACAAAGACCCAAAGAAGAAACGAAGTAGAAGGATCGCCGGAGAAGCCGCAGCTACCGAGATCGCTTTCTGGAGGAAATTCCGTAGCCGCCGAATATACACCGCTACCAGAATATACACCGCTGCCTGACTACATACCACTTTTGGGAGGAAGCAGGTTACATCCCCTCTCCGCCGCAGAGGATGAGGAGAATGTTCGCAAGATTGCTGCCACATTACCTCAGCCCGCATACTACAACGATAGCCGCAAGAAAAGAACTAGAACTACGCTGTTTGCTCGACCGCAAACTTTGGTAGAAAAGTTAGCAAGGAAGGAAAACCGCCCCGTATCGGAAATTCTACGAAGGATAGGGCGGGTGCCGGTCAAATCCCGTCTTGGGCCCCGAGTAGAGCCCGCCGTCATGACGAAAAGCCAAGCAAGAGAATGAAGGCTAGCCCGCCCGTCGTAGTCTCGGGATTACAAATTAGGGAGGATACCACCTTCCAAGCATTTTGCCGACGGACCATCCGGTCCTAGACCTTCCGTCGCTAGAAGGATGGTATGGCGTCCCACTATCTGGGCGATTAAGATTGAAACGAGCAGCCCCGAGAAAGAGAGTCTCGCCAGAGGCTTGAATCCGAAGAAAGTGCTACTGCGATAAAGGGGACTCGTGAAAAAGGGACCCGGCAGCTATCGCATGACAACCACAAAGACACAGAAAGCTCCGCTAGAAGATGCCATGGAAAAGTTGAGAACCGATATCCGACGGTTGGCAAAAGAAAGAGAAGAAAAGTTCGGAGATGAGATCGATTCATCGGAGTTCATGGACGACGAATATGCAGAAATCAATATGGTTGAGACACGAGCTTCATCGCCTTCGCAAGGTGCTCCCGCAGCTGCAGAAAGAGAGGAGCCGGAACTGATGAGAAGACAGCTTCAGGAAAAGGACAACACGATCGCTCAAATGGCGAAAAGGATGGAAGAGATGGCCGTAGCTTTGGCCACTCTCCAGAGTCAAGTACAACTACATAGAGAAACACCCCCAGAGGTCATTCACATTGTAGATGGAGGAAAGGAGATTACATCCGTCAATGGGGATGACCAGCTAAAAAAGGATACGACACAAAGTATGATCCCTGAAAAGGATATCAAGAATTTGGTAGAAAAGCAGGTGCGAGAAGCCTTAGCACAATCGAAGAACGGGACATCCATTCGGACGGGTAGACCTTACCCAGAAGAATTCGACGCTGTCCAATACCCGAAAGGCTTCGTACCACCTCTGTTCAAGACCTTCGACGGAACCGGGAACCCCCGACAACATGTTGCACACTTTCGTGCCAATTGTTGCAATGCCGGCGGGAGCGATGCGCTACTCTTCCGACGAGTTCGTCGGCAGTCCGTTAGGAATCGCCTTCGACCGGTATGCGGAATTACCCAATGGTTCGGTGAAGACATTCTCAGAGCTAGAGAGCCTCTTCATCAAGCGATTCGCCGGAGCTCAAGCACCACATCACTATAGGTGATTTAGTGGTAGAGAAACAAAGGCCGAATGAAACTTTGGTGGATTACATACTTCGATGGAGAAATTTAAGCATGAAGTGTGAACCACAACCGCAAGAACAACATGCGATCGGCATCTTGCTTAAAAGCATTCACGGCCCGATAAGCACTTCTCCTCAAAGGATTCACTATTAAGACTTTTGAGAAGTTGTTAAGCAAGGCCGGAAGCTTGCAAGAAGAGGCGAAGCAATTAAGTTTTGCCGACAAGACGGACAGCGTGCTTCGGTGAAGACCTTGGAAAAGAAATCCGGGATCATTGCAGCAGTTGATAAAGGCAAGCAACCGATGCAAATACCACCGTAACGGCCGCGAAGAACCACAACAGAATTACCAAAAACCCCGGTCCAGCTATCAGTCGTCTCCGTAGTATGAACAACCACCTCGTCCGCAACGTACATTAAGGGAGCTTCTGAGCAGAGAATATCCGTTCAAAAATGAAGCAGTACCGAAAATGTTCCGTAGCCTAATGAAAACTCCGGATTTCCAGTCGCCGTAACCTAAAAGACCGGAGGAAGTCAACAAGAAAAGTGATCCCAACTTTTGCCCCTACCATCGATGCTTGGGCACAAGATAGAAGATTGCATTACCTTTAAAAGTTGGCTCAACGACAACCTTCGGAAAGGGAATATAACAATCCCGAAGGAGTACATGAAGGAACCCCGTAAAGGAGGTTCCGTCAATGTTATCTCAGCTCGATCCCGTCATTCCGATAGATCCCTATGCAACCGACGATGGATGGACTACCGCCCGGACGAGGTCTTCGAAGAAGATTTTAGACAACATCCGAACCTCCTCGGTGCGAGCTTCAATTCGTAGTTCGAGACCTGTTAAGCCGGTACTATCACTTGCGATAGAAGAACCACCTCGACGAGAGACGATTGAAGAAAAGAAGAAAATTGACGAAGAAGAGGGGACCGAGACTCCCGAGGCTAGACTAGGGGCCGCTTATCCTAGGATAGTTGTTTCCGATTCGGGGGAGAAATCCCTCAAACCTCTCGATTTTGTATGATTATCCGCTCACTTCGGTGGGATCATATAATGATAAGGGTGATGGCGTTGGCTACGTTTTGATTGTTTCTAACGATTACGTAACTAGCGACAATCCGGACATCGACTTCGATGCCAACAACAATTCTCAAATCATACACGATCTCGACGAGCAAAATAATGAAGAAGACATCCATCAAGGAGGCTATGAGAGTTCAACAAGCAACGGATCTATCTGTGAGTTTCGAGGAGCTCCAGTTACGATAGAGTTAGAGCCTTTAGATTTTGAAGATAATCCGGAAGAGCCTGTTATTCCAATTCAGGAGGAGACACCGGCAAGTTCAACACTAGATTCAGAAGAAATTACAGAAGTCAACTTAAGAAGTGGAAAAGTTCTACCTCCAAGAATGGGTCCAAAAGACAAAGGAAAGCAGGTGGTTGTTCAAGAAGAACCAACCCCGGCAGAAGAAATACCCGTTCGAGAAGAAGCCGAGACGCATGAGAACAAAGTGGACTACAACGTGCTAGCCCATCTTAGGAAACTACCGGCCAAACTGAGCATTTACGATGCTCTCATCTTATCAAAGGAGATGAGAGAAGCTCGATCAAGGCCTTACTTGATCCGGAAATTTGCTTAGCTCAAATGGCCGGAGATTCCTTAGATGAGGTTTGCTCGTTAAAGGAACGAGGAGGCGTTACCTTCACGGACAATGACCTACTACTTGGGACAGCGAGATCACAACCGACCGTTGTACATTTCGAGTTACAATTGGGAAGTTTACGCTCTCGCAGTATTGGTGGATCCAGGAGCATCAATCAACATAATGAGTCTTCGAACACTAAGCATACTTGGAAATTGATGCTCGTGAGCTCGAGGCCGACAAAATGTTATTAAGAGGATTCAACCAGAAAGGAGAAAGAGCCCTCGGGTCAATAACGCTACTGATGAAGACCGGCGACTTAGCAAAGAAAACCGTGAAATTTCACATAATTGATTCAGAAACATCGTTCAACGCTTTACTGGGCCGACCGTGGATACATGAAAACAGGATGGTACCATCATCTCTGCATCAATGCATCAAATATTATGATGGAGGGGAATAGTGCATCAAAGGTGACTTACAACCATTCTCCGTACATGAGATTGGAATCCACGAAGACGCAGCCTATTATGCACCGCCAAAGAAAACGATCTTCTCCAGAGATACCGTAACAAATGAAGCAAAGAAAGTTCGGGACGACGAAGAACCCGAAGTTCTAGTCCAACGATCACTCACCACTCCTTACGGCTAGATGGTGAAGGTTTCTCCACAACTCGCATCCGAGGTCGAGGCCGGGGACGAGGCCGTGGTAGAGACGTTAGGACGAGTTGGACGGAGGAAACCACCCATCAATGTTGATTGGGAAGATAGTTCGAAGAAGAAAAAGAAATCAAACAAGAAGCGGCGGCAATAAGTCGGAAGAAGCCGCAATTCAAGATCTCCCTCGAAGATGAAAAGAATGAAGAATATAAATCAATGTACGAGAAGATTAACCACTACGTACATACTATGACCCTAACCCCGATCCATTCTAATAAGATCGAGGGTATGGTGGTCAAAGAGGTACGTAACGACGGTGCAAGACCAATCAAATTCTACCGTGGTGCTTCTTCCTCCAAAACTGAAAATCATTTACAATTCGAAGATGTCACTTCATCAGAATTAATGGAATTACCTTTTAAGTGGTACTCTCCCTGTGTTCAAAATTTAATTCAACGTGGTTTCTTATCTCGACAATGGACAAAAGGCCAATCACAACATTTTGAAAAATTATGGAATAACTCCGGTCGTCCTCCCAATTCAAAGTATGGACTCGGATTCGGCACGATAGGGTCGACTGACGATATCGAATTTTGCTTGGTTGTCACTTGCGAGCCCAATGAAAACTGCATGGAAACTACAGACGAACTCGAAGATGTACAAATTGGAGACGCTCCACCGAATTCGAAGAAGAAATTAAATCTACAATAGATGAGTTGACGGAAGTTAACTTAGGTACTAGCGAAGAGCTTAGACCTACCTTTGTTAGCTCCTTACTCAACAAAGAAGACTCCGAAGAAATAATCGAATTATTAATGGAATTTAAAGACTGTTTTGCTTGGAACTATGATGAGATGCCAGGATTAGCTCCAGAGGTTGCAGTCCATAAGCTAGGAGTGGATCCTACTTCTATCCCAGTCAGATAAGGTCCCAGAAGAATGCGTCTAGAAATCGAACAACAAGTCATAGCCGAAGTTAAAAAGCTAATAGACGCTAAATTTGTCTGTGAAGAACAATACCCGACTTGGTTAGCCTAATGTGGTGCCGATCGAAAGAAGAATGGTCAGATCAGAATTTGTGTGGACTTCAGAGATTTAAACAAGGAATGTCCAAAGGATGAATTCCCTCTACCGATCCCAGAATTAATGATCGACATTGCTTCAACACATGAAATATTCTCGTTCATGGATGGATCTTCAGAATACAACCAGATAAAAATGGCTCCAGAAGATGAAAAGCTTACAACATTCAGAACGCCGATCGGAGTATTTTGCTACATAGTGATGCCATTCGGACTGAAGAACGCAGGAGCAACCTACCAGAGAGCAATGACAAGAATTTTTAATGATCTCATCCACAATCAAGTCAAATGCTACGTGGACGATGTGGTCATCAAAAGCAAAGTAAAGGAAAACCACTCGTATGATTTGAGAATTGTTTTCGAACGATTAAGACAATTTAACCTTAAGATGAATCCCTTAAAATGCGCCTTCGGCGTTACCTCCGGAAATTCTTAGGGTTCGTTGTCCGACATCGTGGAATTGAAATCGACCCGGAAAAGATTAAAGCTATCTTAGAAATGCCGCCTCCCAAAACCTTAAAACAACTACGATCCTTTCAAGGAAGCCGGCATATCTTCGACGCTTTATCTCAAACTTGTCGAGTAGGTGTCGGCCTTTCTCGGCACTAGCTTAAAAAGGACGCCAAATTTATTTGGGAAGAAAAATGCCGTAAGGCCTTCGAGGACATTAAACAATATTTAATGACACCTCCTCGTCTTAGCAGCCCAGCCTCGTGTAGTCACCGATACTTTACACCGCGGCTTTAGACGACTCTCTCGGAGCCCTCGTTAGCCTGTGTCAATGATGAGGGTAAAGAAAATGCTCTTTACTACTTAAGCCGTCGTTTACTTCCGACGAAGTAAGGTATCCCGCAATTGAAAAGCATTGTTTAGCCCCGATCTTCACCTCTCAAAAGCTCGGAGCACTACATGCTTTCTCATAAGGTCAACTCCGATCTCGAAGTTTAATCCATTGCGAAGTACTTGATGACTCGTCCAACACTTTCCTGCAGACTTGTCGGATGGTCAATGATATTATTGCAATTCGATATAACTTTCGTGCCTTTGCGTGCCGTGAAGGGACAAGTCTTAGCAGACTTTCTCGCAAAGACACCCTTTGCAGGCAGAATCTCCTCTCAATGATGATTTTCCGGATGAACAAATAATGAATCTAGAAGACCTCGATGATCGACGTTGGGAATTATATTTCGACGGAGCATCTTCAAGCACACAAAGACGAAGAATCGCAAGTGATAGTGCCTGTAAGGCAGGAATCGGCTAATCTTTATAACACCGGAGCGGGGGATGTTAAGATACTCCTACCACTTGACGGAACCGTGTACGAACAATGAAGCAAAATACGAAGCCCTCATAACGGACCGGAATTAACCATTCAAATGGGGATAACGAGACATCAACATCTACGGGATTCACGGTTAATCATTCAACGGATCACGGACAAGTACAAAATTTTAAAGCTAAGACTCGAACAATACTTACAAGTATGCCATACAAATTGTTGAACGATTCCAAATGTGACAATCTACAAAATTCCCGTAAAAGAAAATGCTTTAGCAGATGCTTTAGCCCGTCTCGCAAAAGAATTTGCCTGTTTGCAAGATGAATCGATGGAAGTGTCAGTTCACGGATGTCGAGTCCTATCACGACTTGACATGGACACAATACACAAATCGAAAAAGAAGAAGAAGCAATTGCAAGCGATGACGTAGAAAACACGGAAGATTGGCGACGACCATTAATAGAATACCTGCAAACAGGAAAGCTACCAGACGATAGGTCGCTAGCCCATCAAATCAAGAAAAGAACTCTGTCCTACGCATTAATAAACAACACATTGTACAGAAGGTCTTTTGATCAAATGTGGCTAAGATGCCTAAGCGGGTCCGAGGCCCGTGAAATTGTTAAAGAGGTGCATTCGGACTCCGTGGCGCTCACCGATCGGGTCCGAAGATGAAAATGAAAATTAAAAGACTAGGGTACTACCGGCCCTCGATGATGACCGACCGCATGAAAATCGCCAAGAGATGTCACCAATGCCAAGTGCACGGAGTGGTTCTACACCAACCTCCAAATGTGCCGCACCCGACAATTGCGTCGTGGCCATTTGAATGTCGGGGCACGGATATAGTGGGTCCGATAGAACCACCATCTTCAAAAGGACATCGCTTCATTCTTGCGGCTACGGATTACTTTTCCAAGTGGGCGATGCTGCCCACTTAGAGAAGTGAAAGCACACCACGTGCTACGCGTTTTCAAGAACCAAGTTGTCTACCTTTTCGGAGTGCCGCGCGAGATCATCTCGGATAATGGGTCAGCATTCGAAGCACACAAATCAACAATTTTTTCAGGAGACACGGGATCGACTGGCGATACTCAACAATTTACTACCCAAGAGCAAACGGTCTCGCTGAGGCTTTTAATAAAACTCTCGTTCAAATCTTAAAGAAAACCTTGGACGATAATAAGAGAAATTGGCACGAGAAATTGTTAGAAGCCTTATGGGCCTACCGGACAACCTTCAGAACTCCTACTCAAGCTACACCTTACGCTCTAGTGTATGGGTCCGAGGCAATGTTACCTTTAGAGGTTCAGCTTCCTTCACTCGAATCGCAGTTGCAAACATGATCATGATAGAAGAAAACGCCAGATTACGACTCGAAGAATTAGAAAGCTTGGAAGGGAAAAGACTTGCAGCGCAACATAATTTAGAACTATACCAAGCTAAGATGGTTCAAGCCCATGACAAACTGGTCCGCCCAAGAACCTTCAAAGTTGGTGACTTAGTTCTCGTTCTCAAGAGACCTATTCTTGCACACCGCAAGATATGAGGAAAATTTGAACCCACTTGGGAAGGACCGTTCGTGGTCGAAGCAAGTATACTCGGGAGGTTCCTACCGGCTAGTGAATCGCCGGGGAGAACGACATATGCTTCCGATCAACGGACGATACTTGAAAAAGTATTACGCTACCTGATGTTTCGAAGGAATGAATTCTTCATCCCTAGAAACACGGGCGAAGTAATTACTTATGATTGGGTCCGAACCAAAAAAAAAAAAATAATAAAATGTGTTAAAATAAATAAAATCATGATAATAAAGTTTTCCTTGTTTTCCTTTCCAAATCAAAATCTCTTCCCTGATCTTATCCTACTTCATTCCTGTTAAATTTTAAATATAGGAGAAATAAAAAAATGTCTTTAATAAACATTTTCTTAATGTTCTTTTCTTAGTATGTACCTCGATCCTTTTCCTTGTCTTTTCGCAGGGAAATGTCGAACGGGCGGTTGGTCTTGAACTTTAAGAATGGCGTAAGCCTTGCACTCGATGAAAAGAGGGTGAAAGATGGAGCGATAATCGAGATCGACTCGGATTTCGCACCAACGATGCCTACAAGACGAGGAAAGTGACTGGGTCCCGCTAACCGAGAAGAACTACCCGTGCGGACAAGTGATGAAAGTGGGTGGCCCAAGCCACCAATCCAACAACAAGAAAAGAAAAGCAAACACCGAAGAAGATAAGAAAATGAAGTCCGTAGTCACTACATGCGGAGGGCGAGCTTGTCGGCGCCGCGCCTACGGAGATTCAAGAAGTGCGGAGAGCTACTCTCACGACCACGCAACGAAGAAATAAGAATCGCCGTATCCGTAAGATGTTAACAAAACTAGCTGCGACCGGCGTGACGAGACAATTGCTAATGCCAAGCACACACATTTCAAGGACACCGGTTCACCGAGAACTCCGAAGAAAGGAGGCCGACTCCTAGGATAACGAAAAGAACCGTGGAAATCTCCGGAAGATCGAAGAAAGAAGGCTACCACGCCACCGGATAGAACCACCAATAATGCATGACCTTGTTGCGAAGTAACCCCGGGGATGTCCCGACGTGCATCATCCCCGAGGAGCCGAGGTATGCGGGGGAACTTGAAGGATTGAACCATATATCCCACAATATGTCACAAGGCCTCGCCATCTGTAGATCATTCCGGAATACGAGCTGGAGAGAATGCAGAATGTTGAAAAGAAAACTTTTGAATACTTCGAGAGAATTAAAGGAAGAAGGATCAACATACTAGAGGGCCTCGAGCTACATACCGACGTATTCTCAGAGTATGAACAACAGCAAATTGTGGATTGTATCCGGGATCTGAAAAGAATGGGCCGAGCAGGCCGCCTGAGGGAAACCACATACTCGGAACCCCGGAGATGGATGCCGGGAAAGGAAGAATCACAATACAATGCGGATGCCGCTACAACTTTGTCGAAGACGAAGGGAAACCCACCTGGGATACTCCGTCATGGGCAAGTAGATCCGATGCCATTAGTCATCGTGAGAATGGTAAAAAGATTGATAACATGGAGGGTACCGCCACCGTATTGCATACCCAATAGCTGCATTATCAACATCTACAAACAGGGTGATTGCATACCCCCACATATAGATCACCACGACTTCGTCAGACCTTTCTGCATAGTCTCTTTCTTGAACGAGTGTGACATCATGTTCAGATCTGACCTCCGGATAGCAGGCCCGGGTGAGTTCCGAGGGCCGATAAAGATACCTTTACCGGTGGGTTCCGTCATGAAACCGAAGGGCAACGGAGCGGATATCGCTAAGCATTGCATACCGGGAGTGCCAGTGGAGCGGATCTCGCTTACTTTCGTGGAGAATGGACGACAAGCAAGATACCTTACCATTTCCAACCGTACCCGTAGCTAGAGAACCTCCGGCCTTACGAGCCGTGAGTTACATGGGAAATATCACACCTCCATCGTACATCCAGCCGGCATCCTTGCCAAGGATGGCTTGGAAGGTGATGTTATTAACCATGTACCCCACAATTCAGACATGGATTTTTTTGACAAATGCTTCTTTTGATGGACCAACAAAGATCATACACAAATCCGTTTCGAGTCTACATGGATTGTATGAAATGTATTCCGCATCGAGTTGTATGATGTATTTTCAACATGATTGGAATGAAAGTGACCATGTCACGTTTTTGGCCTTCACCCCTTATGTGCAAATTGATTGGGAAACGCCATTAAAGTTAAATGAACTTCGAACAAAGAACATAAAAGAAATAAAGAAAGAAGAATAAAAGAAAACTTTCCTAAAAAAAAAAAATCTTAAAAAATGACAAACACCAAATTCACATGAACATTAAATAAACGATAAAATAAAATTTGAACCATTAAAAGATAAACGAAATCAACACAAATCTCAAATTCCATCCTTCCAAATTTCAAATCAAATTTCAAATTCAATCTTTCCAAATTCCGAATCAAATTTGATCTTTTCAAATCTCAAATCAAATTCTCAATCTAATTCCAAATCCACTCTCGATCAAATTTCAAATTTGATCTTTTCAAATCTCAAATCAAATTCTCAATCAAATTTCAAATCCAATCTCGATCAAATTTCAAATTTGATTTTCCAAATTTCAAATCAAATCTTAAATCAAATTTCAATCGAGTTCAAACTCATCCTTCCAAATCTCAAATTCAATCTTTCCAGATTTCAAATACATCAAAATCAAACTTTTGGGTCGAGGATTTTACATCCAAGACTGCACTGCTTTAGGATCCTTTTCCTATTGCACTGAAATACATCAAATTCAAACTTTTGGGTCGAGGATTTTACATCCAAGACTGCACTCGTTTTTAGGATTCTTTCCTATTGCACCGAAGTACATCAAATTCAACCTTTTGGGTCGAGGATTTTACATCCAAGATCGCACTCGCTTTAGGATTCTTTTCCTATTGCACCGAAGTACATCAAATTCATCCTTTTGGGTCGAGGATTTTACATCCAAGATCGCACCGCTTTAGGATTCTTTCCTATTGCACTCGAAATACATCAAATTCAAACTTTTGGGTCGAGGATTTTACATCCAAGACCGCATCGCTTTAGGATTCTTTCCTATTGCACTGAAGTACATCAAATTCAACCTTTTGGGTCGAGGATTTTACATCCAAGACTCGCACTCGCTTTAGGATTCTTTTTCTATTGCACCTGAAATACATCGAATTCAAACTTTTGGGTCGAGGATTTTACATCCAAGACCGCATCGCTTTAGGATTCTTCCCTATTGCACCGAAATACATCAAATTCAAAACTTTTGGGTCGAGGATTTTACATCCAAGATCGCATCGCTTTAGGATTCTTCCCTATCGCACCGAAATACATCAAATTCAAAACTTTTGGGTCGAAGATTTTACATCCAAGACCGCACCGCTTTAGGATTCTTCCCTATCGCACTCGAAATACATCAAATTCAAACCTTTTGGGTCGAGGATTTTACATCCAAGACTCGCATCGCTTAGGATTCTTTCCCTATTGCACTGAAATACATCAAAATCAAACTCTTGAGGTTAAGGATTTTACATCTAACACCACATTACTCTGAGATCTTTTCTCATTGCAACGATTCAATCTAATCAATTCAATTTTCTTTCGAGGTTGAAGATGTTACATCTAAAACCTCAGAATTCCAATTTTCATTTCAAATCAAATCCTTCAAATTAATTTTGACAAACTCCAATCTAAATTGAAACTCCAAATTGAAATCTAAACTCACACAACAAAACTTAAATTGAAACAAAATAAAATCTAAATCGAAATTCCCCAGGTCATGTGATTTGGAGTTCACCTCCTTTTTCTTTCCCCAGCGAGAGTTTAGGAATCTCCGGTTTCAGAGATATACTTGCTCCCCCCAGCGAAAACTCCTCTATTTCATCCTAAGTTTGTCACTTGGATGTTTGTGTTGGTTTTGTTGATCGCTTCGGTCAACACCAATACGCGTGGTGTGCTCGTTAGCTCACCACACCTATCGGGGGTCCATTTGTTGACCTCATTTTTGATGAGGTCTTCTCTTCTTCTTTTAGTACTTAGGATCTAGCCTTAGGCTTTTCCTTTCGACCATCTTAGAGGACTAGAATCGGGACCCACCTTTTAGAAATTCAAACCACTTCTTAACTCCCTGCAAACTCCACAAACTTGATCGTAGACCCCTAATCACCTAGAGGGTTGAAATCAAATGTGGAAGTTTAAAGGATGAGTTCCTATAGGACTCTTTGGCCTCAGGACCGCCTCCGGGCGGCCCGGTCCAGTGAAGGGGCCGCCTTACACACACACTACATTTATACACTACACCTACACACTACACCTCCACATACCTCCTAAAACCACACCCATACCCAACTTGACCTCCCGACTCATGTAGGTGATTCACATGGATGGTCCTTAACCCCTAAGCCCTCGCTAAGAGGGTTAGGAACAACATAGTGAATGCCTCAAATGAGTCCCTTCATGGCTCATGTGGGCTTGATATGGCTTCATGGCTCAACCAAAATGATTTCACTCCACTCAAATTCACCCAATCTTCAATTTTCCAAATTTTCAATTTTGACCCCGGGACCCTACACCCGCTTAAATCTACCCAAAACCCTCGAAATTACCCAAATTTCTCAAAAATTTCCAAATTACCCAAAATTCTCCAAAATCAATCCCAAACATTTCCACATCACTTAAACTGATCATCCATACCCAAAAATACCAAAAATTCAAAGAAAACCTCCCAATACCCTCCAAATACCCAAAATACCCCTCTTGACCCAAAAATCCAAAAATTCAGAAAATTCCCAGAAAATTCCAGAAAATCCGAAATATTCCCAATTTCATTTTGTCTAACTACACCATGGGCCAATTTTGTCAATTTACCCTACTTTTATCAAAACCCCCAATTTGACCCATTTTAACCCTAAGTGAACCCAATGTCAAACCAAACCTACCCAATTGACTCCAATTTTGGTCCAATTCAATTCTAAACTTCAATTCAATATCCCAAATACCAATATAGACCAAATCCAAGCCCAATTTGATTGACATTTGGATCCAATCTCACTTTTGGCCTTAAAGCCCAATTTGGTCCCATGACCCAAACCTAACCCAAACTCACCCAATTCAACTCCAATTAACCCCAAATCTTTTCTAAATCTTCCTTAGCATCCCCACAAGCATAGAACTAACATGATTTGCCCAAAATTTTGACCCAAACACCACTCAAATTCAACCCAAGGCTAAGAGGCCCAATTTTGACCTAAACCCAAACCTAGCCCAAATGGGCCCAAACCCCAAAATCAAAATCCAACCAAAGCAGAAACCTCTTTGAAACACTCCCATAAACATTTCTCAATATTTATTTTACATCAATTTCAACCCTAGCCCAACATTGGCCCAAGTTAGCCCAATTTGACCTATATTGGCCCATTTACCAAATCAACCCAAATTCAACTCAATTCAAACCCAAACCACCTCAAATTCATTTCAAATCACTCATGATACATCCATGAGCTAAACCCAACAATTATTTGGCCCAAGCCTTTACCAAAATTTCATCCCAAAATCCATTTTAAAAATTCAAAAGCCCACCTTCCTAAACCATTTTAAAAGCCCATCCTTCACCACATTCAAAAGCCCAAAATCCACCCTAAAGCCCACATGACATCTCCATTTGTCATCCACTTAATTAAATCCATTACCTAAGTCATAAATTCATCATCAAATAATTCCAAATCAAGTTTCATACAAATTTCCATCAAATTACCAAAAAATTCTTAAAACCCATTTTCATGAAATTGACCAAACCTTTTCCCAAGCCAAAGGTGAGCCATGCAAGCCATGGACAAGCCACATGAAGCCATGGAAGGCTTCGACATGTGATCAAGCCATTAATGGCAAAAGGAGGGGCCCCTTTCCTAATCCTCCTTAACCCCTTTTTTACCTTAAGCATGTCACACACTAAACCATGCTTAGCCACCTCATCATGGATGGAGACCACACCACTCTCCCTCGGTCGACCCAACCGATCCTCTCAGCCCAAAATCAGGCCATGGGGAGGTGCACCCAACCCAAACCAATGGGTTGACCAAATTAAGGCCAAAATGACCCCCTCCCCATTCCATTTTAATTCAAACACTTTACACATGTCCAAGCCCAATTGACTTCACCATTGCCAAGCCCTGACCTCCCCGGTCAAGATGGTGACCCATGCTCGCCGGCCACCGCCCGGATCGCCGGAAAACACCACACCCGAGAGCATCATGTGAGCCCAAGCTCGGAATTCTCACCTGCCGAGTTGCCCCATGCACAATGGCCACCATGGCTGTTCCTCTCCTCACCGCAGCAGGCCGATCCCATGCCTCAACTCCCTCGGAGGCCCTCCACCCTCTCCTATTTAAACTCCACCCCTCTCGGCCATGGGAGGAGAGTTGCACAAACCTTGCCGAAACTCTGCCAAAATTGTTCCAAACCATTCTCCACCCTTAGAGCAGTTGATCCCCAGTGTCAATTTTCCCTAATCCCCACTGATAAAATCCAATTTCCCAACTGAAATTCCACCCAAAACCAGGACACTTCTCCACGGTGAGCCAATTCCCAAATTGATTGGTTCTACACCTTCACCGGACCAAGGAAGGTGTCCACCAGCTAAAAGCCCCATCTCCAGGGCCACCCAGCTTGCTCCAGCCTCCAAGCTTTGTGATCGGGCTTGGTCGAAATCACATCCGGACAATTCACTGCACCGGGAGACTTCATCCGGAGCTTGCCGGGATCCAATCGAAGGTGCAACAACTCTCGACCGAAGCCACACTTCTCCGAGCAAAGGTATGAGCTAATTCTTTATCTCGAGCTTCCGGAGATTCTCCATTTCAAATGCCTTAATTTCAATGCATGTTAACCGTATAGTATGTGTTCGTCTCTTCAAGACGAATCCGTAGAGCATAAGAACATGAAAATCCATCGAGTATCGAGTGAGATCTTAGGGATTTAGTGTGGACGGCTCTCGGGCGAGGACGCTCGGGGACGATGAACGGATGCCGTCCATTCAATACACGCGCGGACGAACGGCTCGGATGGCGTCGGACCGGGAGACGGTACGAGAACCGCGGGGCCCGGCCGCCGACTCGGGTGGCGGAGTCGAATGGGAGCGCGACGCGTGTGCGTTCGGAGCTGCCGAGGTTGACGCGGCGCCGCGTGGATAAATAGAAAATTAGGGTATTTTTCTATTTATTTAATTTCCTAAACTTCAAAAATTCATATCTATGTGTAGAAAAATCGAAAAAAAAATAAAAATACCCTCTCGCTCGAGTGAACGTAAGAGAATAATGTGGAAAAGAAATCATTTAATTTCATCAAGTATTTTATTTTTTATAATTTATTTACTCTCCGAATACTTTTAATTCTCCATGCATGTATACAATTCACCATGGCATGAGACCATAGGGCTTTTGAAGCCTCCGAATTTGGGAACATTCCCCGAATTTTCCAAAGTCGAGGCCATCCCTATGAAGAGTTATTGATTTTTCAAATTCATGTTGCTGTTTTGAGTATTTTAATTCCAATAAATAGCATGTTGTGAAATAAATTCCATGAAAATTTGAGGATGTTTCTTATGACCAGAGAACCCTAGGAAAAATAGGTTTTGAATTAGTTCATTTAAAACAACCTTAATTGGCTTAAACACCCAAAATAGGTCTTTAATTAATTAGAGTTAACCATGCATCAAATTGACTTGAAATCAATTCTCCACTGACCTTTAGGATCAGAGGAATCCACCATAAAAGTTTGAGGTCAATTGGACTTGGTTAGCCCCACTAATTGGGTTGATTAAGCCACTTAGCCATTTTAAACTTTAAAAATTCATTACTTTTAAAATACCTTTCAAAAATTCACTAAATTGGTTTTGGAGCCTCTCTGATATCAGGGGAACCTAAGAAAATTAAAATTTCAATTTTCTAAAAAAGTTGATTTTTAATAATATTTTAATATTTTTAATAATTAAAAAATAATAAAAATCACAAAAATAATAAAATTCACCAAAATGTCACATTTTGAATTTTAATCACATAGGAACAAATCCCACATTTTTCTTAGGTCTATTTAGTGAGATATTAAATTTTAAAGCTTTAAGGTAATTTTAAAATTAAAAAAATGTATTTTCTAGCATTTTCACTAAAATAATTATAATAAATCATAGAAAAATCAGAAAATTACAAAATTTGCTTCTCTGGTTTCCTTGATATCAGAGAGATTTTTGAAAAAATATAAAATTCATTTTTCAACATTTATTTTATTTTTAAATTTATTAACACTTCAAAACTTAAAATAATTATAATAAAAATAATATAATTCAAAAAATCACCAAAATTGGTCCAAGTGGTCCTCTGGTCATTAGGAATGTCCCCAAATTTTCTTAAGGATAGAAACTTTCCCTTGGTCATGTTATTAAATTTTCCTTGGAAATCTCTATTTTTCACCAAAAATAATTATATAAATAAATTAAATATAGAAAAATCACATTTTCTCCTCTCATGTCTTTATTGACACATGAGTGAAGTCACATAAAAATTTCAAGTTCATTTGAGTTCAATTTAGTGAGTTATGAAATCATTAAGCTTAAAGGGTAAAGTGGTAATTAAATTTTTAACCCTTAATTAAAACTTTAGGTTTAATAAAAAATTTAACAAGTAAAATATTTGATCCTAATCTGATTTGGATGATTGAAATTTAAATAATTAAAGGGTAGAAACCCATTAAGCAATTTTAAAATGATTAAACTTTAATTAAATAATTGATTAAATTTGGAAGAATAATAAAATTGGAATTATTAAAATAGGGATATTATTAGGAAGAGATTTATTCTTTAATTTAAAAATCCCTAAATTAATTATCTCATTAATATTCAATTCTTAATTAAAATGATAACTCAAATTTAAAATATTAAAAGACTTAATTATTAAACTCTTTTAAAAATTTCAATTAAAATTAAAAATAAAATTAAATTAAAATTAAATTAAATTAAATAAATTAAATTAAATTAAATTAAATTAAAATTAAAATTAAATTAAATTAAATAAATTAAATTAAATTAAATAATTGAATTAAATTAAATCAAATTAAATTAAATTAAACAATCAAATCAAATTAAATTAAATTAAACAATCAAATTAAATTAAATTAAATTAAACAAATTAAATTAAATTGAATAATTAAATTAAATTAAATTACATTAAATTAAATCAAATTAAATTAAATTAAATAAATTAAATTAAATTGAATAATTAAATTAAATTAAATTAAATTAAATCAAATTAAATTAAATTAAATAATTAAATTAAATTAAATTAAATTTAATCAAATTAAATTAAAATTAAATCAAATCAAATTAATTAAACATCAAATCAAATTAAATCGAACTATATCGAATTAAATTAAATTAAAACTCAATTAAATTAAATTAAATTAAATTAAATTAAATTAAATATAACATCACCAAAGACATAAAGAATTCAAAATAAATCTAAAATAACTTGAACACTATTCCAAATTTAAACTCATTAATGGAAATTAAACTAAATCACAAACCATTTGAACACCAATTTACCCTCAAAAGCTTTAGTTATCATAACTCCTAAATAAGACATTAAGTGAAATGTTACTTCACTTATAGGATATTCAAATGTCCTAGTTCACTGAGCAAGATAACAACAAAACTTGAATTCTCGGACGATTAATTCATTTATATAATTAAATTCATTTGGACTTAAAACAATCCTAGAAATATTGAAAAGATGTTTAAGATTCTTCTGAAGCACTTTCTCAATATGATAGGACATTTATAAGAACAATTGAATTTAATTATACTTTGATGAAGAAAATCGTCCTTAAAAAAAAAACACAAAGAACCTAGACGTCATAGGAAATGACTAGCTATAGGATTAGGAACTTGGTAGAAAACCATAACCCTTACCTTAGCTTTACCTAGGAACTTGCTTAAATATTCTAATTGTGTTTTAAGTGTAGCTTGGGATGACGGGAAGACCCTCCGAGTACGCTTTTATTTTATTGCAATTTACTTTCTTGCAATTTACATTATCGCAATTTACTTTATTGCAAATGCACTTTACTTTTCTTGCATGATAAAACAAGCTGTTGCATGAAAACCCACACCTTTAGGATAGACCCTAAAACCGAAACCAAAACTAAGTTAAAAGTCATTGCAAGATAAAATTCACCGCCACAACATTTCAAAATATAAAACCACTCAAAATTTAATCACAAACAGTAACACAAAACTACAATTGCAACTAAATTAAAACGTCCCGTTGGATGATCGGGAATACCTCGGATGATGTAACCTACGTGTTGCTAACGGGATTTCCCACGGTCTAAATGAAAGTGTGAAACTCATTCAGTTGAGTTTAGCAAATTCATCTGGACTAAGTGAATCAGATAAAAATAATGATGCCGGAAGGATGGAACCGTGGGATCTTAACTGTGTCGTTATAATCAACTTTAAGATTTGTTTTAGTTAAAACATAAAAAAAAACCACCTAGAAATTAAGATTTTCTCTAAACCAAAACACTTTTCTCATCTCCTGATTTATGATTTCTAAAACTAAACCTCTGCAAATATAAGGAGCTCGGAGCATGGTGGGCAAGCACGGCCATCGTCGTCACAAGAAACTTGAACCTACTTCAGCAAAACTTTCCTAGAATTAAATAACCAAGCCATAGGATTCGAGGTAGTTTGCCTAGTGCAACATAAATCCTCAACCTTTTGTTAGGCATTTGCCTTGCAAATTAAGCCCTAACCGGACTTAGGATTCCGAGGTAGTCGTCCGATACGACATAAACCCTTACATCTTCGAGGCTATTCGTATGATTTTATCATATAAATATAAGTCCTAATTAATTAAAATTGACAAAATCAAAACATTTAAATAAACATTAGGATTTTCCTAAATGTAAGCCACACAATAGGATAGTCAGGAAATTACCGAAGTTCACTTCAAATCTGTGGTTTCTCCTACTTTTCTTCCTTTGGATTCACAAAACAAAATGTTCCAAACTTGATCCATTCCCTATTGAAATTCCAAAATTCAATCCTCGAAAACTTAAACTTTGAAATCTTTGAGAGCGAATTATTGATTATTATCGAGAGTTTTCTTAGGTGATTCCCGTCACTTAAGATGTAATTAACTATAGGGGCTTGCCCTTATAGGGAATTTTGAAGAACCCGTGTAATATAAACCCTGTTTAATGTTTTCATATTAAGCGTGGGAATTTTGTCGGCTTATAAAATTGGTTCGCAGTACCAAACGGATGTCACAAATCTTCTAGTTTATGTAATCGAGCCCCATCGTCAGCAGTGTGTCTATCCTTAGGGATAGATACACAGTTAGTGGTGCGGTGCTCGTTTATATAAACTATTTGGGATGTGAGATCGGTTTAGTCTCATATCTTAAAACCTTCAAATTTGAAATTATTTTCAAAATCAAATACTACTTTTCAAATTATTTATTTTAATTAAATTAAAAAATTCGCCGACAGATTTCTGTTAGGCGACCCCTCTTCAAAATAAAACACAACCTAAAAATATGCCGACACCGACGGCGAGGTCGAGGCTGCCGACGGCGAGGTCGAGGCTGCCGACGGCGAGGCCTGTTTAAAAGTATTGTTTCTAGAAGGCCGCCGATGGTGCGATCGAGGCCGTTGATGGTGGGATCGGTGGATCTTTCAAGAAATATGTCGAATGTGGATGATTTTTGAAGGGGCGCCTGCAAAACCCTTAGAGACTCTTCTACAACTTTAAAAAGAACCATATTAGGCCGAAAAAAGTGTCTCCTATGTGATTACTAGTAAGTCCAAAGTGTTTTTAAGAGTATATTAGTGAGTCTTTAGTGTTTTTATTTAGTGAATAGTGAGTTCAAATAAAGATTTTGTGAGGAATTCTTTGAGGGATTGTAAGAGTGGAAGGTAAGAGAGAGATCTCTTTGGAATTGCTATTTTGAAGAAGAATTCCGTTTACTGTAAGAAAGGAAGCAATCTAGAGGAACTTTAAGGTGTTTGCTTGGGGAGGAATTTGAGATAAGTAGTGTTTATTTGCTATAGTTTGTAGAACATTACTTTTCTATATGAAATCCAAGTTTTATTGCATCCTTTCCATGAAGTATGAGTAGTTGTTTTGTCTTTCTCCTTGTTTTGATGTTTTTGTGAAATTATTAAATGAATTAATCTATTAAAAAAAATATAAAGAAGTTGTGATGATACTATGCCTAAACTTACTTTACTATATGAATTGGTCATTTGTATTGTTAAAATCTGTGAAAAATTTTTATGACCTGACCATGTGCTAAGAATTCTTAACTAGTATGTATCACATTTCTCTTTGAAAGGTAGACGGGTAAATCCCTGAAAGGAGAAGTGCAAAGAAATATTAAAATAATATTAATCAGACATAGAATTGGAGATTTTATAGTGACAGTCTAAAATCCTCAATTCGGTCCTATCGTTTGGGTGCTGAAGTGTAAATTGTTAGCCCTCAGGCGAGGGGAACGTGGGAGCTCCAAAGTGAGAGCTGGTATTCTCCCAGCCTAGCCGCACATTCAGTAACCAAGTGTACGATTAGTCAATGTTCTTTATACCTGGACCAAAGGGTAAAGAATAGGTATGCTCCTATTTGGCACAACACATTTAAAACTAATTCTAATTATCATTTCACTTAAATATCTTAACAAAGGAGAAAGATTCTTGCTTATATATATATTTGAATTTTAACTTTAGTAGTATTAATAATATGTTAGTAGAACTAGTTTAGATATAAGAACTTCATTATCGATTGCATATTAGTGACAGATAGGCAGATTCGATTTAGTTGTAATTTTAACTTAGTTTATATAATTTTAGTCCATAGGCTTTAATAGTTTTCCCTGTGGGATCGATAACCAGAACTCCACTAGAGTCCTCTATTACTTGATTAATACGTATACCTGCGTTTAAAGGTAACTCTGCGATTAAAAGATTATAATATTTTATTGTTACTAAAATTAAAATTACGCTCCTGATCAAGTTTTTGGCACTGTTGCTGAGGATTTATATCTTTTAATAGTAGTGTCGAATTCTTAATTATATAAGTATATTTAAAATCATGGTTCAAGTTTTTGGCGCCATTGTCGAGGACAACATAATTAAAGTAACAAACAATTTAGGATTGTTAGAAAACCCTTATAGAATTGCAACTTATTTAGATAATTGTTTTACTGTGAACTTATTTCGATTGTATGCAAAAATTTGGTTCTGAAAATCTTATACCCTACGATTCAGAATTAGAATGCACTGTTAGGAGAATTATAAAAATGAGAGAAGAATTTATAAATTCTGAAATAATGGAAAACAACGTAAACAACTAAAGAATAGAAAATGAACATCAATCTAGACCATTAAGAGATTACACTAACCCTACATTAGATGAAATTCACTTAACTATCCAATATCCTGATGTAGCCGCTAATTCATTTGAGCTTAAACCTGCAATTATCTAAATGGTACAAAACAATCAATTTGGTGGAACTTCAAATGAAGATCCTAATTTACATTGTGCAAGTTTCTTAGAAGTTTGTGCTACTTTTAAGTACGACAGAGTGTCTGATGATTCTATCAAACTTAGAATCTTTCCTTTTTTGCTAAGGGTTAAGGCTAAGGCTTGGTTAAATTCATTAGCACCTGGATCTATTAGAACTAGGGGAGAACTTTAACAAAAATTCTTATCGAAATATATTCCACCATCTAAAACTACTAAGCTTAGAAACGATATCACATCTTTTAGTCAGTATGAGGGAGCATCAATATATGAATCTTGGGAAAGATTTAAAGAACTTCTTAAAAAATGTCCACATCATGCTTTACCAGATTGGTTAATTATTCAAACATTTTATAATGGATTAGTAGGATCTCTTAGATCTATAATAGACGCTGTTGCTGGTGGATCACTAATGTCTAAACCTTTTGAAGAAGCCTATGCAGTAATAGAAGAAATGGCTACCAATAATTTTCAATGGCCTACTGAAAGGGTAAATCCCAAAAGAGTAGCCAGTATTCATGATTCTGATGCTTTAACTATGATAGTTTCTTAAATCACTTCTCTTTCAAGGAAAATAAATCAATATGGAATGAATCGTTCTCAAACACCTCCCGTGTTAGAAGAAAATTCATTAGGACAAATCGTAGATGCTCAATCTTCATATGAAACTATAAATGCTATAAATAATAGACAAAATAATCCTTACTTAAACTATTATAATCCAGGTTGGAAGAATCATCTAAACTTTAATTGGAGTAATCAAAATAATAATGTTAATCCTCAGTGGGGGAACAATCTAGTAAACCCGTTAGGAAATAAAAACATTCAAAGTAATTCCAATTATAGACCTTCTAATCCACCAGGTTTTTATAATAATTCACAACTTAAGGAGAAGAAGTTGTCTATGGAAGAATTAGTTTTGAATATGGATAATCAATTACAAAATCAAGGAAATGCTATTAAAAACATTAAAAACTGATTAGGGCAAATTGCTTCTGCATTAAGTAATAGACCTGTTGGAACTTTACCTAGTAATGTTGAAGTAAGTCCTAAAGATCAAGGAAAAGAACAAATCAAAGCTATTCAATTGAGAAGTGGAAAAGAGTTAGAAACAAGAGTTCAAAAAGAAACTGTAATTGAAAAGGAAAAAGAAGAAACTGAAGGAGAAAATGAAAGCTTATATCCTAATTTTTCTCTGAAACCTATGAAAATTACTATTGAAAAACCACCTCCACCATATCCTCAAAGACTAAAGCAACAAGATAAAGGAAAAGATTTACTATATTTTTAGACATTTAAAAAAAAAATTCTCAATAAATATTCCTTTTGTTAAAGCTTTAGAATAAATGTCTGATTATGTTAAATTTATGAAAGATATACTCAACAAAAAGAGAAAGCTACTAGATCATGAGACTGTTGCACTCAGTGAAGGGTACATTGCTATAATTCAGAGAAAACTTCCTGAAAAACTTAAAGATCCTGGTAGTTTCACTATCCCGTGTGTTATTGGTGAAATGTTTTATGGGCGAGCATTATGTGATTTGGGAGCTAGCATAAATTTGATGCCTTTATCAACTTTTAACAAATTAGAATTTGGAGAGATATCACCAACTTCTGTAACTCTACAGTTAACTGATCGATCTATTACACATCCTAAGGGAGTTGTAGAAAATGTTTTGGTCAAGGTTGATAAGTTTATTTTTCCTGTAGATTTCATCATTCTAGATATGGAAGAAGATAAATAAATTGTAATTATTTTAGGAAGACCATTCCTAGCCACATGAAGAGCTATGATAGATGTTCAAAAAGGGCAATTGACTATGAGAGTAAATGATCAAGAAGTAACTTTTAACATCTCCAAGTAAATGAAATATCCGTGAATTGAAAAAGTTGATGAATGTTTTAGAATGTATATATGTGATTATCTAAAAAAATAATATTTCAAAGAAACTTATGAAGAAAAAGAAGATGAAGAAAAAGATAATTTTGAAGAAATTGAAAGTGAAGAAGCTGATTATATTTAGGAAAAATATGAAACGCTCAATTCAACTGCACCAGAAAATGAAATATTAATACCATCTGTTGTAAAACCCCCTGAACTTAAATTAATGAATCTTCCAAATCATTTGAAGTATGTATTTTTAGGAGAGTTTTCAACATTACTAGTAATTGTATCCTCAGACTTAAATGAAATTCAAGAACAAAAATTGTTGGATACATTAAAAAAATACAAAAAAGCTTTTGGTTGGACTCTAGCTGATATTAAAGGAATTAGTCCTTTGATTTGTATGCATAGAATTTTATTAAATTAAGAAAACAAAGCAAGAATTGTCTCTCAAAGGAGACTGAACCCTATAATGAAAGAAGTAGTTAAAAAAGAGATTTGAAAATGGTTAGATGCTGGGATTATATATCCTTTTTCGGATAGTACATGGGTAAGTCCGATTCCTTGTGTTCCTAAGAAAGGAAGAATAACTGTTGAAGAAAATAAAAATGATGAATTAATACCAATCGGACAAGTTTTTTGATGGCGTATTTTTATTGACTATAGGAAATTAAATGATGCCACCAGGAAAGATTACTTTCCTCTTCCTTTCTTAGACCAAATGCTGGATAGACTTGCTGTACACAAGTACTACTATTTTCTAGATGGATATACTGGTCACCATCAGATACCTATTGGTCCTGAGGATCAAGAGAAAATAGCTTTTAATAGTCCTTATGGAAATTTTGCTTTAGAAAAATGTCCTTTGGACTATGTAATGCACCTGCAACATTCCCAAGATGTATGATGTCTATCTTTAGTAAATTAATAGACAATGGAATAGAAGTATTTATAAATAATTTCTCTGTGTTTGGAATATCATTTGACGCATGCTTAAATCATCTTAAAAAAGTTTTGGAGCTATGACAAAAAACTAACTTAGTTCTAAATTGGGAGAAATGTCAATTTATGGTTGCAGGAGGAATTGTATTAGGACATAAAATTTTAGAAAATGGCATGGAAGTAAACCCTACAAAAATTCAAGTTATAGCTAAACTATCACCTCCTACTATAGTGAGAGGGGTAAGAAGTTTTCTTGGACATGCTGGTTTCTACAGGCGCTATATTAAAGATTTTTCAAAAATTACAAAACCGCTATGCCAACTTTTAGAAAAAGATAAGAAATTTGAATTTACTGAAGAATCCTTGAATACCATTAAGTTATTAAAGGAAAAACTAATCACAGCACCTGCAATAGTTTCACCTGACTCAGAGAAACCATTCGAACTAATGTGTGATGCTAGTGATTATGCTTTTGGAGCTGATCTTGGTCAAAGATATGAAAAACATTTTAAGGTTATATACTACACTAGCAGAACTATTAATGATGCTCAAATTAACTATACAGTTACTAAAAAAGAGTTATGAGTTATTGTATATGCTTTTGATATATTTAGATCATACTTAATTGGAACTAAACATATTGTGCATACTGATCATTCAGCTATTAAATATTTGATGCAAAAGAAGGATACCAAACCAAGATTAATTAGATGGGTACTTTTAATGCAAGAATTTGATTTTGTGGTGTTTGATAGAAAAGGAACTGAAAATCAAATTTCTGATCATTTGTCGAGATTGGAATATCATGAAATATTTAGCACCGACAATGAAAAAATAGACAGTTTCCCTGATGAACAACTTTATAATATTAATGAGTGGAAAATACCTTGGTATGCTGATATTGTAAATTATTTAGTAAGTGATATTTTGCCACCTATGCTAACATTGCAGCAATAGAAAAAATTTGTTCATGATTCAAAATCATATTTTTGGGATGAACCATATTTATATAAACAATGTAATGATCTTATTTTCAGGAGATGTGTGCCTTATGAAGAAACTGAACAGATTATTCAAAAATGTCATGATTCTGATTTTGGAGGACATTTTGGGATGACAAAACTACATATAAAATTTTACAAGCTGGATTTTATTTGCCTACACTTTTTAGAGATGTTTACGTATATATCAAAAAATGTGATAAATGCCAACGAGTAGGTAATATATCTAGAAGAAACGAAATGCCTCTGAATTTCATATTAGAAGTTGAGATTTTTTATGTTTGGGGATTAGATTTCATGGGACCATTTATTCCTACATTGGGGAACCTATATATTTTGATTGGGGTTGATTATGTATCAAAGTGGATTGAAGCACAAGTTTTACCTCGTTGTGATGCTAAAAATGTTTCAAAATTCTTAATGAAAAACATTTTCACAAGATATGGAATGCCGAGAGTGATTATCACTGACGGAGGATCCCATTTTAGGAATAAACATATTCAAAGATTGGCAGAAAAGTTTAGTATTGTTCATAAGTTCTCTAATACTTATCATCCTTAAATCAGTGGTTTAGCTGAAGTTTCAAATCGTGAGATCAAACAAATTTTAGAAAATACTGTAAATCCTAATAGAGTAGATTGGTCTGCTAGGCTAGATACTGCATTATGGGCATAAAAGACTGCTTATAAAATTCCTACTGGTACGACTCTTTACAAACTTATATATGGAAAAACTTTTCACTTACCAGTAGAATTGGAGCATAATGCATATTGGGCAATTAAAGAATTCAATTATCATTTGAAAGATGCTGTGAGAAGAGAAGGCTGCAATTGAATGAATTAGAAGAATTAAGAAATGAATCTTACAATAACAATAGAATTTATAAGGAAATATTAAAGTTAAGACATGATCAGAAGATTAACCTAAAGAACTTTGAACTAGGGCAAGAATTTTTTCTTTACAATACAAGATTGAAATTATTTCCCAGGAAATTGAAGTCTCGTTGGTTAGGACCCTTCATTGTGACTCAAGTTTACACTTATGGAGCTATTAAAATTGAAGATCCTAAGACTAGGAATAGATTTAAAGTAAATGGACATAGATTAAAACCATATTTTGAAGGTAAAGACCAAATTATAAAGAGGTATTAATGTTAAGTCAACCTGAATAATACCTAAATAGGTCAGACTGACGACGTTAAACCAAGCGCTTTATGGGAGG
This sequence comes from Papilionanthe hookeriana x Papilionanthe teres, assembly GCA_022702705.1. Taxonomy (NCBI): domain Eukaryota; kingdom Viridiplantae; phylum Streptophyta; class Magnoliopsida; order Asparagales; family Orchidaceae; genus Papilionanthe; species Papilionanthe hookeriana x Papilionanthe teres. Next base: position 160,161,056 of record CM040421.1, on the reverse strand, counting down.
TAACCCATAGTTATCTTTAATAGTTGTGTATTTGTTTGAAATTATTGTTAATTTGTAGTAATATTAAGTCCTACTACTCATATTTACCCATTAATTATCATAGAATTTGGATCCATAGAGAAAATTTGGAATGTATTGGACCACAACATTTTTATGCAAATTCTTTCCTAGACCGCCGAAGCCGCGCTTGACACTACCGACAGTGAGTTTTTCCCTAGAGCTCTGGTATTTAATTGCATAAGGCTCGCCGACGACGCCTTCGAGGCCACCGACAGCGGGATCGGCAAGTGGGCAGTTATTCACGTTCAAAATGACGGTTTTTGGCAGTTTTTAGCTAATTCGACCATTATAAACTATTATGGACGGTTCCTAATCACTCCAAATCCCAAAAATGAATGGAAAATCTCTAAAATCCTTCTCAAATGGCTTTCAATTCAATTGATAAACCAAGATTTTGAGTGTACAACCGAAGAAAGTTTGTCTATGTGGAGGCACAGCGACTTTTCAATAAGGTAATCTCAAAGAGAAGATTGATTAAAGAAAGTGGATTTTTTAATAGAGGAAAAAGCATTTCTTTGTCACCAATTGAAGAAATGATTGTGCGGAGAAGATGAGAAGTGTTTTGCTACATTACTGCCGCAGTAGTCGTTCCTGTGGTTAAAGAATTCTGTGCCAATTTACATGGAATCAACCAAGGAAGCATTTATGTGCAAGGTAGGTGGATTACATTCAATTCTAAAAGAATTAATGAGTTGTATATGCTTGAGAATGTTCCAGTCTATTATTATTCAAATTTTTTGCCAACGAGAGAAAAGATGAATGAAATATACTAATATTTGAAGGACGAAACCGATGACTGGGAAATTAGGGGGAACGTGTATGTTAGTTTCTCTACAACACTTTTAAATCCTATTTCAAAACATTGACACTTTTTTATCTCTACAAATTTATTGTCGATGAAGAAAATTAGTAAAGTTACGAAAGAAAGTGCAATTCTAAACTATTGCATTCAAATGGGATGGCCCATTTATATTGGATCTATTATTGTGAAATATGTTTATGGCCTGATCATTCAATGATCATCTTAAGAGCTTGGACATCCTTCCACAATTTTCTCGATTTGTAATTTTGTTTAAAGTGTCGTACAAAGTTTGGGAGAAGATACTGCTACCCTGGAAACCATTAGACCCAACTCAGACGTTCCCAGCCATTGATGAAGAGAGTGATGTGGACTTAATTATGGATCAAGCATCACAGACTTCTGCTACAGTTCAACCCTTAGTAGCAGACAAGACACTGATGCTCTTGCATAAAAATTAAGAATCTGGAGAATTAGGTACACAATTTAACGAGCACAGTTAGCAACATGTGTGATTTCTTCAATCACATCGATGGAGAATTAAAGAAAATTTTGATCATACTGGGCAATTCGAAGCGAGTTTGTTGCGATTGATGAGAAAAAAGAGATTGATCGATGAAGATTCAACTGAAGAATTACCATTCCGACCTTTTTACAACCTATTCATCCATGTGCAAGCAATGGGAGATATCAGAGGAGAGACTAGTACTAGTTCTGAAGAGTAGTAGACTTAATTATGTTGTGTTTGATTTGAACAATGTTTGTATGTCTGTGTGTATGTTTGATTTCTTTAGTTTGCTTATTAAATCTCAGTATATATGAGATTAAGTTTGAAATGTTTGTTTTCAGCATTTTAAGTGTTGTGGTTTGGATTGTGACGCAGATTATTTGGATTTAGGTTGAAAGAATACCTACTTATGTGTGTTATGTATTGTGTGTTGCAAACACTTAAATTTAATATATAAATGTGAAGTTTTATTGTATGAATGTTTATTTGTGTTAATACATCACTTAATCACTTAAAATATATGATAAAAAGGATCGAATGGATGACGACGAGGCTTAAAAATTGATCGAAATAACAAAAATTAAAAAATGATCAATTTTAAAAATCTCACCAATGGCGCGCTCGAGGCCTCCGACGGTGCGATTTTCCCGAGAAGAAATGGAATTAATTGAATAGATCCCGCCAACAGTGCGAACGAGCCCGCCGACGATGAGATTGTAAAAATTTTCTATTTACCACGATTTTGACCTGTCAAATGCCACTATTCATCATCTTCTTCCCCTTTTTACCCAAAAAATCGACTTAGGGCTTAAAAGATCTTGGATTTGGAGTGATTTCAACAAAATCTAACACCGAATTTCATCTTCCCTTGGTAAGAGCTTCACTCCTATGTAAACATTTTTGATTTTCACCATGAATTTCTTCCACATTAAGAAATTTTGGAAAAATTGAAAATGTGGAGAAAAGATTTGGAAGGAATTCATGGAAATTGATTTAGATTGTTTTAAACCCCCTTTAGAAGTTATTCTATTGTTATTTTGGAGATTAGTTTGGAATTTTTATGGTTTGATAGATCAAACTATGACTCTAAGATAAAAGAGAAGACTTAAATTTGATGAAACTCAATTTGTTAATGCGAAGGCACAAGCAAGGTACGATTCAGTCTACAAAAGTAAGAAGTGTATACAAGATCGAGTTTTTGAAAATCTTGGAGGAGAGGCAGAAAGCGTAATTAAGGAAAGAGGATGGGAGAACTTTTGCTATACAACCAACAAGGCTGCTATTGAAGTTGTTAGAGATTTTTATTGCAATCTTACTCAACTTGAGGACGTACCAGTCCAAGTAAGGGTATTTTCTGTTGAATTTAGTTCTAATCGCATTAACTCTTTTTACGAACTTCACGACTATATTTCTTGTGAGTTTGAAACATTTGGAACAATGGAAGGTCCGTTGAACGATGTTATCAACTTTCTCACTGATGGGAAAGGTGTTTGGAAGATTAAAAATTGTGAACGAATTAATTTTCCATTGTCCATGATGAATGCCACTGCTAAGGCATGACATTATGTCATCTGTTCGACTCTGCTACCGACCTACCATCATAGTGAAGTTTCTAGAGAGAGAGCTATTTTGAATTTCTGTATTCCGAACAACCGAAGCAATAATGTGGGAAGAATTATCTATAAGATTATAATGGCTACTATGAGGAGTGAGACAAGTGGATATTTAGGGCATCCTGGTGTTATTTATGCACTTTGTCAACTATCTGGAGTTGAAGCAAGGGATGATGAGGAATGGGTTTATCCTATGAGACCCATTAGTAAAGCAAATATTAAGACTTATACATCTCATGAAGAATGGAGATCAGGGAGTAGGAGCAATAAACCTTCTACTATTAGAGATATACCTTCTACTAGCTATGACCCTCCTGCCTCTAGTCCTTCTACTTTGTATGATCTGATGAACACTATGAACCTGCAAAGGAAATGTTTTGAACAATTGAATGAAAATCTAGAAAGAATTCATCATAGGATTGAAGAGCTAGAGAGAAGGCACTATCATGATAGTGACTATCTTCAGAAGCATTCAGATTTTGAGAGAGCTTATTACGATGCTCAAACTAGATATTACTGAGGAGAGCCAAATGTGACTTTTCCTAAGTGCCCTAGGTATACTTAAAATCAGCCCAATCCTCCTACTGACCAGGGCGATGAGGACATTGTATGGGATTTCGATGATTGATCTTTGTGAATGAGATGTGATGTGATGTATTTGATTATTTGTTTGTTTTGTTTGATGTACTATGATTTGTATGGTATTTGGTGGACTAAACTTTATTTTATGTGTTATGTGGTAGTTTGGTAGTTTACATTTTAATTTCTGGATGTTTATGATATTTGTGATTGTAATTGTATTGTGAACTGTAGTTTAAATTAGTAAACTGTTTGTTCTGTGATGTGAATTGCATATGTCATGTGTAGTATAGTTAGTTGTTTTTGTTTAATATTTTAATTTTATATACTTGTTTTAAAATTCCATTACCCCAGCAAATTTTAAACTGTTATGTGTGTAGAAAGATTTTTTAAATATTACAGGTCAGTTGAAGTTAGAAATTTTGAAAAGAACCTGCAAACTTCAAAAAGACAAAAAATGCTTAAACTGCAAAGCTATGAATTTTATATTTAGATTTTTTTTCTTTCACCCATTTACTTTTTCAAATTTATTGAAAAATTTAAGTTTGGGGGAGGGAAAAAAATGTTAACTACTATATGTTCTCAAATAATATATTTTCAAAAATTATTATTATGATTTTTGTGATAAATTTAATTTAGATAACTATATTTAGATTTTATCTAAATATTGTAAAAGATTCAAAGAAATATTTTTGATAATGAAAATTCATTTTGTAGATAAGATATTTAGTATAAGGGGATAAGACTATAGTTAACTATTTAAGGTAAAGAAAACTATTTTTTGAAATATTAAGAATCTTAGGAATTTAGTTGAGAAAGAAAAGATTAAATTCAATAATGTAATAACTATGAAGTACATATAAGGTAAAGAATGTTTAAAAGTTTCAAATTTAGAAAAGAAGAGTGAAGTTCAAAATTATTAACAGGCTATCTAGATATTGTAATCCTCACTTGAAAAAAAAAAGAAAAAGAAAAAGGATTGAAAAACAATCCCTAAAAAAAAGAAAAAAAAGAAAAAAAAAGAAAAGAAAATAAGTGAGGAGAAGCTTGAGGATATGCCTTATCAAAAATTGGCTTCACTTGGATTAACCTAAATGAAAAACTAAAAGCATTTCTGAACTTATATTCATGATTAGATTCTTACTTATAGTTTCTTTATGAATTTTCTATCTTTTGAATATTCTAAGTGAATTAATATTGGAACATATAGTCATTCTTGAAATGAATAGAAAACTAGAAATCTTAAACTTGATGACTAAATAGCCTTATACCTGCAGAATTAATTTAATTATTTGAAAATCTTTCTGAGAATTCTTACTATAATATTTATTTAAATTAAAATTATAGTACTTCTAAATTAAAACTTTACCACAATGAATCATAACTTTTATGTAGTACTACGGATTACTTGAGGGCAAGTAATAGTTAAGTTGGGGGATTTTGACCCAAGAAAAAAAGATTAAGATTTTCATGCCTATTTTATACTGATTTTGATGATATTGCACTTTAAAGAAGGGTATTTTTGGTGTTTTTCTGCAGGAATGAAGATTTAGGGACAACAGAGCGAAAATATGCAAACAGGAGCAAATTTGGAGCAAAAAGGACCAAATTATGAAAATTTGACATAGGGCGCCGACGGCGAGGTCGATGGCGCCGACGGTGTGATTTCCTGAGAGTTCAGAATTAATTCCAAGGAAGGTCACCGACGGCGAGGTTGAGGCTGCCGACGGTGGGGCCTGTTTAAAAGTATTGTTTCTAGAAGGCCGCCGACGGCGCGATCAAGGCCGCCGCCGACGGGATCAGCAGATCTTTCCAAAATTAAGTCGAATGTGGACGATTTTCGAAGGGGTGCCTGTAAAACCCTTAGAGACTCTTCTACGACTTTAAAAGAACCATATTAGGCTGAAAAAGTGTCTCCTACATGATTACTAGTGAGTCCAAAGTATTTTTAAGAGTCTATTAGTGAGTCTTTAGTGTTGTTATTTAGTGAATATTGAGTTCAAATAGAGATTTTGTGAGGAATTCTTCGAGGGATTGTAAGAGCGAAAGGGAAGTGAGAGATCTCTTCAGCATTGCTGTTTCGAAGAAGAATTCTGTGTGCTGTAAGAAAGGAAGAAATCTGGAGGAACTTCAAGGAGTTTGCTTGGGGAAAAATTTGAGATAAGTAGTGTTTATTTACTATAGTTTGTAGAACTTTACTTTATTATATGAAATCTAAGTTTTATTGCATCCTTTCCATAAATTCTGAGTAGTTGTTGTATCTTTCTCCTTGTTTTGATGTTTTTGTGAAATGTTTAAATAAAATATAAAAAAATCGTGATGATACTATGCCTAAACATACTTTACTATACGAATTAGCCATTTGTATTGTTAAAATTTGTGAAGAATTTTTAAGACCGGACCGTGGGCAAAAAATTCTTAACTAGTATGTATCACATTTCTCTTTGAAAGGTAGATGACTAAATCCTTGAAAGGAGAAGTGCAAATAAATATGGAAATAATATTAATCGGTCGTAGAATTGGAGATTTTAGAGTGACAGGCTAAAATCCTCAATTCAGTCCTGTCGTTTAGGTGTGAAGTGTAGATTGTTTGCCCTCAGGCGAGGGGAAAGTGAGAGCTCCCAAGTGAGAGCTGGTATCCTCCCAGCCTAACCGCAGATTCAGTAACCAAGCATAGAATTAGTCAATGATCTTTATACCTGGACCAAAGGGTAAAGAATAGGTATGCTCCTATTTGGCACAACACATTTAAAACTAATTCTAATTAACATTTCACTTATATATCTTAACAAAGGAGAAAGATTCTTGCTTATATATATATTTGAACTTTAATTTTAGTAGTATTAAAAATATGTTAGTAGAATTAGTTTAGATATAAAAACTTTATTATCGATTGCATATTAGTGACAGATAGGCAGATTCGATTCAGTTGTAATTTTAACTTGGTTTATATAATTCTAGTCCATAGGCTTTAATAGTTTTCCCTGTGGGATCGATAACCTGGACTCCACTAGAGCCCTGTATTACTTGAGCGATACGTATACTTGCGTTTAAAGGTAACTCTGCGATCAAAAGATTATAATATTTTATTGTTACTAAAATTGAAATTACGCTCCTGATTAAGTTTTTAGCACTGTTGCTTAAGATTTATATCTTTTAACAGTAGTGTCAAACTCTTAATTATATAAGTATATTTAAAATCGCGGGTCACTACCCACCGACAATCATAGTGAAGTCTCAAGAGATATAGCTGTTCTAAATTTCTGTATTCAGAACAACAGAAGCATTAATGTGGAGAGAATAATCTATAAGAATATTATGGCCACTACGAAGAGTGGAACAAGTGATTATTTAGGGCATTCTGGCCTCATTTATGCACTTTGTCAACTATCTAGAGTTGAAGCGAGAGATGATAAGAAATGGGTGTATCCTATGATACCCATTAGTAAAGAAAATATAAAGACATATGAATCCCATGAGGAATGGAGATCAGGGAGTAGGAGCAAAGGACCTTCTACTAGTAGAGAGATTCCTTCTACTAGCTATGATCCTCCTGCCTCTAGTCCCCCTACCTTATATGATCTGATGAATGCCATGACCCTGCAGAGGAAAAGTTTTGAACAATTGGATCAAAAATTAGAAAGAATTGATCACAGGATTGAAGGATTAGAGTGAAGACATGCTCATGATAGTGAATATCTTCAGAGGCACTCAGATTTTGAGATGGCTTATTACGATACTCAGGCTAGATACTACAGAGGAGAGCATGATGTCATTTTTCTAGAATGCTCCCGGTATACTCAGTATCAGTCCAATCCTTTTGCTGACCAGGTGATGAAGACATTGTGTGGGATTTTGATGCTTGATGATTTGATAACGATGTGTTGAATGTGTTTGTGTTTGTTTTTGTTTTTATTGTAGTACTTTTATTGATTGTATTCTGTGGAATCTGCTTTATTTTCTGTGATATCTGTTTAGTTGGTAGTTTGTATTTTTTATCTCTAGATGTTTGTGATATCTGTGATTGTAATTATAATTGTAACTTGTTGAGTTTAAAATAGTAAACTGTTTGTTTTGTGTTGTGAAATGCATATGCCCTGTTTAGTGTAGTTATTTGTTTTTGTTTAATGTTTAGTTTTAAATACTTGTTTTAAAATTTCATTACCCCAGCAAAAAATTTTCTAAATCGTTATGTCTGTAGAAAGAATTTTAATATTATAGGTCAGTTGAAGTTGAAATTTTGAGAAGAACCTACTAATTTCAAAAAGACAAAAATGCCTAAAGTGCAAAGATATGAATTTTATATTTAGAATTTTTCTTTCCACCATGTACTATTTCTATTTATAGAAAACTTTAAGTTTGGGGGAGGGAAGAAAAATCTTAATTATTATTTGTTCTCAAATAACATATTTTCAAAAATTATTAATATGATTTTTGTGATAAAATTTAATTCTGATAACTATGTTTAGATTTTATCTAAATATTGTAAAAAATTTAAAGAGTATTTTTGATAATGAAAATTAATCTTGTAGATTAAGATATTTAGTATAAAAGGATAAGACTATAGTTAACTATTTAAAGTAAAGAAAACTATATTTTGAAATATTAAGAATCTTAAGAATTCAGTAGAGAAAGAAAAGTTTGAGGTTCAATAATGTAAAAACTATGAAGTACATATAAGGTAAAGAATGTTGAAAGTTTCAAATTTAGGAAAAGAAGAGTGAAGTTCAAAATTATTGATAAGCTATCCAGATATAGTAATCCTCACTTGAAAAAGAAAAAAAGAAAGAAAAAGAAAAAAGATTGAAAAACAATCCCTTCAAAGAAATGAAAAAGAAAAAAAAAATAAGTGAGGAGAAGCTTGAGGAAATACCTTACCAAAAGTTGGCTTCACTTGGATTAACCTAAAAGGAAAACTAAAAGCATTTCTGAACTTATACTTATGACTAGTTTCTTACTTGTAGTTTCCTCATAAATATCCTATCTTCTGAATACTCTGAGTGAATTAATATTGCAACATATAGTCATTCTTGAAATGAATAGAAAACTAGAACTCTTAGACTTGATGACTAGAGAGCCTTATACCTGCAAAATTAATCTAATTATTTGAAAATCTTTCTAGGAGTTCTTACTATAATATTTATTTAAATCAAAATTATAGTAATTCTGAATTAAAACTTTAACACAAAGAATCATAACTTTTATGTAGTACTAAGGATTACTTGAGGGCAAGTAATAGTTAAATTTGGGGATTTTGACCCAAGAAAAAATGGTTAAGATTTTCATGCCTATTTTATACTAATTTTGATGATTGCACTTTAAAGAAAGATATGTTTGGTGTTTTTCTGTAGGTATGAAGATTTAAGGAAAAAAGAACAAAAATATGCAAAAAGGAGTGAATTTGGAGCAAAAAGGACCTAATTATGAAAGTTTGACCTAGGGCACCGACGGCGTGATTTTCCCGAGAGTTCTGAATAAATTACAAGGGAGGCCGCTGATAGCGGAGTTCGAGGCCGCCGAAGACGTGGCCTGCTTAAAGCACTATTTCTAGAAGGGCGCTGACGGCGAGCTCGAGGCCGTCGATGGCGGGATCGACGGTTCTTTCCAAAAATACATCGAATGTGGATGATTTTTGAAGAGGTGCCTGCAAAATCCTTAGAGACTCTTCTACAACTTTAAAAAGAACCATTTTAGGTCAAAACGTGGTCTCCTACGTATTTACTAGAGAGTCCAAAGTGTCCAAAAGAGTCCACTAGTGTGTCTACTAGTGAGTAGATAGTTATTTTAGTGTTGTTATTTAGTGAGTAGTGAGTTTAAATAGAGATTTTGTGAGACATTTCTTCTGTATTGTCGTTTCGAAGGATAATTCCGCATACTGTAAAGAAAGGAAGAAATTCAGAGGAACTTCAAGGAGTTTGCTAGGGGAGAAATTTGAAATAAATTGTGTTTATTTACTATAGTTTGCAGAACTTTACATTTTTATATGAAATCCAAGTTTTATTGCATCCTCATCATGAATTCTGAGTAGTTGTTCTATCTTTCTCCTTGTTTTGATGTTTTTTGTGAAATGATTATATGAATTAGTGTATCAAACCTATTATAAAGAAGTTGTGATGATACTATACCTAAACTTACTTTACTATACGAATTGGCCATTTGTATTGTTAAAATCTGTGAAGAATTCTTAAGATCTGACCTTGGGCTAGGGATTCTTAGCTAGTATGTATCACATTTCTCTTTAAAAGGTAGACGGGTAAATCCTTGAAAGGAAAGGTGCAAATAAATAGGGAAATAATATTAATCGGGTGTAGAATTAGAGATTTTAGAGTGACAGGCTAAATTCCTAAATGCATTCCTATCATTTGTGAGCTGAGGTGTAGATTATTAGCCCTTAGGCGAGGGGAACGTGGGAGCTCTGAAGTGAGAGCTGGTATCCTCCCAGCCTAGCCACAGATTCAGTAACCAAGCATAGGATTAGTCAATGTTCCTTATGCCTGGACCAAAGGGTAAAGAATAGGTATGCTCCTATTTAGCATAACACATATAAAACTAATTCTAGTTATCACTTCATTTAAATATCTTAACAAAGGAGAAGGATTCTTGCTCTTACATATTTAAACTTAACTTTAGTAGTAGTAGTAAATTGTTACTAAAACTAGTTTAGATATAAGAATTTCATATTGTTATCGATTGCGTATTAGTGACAAATAGGTAATTTTGATTTAGTTGTAATTCTGAATTGGTTTATATAATCCTAGTTTGTAGGCATTAATATATTTCCCCGTGGGATTGATATCCAGGACTCCACTAGAGACCTGTATTACTTGAGCTATACATATACTTGCGTTTAAAGGTAACTCTGCGATTAAAAGATTATAATATTTAATTGTTAGTAAAATTAAAATTACGATCCGGATCAAGTTTTTGGCACTGTTGCTGAGGATTTATATCTTCTAGTAGTGGTGTCAAATTCTTATATTTATAAGTATATTTAAAATCGTGGATCAGGGACAAAGTATCGCGGAAGCTAGAATAAAAACCCAATAATAAAACCTTAATAATTCAAAAATAAGATGCAGAATATCTAATATTTCCATGTTTTATTCCAATAAACTGAGGGTTTATCCGCCGCGGTTGTATTTTTGTAATATTACGACCATATTAAGGTTGTATCTGGAGGCTTAATCTGCTTTCTTATTGGAATAAGCTGCGGAATATTCCAATATGACCGGCGGAGGAACCAAATAGCGTGGAAACTAGAATAAAATGATAATAACCCAAGAATATAACCTCAATAATATGAAATAAGATGTTGAATATCCGATATTTCCATGTTTTATTCCAATCAGACCGAGGTTTTATCCGTTGCGGTTGTATTTTTGCATTATTACGACCATATTAAGGTAGTATTCTGGAGACAATCCACAGCTTGATGGGAATAAAAACAAAATATTCCAATAAGATGGGCGGAGGAACCAAATAGCGTGGAAACTATAATAAAACAATAATAACCCCAAAATATAACATCAATAATATTAAAGTTTTTTGTCATAAACAAAGCCAAATTTTTTCAAAAACATTCCAGATACTAAATCAATTTCCGAAATCTTCTCCAGGGTCATACATTATGTTATTGAAAATTATCACTTTTTACAATTTGATAATTTAAAAATGCTACAGTACATAGGATGTTCTTACAAAGAATATTTGAACCCACATTCTCCTTCTTACAAAGCATGTTCTAAACTTATCATCCTTTATATCATCATCTAGCATAACTAAGCTCGTATATGTCTCCGTGCATTGTGATGTAGGCAGGTCCTATTCATTTTGAGTAGTTTCTAGTAAAGATCAGGAAATAATAAAAAAGTATTGTTCAAATAAAAACACGTAGCGTAGAAATTTTTAAATTTTTATTTATGTGCTTGACTAAATGGGAAAAATATTGAAAAAAACATTTTCTTCACAAAGGGGGATCTCCAGTTTGACTTGAACCATGATCTTTCTCCTTTCCTATATGCAAACAATTTATAATGTCAGTGACTAATAATGCATCGTATGGAAACATATGTTTAACAATGATGGAGTTCATCTACTTTTTATTCTCTTATTTTTTCCCCCATTGCTTTTTAGCCTTGAATTCGAAATTCCTTTTGGCACACTTTCGTTGGTCATTCACATTTTGCCCTTTAAATAATGTCTTCTTCTTATCTGATTTTTGCCTTTTATTGAGGTTCTCTCCCAGTCGATACAACATCGACATCTAATGTAAGTTTCTTTAATGTCTCTAGCACAAATTTCTCAGCAAGTTCATTACCTTATGTTCTAGCACTAATCTAGCACGCAAATTTGTGAACATGCATGTGATATATGAGTCCACACAAGGAACTTGGTGACATATGTGACTCCTTATGATGTTGATAACCATAAGTGTTGTATATGTTCCGTTTTGCAGTAACAGACCACCGAAGAAATATTTATTAATAGGTATTTTTGTAATACTTTGATGATGAAAAACCCTTAAAGCGTGAGCACATAATAAACCCATCATTTCAATTTTTCTGCAACTGCAGGTAATTTCAGAATTACCTTTGTCAAGTTTAACAATCCTGGTTCAGTCTGTGTCAAATTTTTGAATGTAAAAGTCTGACTCATTGTTGGCAGCACACCCCTAGAAATCACACAATAACCATGTAGAAACTCTGCTTCAAACATTGCATATAACTTCCTGGTACAAATTATAGGAACTTGCGCCAAAATGGGGCTACTTTTCACAGCTTAAACAATTTTCGACTTTTCACATTTAAAATCTTCATCCATCTCATTACTTCTCCAAGATTTCATGACATTTTTTAGAGTAAAAAAATATTGGGTGAGGGAGCTTGTTGCCTTGCATACACCATGGCAGATGTTCTTGGTAGACTCACTTCTTTGGGTTGATAGGATCCCCATTCAAAATATATCTTTATTGATGGCTGTTGACCACCTTTGCCTGATTTTACAAATATCACCCAACCCCAAATTCTCTTGTAGATTTCCTTTCTCAATCATTATACTACAAGTTTCATCAAACTCCTCTTCTTTTTCACATCTGCTCATGCATTTATAAAAGAGATAATTGATTCTCTTGCTAGCCAAGCTAAAATGGACTTTCAAAGATAATTTCTTGTATATATGCTATTGGCATAATCTATGTCTGGTATGTGGCAGACACTCTTCAATGGCTCTAGACATTGCTTGATCCTGATCAGTGAATATTGTTATTGGGTGCTTGTTATCCATTATCCGGATAAAGGACTTGAATAGCCACTTAAATGACTCGATCATTTCATCTAACAAAAATCCAACTCCAAAGCACTGATAAAAGGAGCACAACATAAGTTGTAATTGTTCGGTCTATAGCTTGTATAAAAAATTGTCACATCCTCAAAGCAGTCATAGCCAAGCCTGAACATCCTAGCACTCTAAAAGAAATTCACCAAACTCCGACACTCATCAATTTAGAAGTCCCAGGAAAACATGGTATCCTAAAATTTCCTATTGGTGAACCATTGTAGCAGTGAATTAACGTCACCAAGTTCAATTTGAACTCCTCTCTACCTTTGTATCAATTATAGGCATCTCTCTTTGTGCAATCAAGATTCTCCACTCCCCAGCTTCCGTAGCTAGGATGCTAAATGCATCGCTGGTTATAATTCCTGATTATGTCATCGATCTGAGTACATCTGCATATAGGTCATTCATCTTTCTGCTGGAATACAATAAATGCTTGTAACCGTACTCCGCCAATGGATAGTTATGACTTTCTATGAATTTCTTAACAGACCAGTTACCTTTGATATCAACGACATATCGTATCATGGCTGGACAACCAGTCCTTGTGTCTGCTCTTTTGAACTTCACGGAGATATTGTCCTTCAACTCTTTCTTAAAACCAGCCTTACCACAAACAAAGTCCTTTGTCTTAATACTCCTTGAATTTGGCAAAAAGCACTGTGGTCCATTCTCACAGTATATCCAATATGGTGTGCATAGGCGCAATATTGTTCATGGGACTCCTTCTCATTCTAGATAAAGCGTGAAGCAAATTTACTGCAATTGGATCATTGCAAACACTTTCTGGCTCAGGTAACTATGAATTCAAACATAGCAACATTAAAAGAGCAAAATATTTACATCAAATGACAATAGTATAACTACATGAAAATACCTAATACCATATCTCCAACCCAATGCAAAGGAATCGTTAAAAGCCAAAATTACAGAAATAAGACAATAATAACAACACAATAACACCCAGATACACCATTTCAATCCCAATATAACACATGACCTAAACTAGGTGGTTAGATCAAACTGCAGTATAACACCTGAAGTAAAACCATGTCATAAGATCAAAACCTAAACTAGTATAACACCATGATAATAACTAAATAAAACCCCACCCCAACTCCAACAAAAATGTAACATTATAAGCCAATGATAAATAAAAAAAAAACACAAAAATAACATCTCAATATCACCCTAATATACCTCATTAATACAGGAATAACACCACAACATCATCCTATTAATACCCCAAAAAAGCCTAGACAAATGATCAAACCAATCGAATCATTAGATCCAATAATATGGGAATAACACCGCAATATAACCCTAATATTACCTCAATAGACCCTAAACTGAAAACCTAGACCAAATCGAGTCATTAAATCCAATAATACGGGAATAACACCACAATGTCACCCTAATAATACCTTAATATACTCTAAACTAATACTCAAAATAAACCGAATCATTAGATCCAATATCACCCTAATAACAACATGATATTACCAAAATAACACCATGTTACCAAATGTAAAGTTACAAACAAATAATACGACCATAACTTCCGACTAGGACGATAATAACACCATTAGGAAGACAACAATAATACTTCATTAAAAAAGAGCAACACTATCTAAAAATCATAGTAAAACACTTCATTAACAAAAAGAATGTTAACGAAATTAACAATTACACACCATACATCCTAAAGCCTAAACAAGTGTAACCTACCTGCCGAATATTTTCAGTAGCAGCTAAACCCAGCTCATTGCAAGGTTCTAAAAAATATTTTGCGGTTCCAACTCATTTTCATCTTTCTTGAAAGTATTTTAAGATTCAAGCAAAATTTCATGGTCGATAGATACTTCCATAGAAACCATAACCCTACCAGCCGACAAGAAATGTAGCTGTAAAATGAGGCACCCAAATGAAAATATTCCAAAACCCAAAAGTTGAAGGAGAAAAAATATGCCATTCCAAACTGGCAGGAACCAGAAATAAAAAAATGGAATTTTTCATACACCTGGGCAGGATTCGGGCTTGGGCGGACAGTAAAAATAGGTATTTTTAATATTTCTTGCATGCGGGCCTGTCATTCCACGTGGCGTTATGTGATTAGCATCCGAATGCAATTTTGCGTATGTTGTTCGGACTGAATAATTTTTCTAATACATGAGGGCCTGAAACAATGCTTCCCAATCAGAAAATTTTATTTGAAAACTGGCTGCTTCAAGGAAATATTTCATATTTATCGAGTGTGTTTGGCTGCATAAGCAAATTTATGTTCATAGAATTTATTAAATTCATGAAATTTTGTTTGTTTGCGATGACGATGGAGCATGCTAGAGCAATGATGTAAAGCCGTGTAATCTATCTCATAGTCGGATTTAATAAATCTATATTTATGTCACAAAAGAGACGAGACAAGGAGAAACAGACGGAACATAAGAGAATTGGATTTAATGAAGAGTTTGATGTGATTTTCTCTTTTTTGGTGTTTGACAGGATTTAAGAGCAATCCATGACTAAATCTTATTAAAATTGAGCTACCAAAAACCCTCACAAAGTATATACTTATATGGGTGGATGAAGTGGCCACATCATATATAAGTAAAATTATGGTGACATGGTCACTTCATCTATATTTGTAAGTACATACAGACAAAGTATGCAATTTTTCTCGATTTCTTAAGACGCGGGTGGCTAGATATAAGGTACGATATGTGGATTTATCATTTGGTCAAAATTTAAAAAGAAGGCAACAAAATATGTTTTGGTTTCAAAAAATATATTTCAATTTTTAATTTTTAAAATTTAATTTTCAATTTTATATATTAATTCATGGTAGGTTTGTTTCAACTGTGGCTATAAAAATTCTCAGTTCAAAAGGTGTTGTTAAAAATCTGTGGTTTAGAAGCTGGTGTTTCAAAAGCAGTTAGTTTGTTTGAAAATCATAGTTCTGAAAATGTCGTCTGTGAACTAATGACTATAATATCCCTCAGTATTTATACACAGTTTTGTTTAAAATTTTTTTTTTTGAAAAACACAATTTTGAGAGTATTGTATGTGGAATATTACAATCACAATTTATCAAGCTATTTTTACTCACAACATTAATTGAATTTTAGGTGAACATTAACTGAATTTTTTACCCTCATAAGAATTATGAAATAAAAATTCAATACAATATAGTCAACATAAGTTGCATCACAGCCAAACATACGAGTTTGCTTCCCGAAACACCTAACTAGTACAACCTATCCTCCAAAATACATTAGCATTCTCAAAATAAATACAACGTTAACAACAATAACAGAAATGCTACGACTATAAAATCAAATAGGAGTAAGTTCTTCACAAAAAAATTCAAGACTTTGATATCATTGTTCACTGTATCATCAAATGTATTTATCTTTCCATCTCATTGCTCGATTATTGCATTACTCCATTCATCCACTCATTGAAAAAAAATTTAATCCTTATTCGTTAAATTTTTTATACATCTGTAAATTTACTGCAGCATTGTCACCTTTCTAAGTCATTAAAATAGAATAATTAGTGATTTAAAAATCATTTCACCTCTAATTTCTCCTTCAACCAATATGCTCATGCATCAATGGTATTTTTAATTGGATCCCAATCATGTCTAGTAGAACATCTTTTGAGCTCTTTCCAAAAATTTTAATCTTTTTTTTAGCTGATCACATTTGCTCTTTAGTTGAGTTCTGTCATACAATCATCCTATTTTTTCTTGACAATTTTTATAATGTTTTGTTAACCTTCATTGCTGAAATGGGTTCTAGGTCAATTTTCTAATTCAATCTCTTTCAAGCATATGTAACAAAAAAAATTTTTTGCTTCTTTATCCCACACACTGAAGTTGTTTTGTCTCTTTTGTTGCCCATATGATAATATATCTAGGAGGTTGATATTTGTTTTCAATTTTTGGCTTCTTTCTCCCACACAATGAAGTTGTGTTGTCTCTTTTGTTGCCCATATGATAATAAATCTAGCAGGTTGATACATGTTTTCAAATGTTATGTGACATACAAAAGAGCATACATGCATCGTAGTATAATACAATATGCATAATTCTACAAAGACCAGAACAAATTGGATGACAGATTTATAGATAAAGGATATAACCTGAGATACATATGTCAATAATAATAATAATTATTATCATGTAAAATTTTATATGTCGAACACCTAGAGATTCATATGTTCATTGTTAACAATCAAGTCTTAAAAACAGTACATAAGAAAAATCACCATCACCATGTTTCTACATATATGAATGTCTCTACCCTTCTAAACTTGAAAAATATGTCAGTTTAAGTCAAACTGAAACTACAGTGGACTTATTTCATAATTTTCTCACTTAGATGTGGATAGATAAGTAAATGGATACGTCTAATTAATTTTATCACCTAAGGGCCTTTAGGAAACTCAAAAATCTCGAATTAAGAGATACATTTCTCATTAAAATTTTTAAAGAACAAAATCTGTAAAGTAATTCAAAAACTCTGTAAAAAAGAAACCATGTATTGCTGCCAAAAAAATATCAGTAGTTCCAATGCTTCATAATGAGCTAAAGTAAAGAAATTGAAGAACTGTAAAAATAATTCTCTCTGATTCATACATAAGAGTATACTAAACTGAAGCCTTCATTCAAAAAATTTTTGAGTATATTAAACTGAATCATTATAAAAAAATTCAAAAATGTACTAAACTGAAGCCCTAATTTCTTCCATGGATAAACAACTGTTTAACACCTTTACTCATTTGCATCATCATTTTACATTTGACGCCGCCAGTTGAGTAAGCCCACTGTTCACGCATCAACAATTCATCTAGCACAATCCTGACCATCAGTCTGATACATGCACGATCATACGGCTCCTGGTCATCATCCCAAATAGACTTATCTTGTGAATCATTTACACTAAAATCCTAAGATTTCTTCCTAGACTCAACCAAATCATCCAGGTTTGTTCCTACACCTTCATTTACTCGAGACAAACACATCCAAACGGTTTATCAAATATGAAACTAAACCTCTCTTCATAATGTCTCAAACCAAGCTCAAAATGGGGGAAAATGGCTGAGAGGTGTGGCCTCAATCAGGTGCTTGCAGAAGTTTTGTTGGGACATGGAGAACCTCTTGGAAGTGTTGGTTTGGCCTGTTAAATTTTCTGGTTCAAAAGTCCTCTTACATGTGGGAAGGCTGTGGAGAAGTCTAGTGTAAAGGGTTCTAAAGATGGGGCTTTCAGTGGGGAACTTCCTTTTCAGCTCTAGGGAAGCTCAGGGAATGATTAATTTAAGGTTTGGTGGAGTGTGGAAAAGTGTCCTATTTTTGACTTGATTTTGAGCTATGAAATTGAGCTCAAGCAATGGTGATCTGGGCTGGCAAATGGCTGGTTTGAGCTTAGGAAGGTAAGGAGAATCCCAGGGAGCAATTAGTAGAGTTTCCCTAAGGTTTGGTGTGTTCCCTTACTTGGTTGTGATAGGGTGATGCTTAAATAGCCATGGAAGGGGTGGCTACCAGGGCTTCAATTCAGGTGCAATCAAATGCTTATGTGAAGGGCTGAGCGGTGTCAATGGCTAATGGGGTTAGGAAAACTTGGAGCGTGCAATTGAAATTGGTTTAATATGAGGTGGCTCTCAATTTTGGGGTTATCCAACAACTAGGCCGGCCGGCCATGCCTGAGCTTGTGGTCAGAAGGTCATGTGAGTCAGAGGAGATTAATGGTGATGTGCATTGGGTGGCTTAATGGCTGGTGGAAAAGATCTCCTTGGTTTAGCCCAAAATGGGATAAAATTCCCTAATTCATTGGACCTCTTGGTACGTGGCTCAACTAGGTTGGGCTAGGTAGACCTAGGTTGGTTCCTAGGGTCCAAATTTTGGCTGTGGTGGGCTTGGGTTGATCAATTTGGGTTGATTTAATCAGATTTATGGCTTGGGATCAAAATTAGGGCTTCAGATTAAACTTGAGTCTAGGTTGGATTTGGGTTACGATTTAGGTCAAGTGATTAATCAATTTGATGTGGATGATTGCCAAGAGAAGTTTTGGATACCAAATGGGTGATTTTGAATTGATTTGGAAAGTCAATTTGGTGGAATTTGGTCATATGGTCAATTTTAGGAATTTAGGCTAGACAAGGGTTTGGATATGGTTCAATTAATGGTTTAATTGATGTGGGTGATTGTGGAGAAGCTTTTTAGACATTAATTGGGTGGAGATTTTGGGTTAGGAGGTTCAATTTGGTGAGATTTGAGATTTTGGCAAAAATTTAGGGTTTTGGCTTTGGTTGGATTTGGGTAGGCTTCGAGTTCAAATTTGGGTCAATTGATTGTTCAAATTGATTTGGGGAAGTGTTATTAAGAATTTAGAATTCAAATTTGGGGAAATTAATTTGATTATGTGGTTCTATGTGGGGGAATTTAAGCGTATGATTAAATTTTGGATTTTGGATTGGGCTTGCAATTGGGCTTGAAATTAGGTTCAATTAGGCTTGGATTTGGTTTCAATTGGGATTGGGGATGATGAATTTGAGTTTGGAGTTGAAATTGTTGGAGATTGAAGTCAATGTGGTGGACATTGGGAGTGATTTGGGCATTTTGGGCCTTTAAGGGTAATTTGGGGATTTTGATAAAAAAGGGTCAATTTAATCAAAGTGGGCCAAATGGAGTAGTTCAAATTAGTTTTCGGGACATTGAAGTGATTATAAAAATTTTAGGAATTTTGGAAATTTTTAAAATTTTTGGAGCACGAAGAGCATTTTGATAATTTTGGGGTTTCAGATGTATTTTGGGAATTTTGGGTACTTTAGGATTCTTTGGTCAATTTGAGTAGTTTGAAATGTTTTGAAATAACTTCTGAAGGAAATTTTAGAATTTGGAAAATTTTGAGAATTTTGGGAAAAATTAGGGTTGTAGGGGAAATTTTGTAATTTTAGTGAAGTTTTGGTTAAAAGGGTCAAAACTAGGAATTTGATGAAATTGTGATTAATTAAGGATGTCAATCATGCTATTAGGCTAATTGAGCCATGGACCAAAGAAAGGTCCCACTTTGGATCCTCCATGTGTTGGTCCTAGCCAAACCCTATTCTAGGGCTAAGAGCTTGAGGCACCACCCACATGAGTTTCCAAAAGAGTAAGGAGCCAAGGTTGGACATGTTTGATTTAGGGTTTTGGGTTAAGAGTGAAAGTGTGAGGTTCAATTGTGTGTGTGTGTGTGCAAGCCTGACCCAGACCAGACCACCCACTGTTAGTCCTAAGGCTTGACCATCCTATAAAGGACTCCTCTTAAGTTTCCTTATGCATGGCTCCATCCTTCTAAGTGCTAGAGGTTGGTAGCAAGCATATGAAACTCTAAGTGAATAAAAGAAGCATTTTAAATTTCTAGTTGGGAGGGTTCCATCACTAATCCTCTAAGAAAGTCACCAGAAAATCCTATGGCAAGATCCTAGGCTCCTAAAGAAAGACTAGACCTAATAAAAAGTAAGGTCAACAAATGGACCCCCAATAGGTGTGGTGTGCCGAACGAGCACATCGAATTATTGGCATTGATCGACAGGATCAGTAAGACCAACAAAACTATCTGAGTCACCAAACTTAGAACAGAACGTAGAATTTAGCAAGAAAGTATCCGCTGGGGATTATCTGGTGAAAACCTTCAAATCCCAGAACTCTTGTCGGGGATGAATAGATGGAAGACCTTCATCTTGGAGCTATGAATTTCAATCTTTCCAACTCTGAAGGGGACCCGATCTGATTTGATTTCGATTTCAATTTAATTTTAAAACTTTTGAGTTCGATTTGATTTTGATTCGAGTTTGATTTTGATTATAATTTTGAATTCTTAAGTTTTCAAAATTTTGGATTTTGAACTTGATTTGCTTTGAAAACTTGACTTTATGAAATAATTAAATTTAAGAGAGTGCAGAGAAGAGAATCAGAATTTTGGTATCACTCTTGAAGGATGGAAATCAAAAGTTAGGTACTAACCTTGAAAGATGAAAACTAGAATTTAGGTACCAGTCTCAGAGTGAGAATCAAAATCCTTGCACCGCTCTCAAAATATCAAGAATGTGAGAAATAAGAGAGACGTCGAAATCCTTGCATCGACCATCAAATGTTGTGTGCATGGGCATCGAAATCCTCGCATCGACCCCGAGAAAATCATGTACATGAGAAGCTTGTGACCAGGATGTGAGAATATGTGGAAACTTTAAGGAATTGGAATCCTTGCACTAATCCTTGAATATCGTGGGCATAAAAAATTTGTGGGTAAGAAGTGGAATATATAAGGAAATTTTAGGGAATTAAAATCCTTGCACTGATCCTTGAATATCGAGGATATAGGAAACTTGTGGAAAGAGTGCAAAAACTTAGGGAGGTGTTGAAATCCTCTCATTGACCCTCAAGTATTGTGGATATGGAAGCTTGCGGATAGTGTGTGAAAATATTTGGAAACTTTAAGGAATCAGAATCCTTGCACTGATCCTCAAACATGATGAATGTAGAAAATTAGGAATCGGGTGCAAAAGTTTTTGGAAAAGGTGTTGAAATATTGTGGATATGGAAATCTTATGGAAAGGGTATGCAATAGAGGGAGAGAAGTCAAAATCCTTGCATTATCCCTCAAATATCATATGCATATAAATGGGAATCGAAATCCTTGCATCGACCCCGAGAATATCATGTCTATGGAAGACTTGTGGAAGGAGTGTGGAAAATTTAAGGAAATTTTAATGAATCAGAATCCTGGCACGAATCCTTAAATATCGTGAACGTGGAGTACTTGTGAATAGAATGTGAAAATTTGTTAGAATTTCAAGGAATAGGAATCCATGCACCGATCCTTGAATATCGTGGATAGGGGTTGAAATCCTTGCATCAAACCTGAAATGTGAATTTTAAGGAGTCAGAATCCTTGCTCCGACCTTGGAAACATTTGAAAATTTAGATTTGCGGGAAGTTTGATGTTGGACTCTGAGGAATTTCCAAAAGGGAAGCTATGCAATTTGTGTGAATTGGTGGAGAATTGTAGAAGATTATGTGACTTTCGTATTTGTGAGAAGTGGCCTTGAGTTGATGCAAATGAAGATTTTGGAAATTAAGAGGAACACAAAATTATGCAATGAGAGAGAAACTTGAGATCATATAAGAATTTATTTATCATTTGTTCTCTTATTTTCTTTCTTTTCAATATTGTGTCGCTTTCCTTTTTATCGAGAGAATGTACAATTTCAATTTTCTTTTATATTGCATTTTAGCTCATAATTTTAATTTAATTTATTTTTCAAGTTTCTTTTATATCTTTCTTTGTTTGCTTAGAATTTGGGACCAGTGCGTTGTCCTATGGCTTTTCATCCATTGCGCAACTACGACACATTCAGAGAATACCCGTTGAATTGAAATATCTTCATTAACTCTTACTGAAAACACAGTACTACTGATCATATGCTAACAAGCATCCCAAAATTTTGAAAGTACATCTGAGTAGAAACTGAAAAACATCATATGATTTTTGTCCTGAAACAATACAAAAAGGTAGCATATATCTGTCCTGGAAGGTCAGCCTGTGATTGAGCTAACCTCCCAAGCTTTGCTCCGGAACTGACACCCCCTCATGTACACTTAAAGGTACAACTATCTCACAGCTCCAGTGGCTGATGACGCTCCAAGTCTAGGTCTGGCTTGTATCCTTAGAATACTTTGTCCCCATCCATCCTGCAAAATGTGACTAAAACTCTGTGCCATGTGACTCTAGGTATGCAATGCTTGGACAAATCTGCTCCATTCCCCTTTAAGACCAAAACTGATTCGACCGGTAGCGAGATCTCCACTGTGCCTCTGAACTCTCCAGGTCCAACAATTTGTATTTCCCTTCCAAACAAAATATTTCTCTTGCTCATGAATGAGACCTGGAGAATGGTCTGACGAAATCTTGGTGGTCAATATGAGGCGGAATGAAATACCCTTCCTCATATATGTTAATAATGCAGCTATTCGGAATACAATAAGCTGGTAGTATGTGCCCTTCACCATTCTCTTGATCATTTTCTTAGGGAAAACATAGAGTCCACTTCATCATTTTGCAAAATCCCTGGAGGATTTTCCTGTCTATCCTTTTTAAAGTTGTAACAGCAACCACACTGAATCGTGATCCTGCCCTTTCCTTCCTTCCATTTCTGCAGCTCCGAGTAGGTTTTTTCCCTCAGGTGGCCAGCCCAACCTAAGTCTCTGAAACTGAAAACGCAGTTTAAAATATTTTATTATTCAGCTCCAATCCTTCCAGTATGTTAACAATCCTTCTCTGGATTTCTTCATAGTGCTTGAATTCTTTCTTTCTGACTCTACAAATTTTGACCATTATGTAGTCTGAAACCTCTTGCTGTCGTCAAGGCTCTACGAAATGTGGTACGTATAGGACTGGTTGATGATTCAGATGAAGATTTTCTGGACATTCAAGATGAATTTGAAGATGCTATGATAGATGATGCTTCGCCAGAGTTTTAAGAAAAAATTAAATCAGGA
Source organism: Papilionanthe hookeriana x Papilionanthe teres (assembly GCA_022702705.1). Taxonomy (NCBI): domain Eukaryota; kingdom Viridiplantae; phylum Streptophyta; class Magnoliopsida; order Asparagales; family Orchidaceae; genus Papilionanthe; species Papilionanthe hookeriana x Papilionanthe teres. Next base: position 160,137,621 of record CM040421.1, on the reverse strand, counting down.
GTAGATAAGTTAAAGAAAATCAACCTCTGGACTAAGGAGCAGCTCCAACCAACTTTTATAAGTTCACTACTCAGTCAAGAAGAATCTACAGATTTGACTAAGTTATTATCAGAATTTAGAGATTGTTTCGCCTGGAACTATGACAAAATGCCAGGATTTTCTCTGAAGGTTGCAATTCACCGACTCAGAGTAGATCAAAGTATAAGACCTATGAAGCAAGCTCCCAGAAGAATGCGCCTTGATAAATAATAACTTGTCACAACTGAGGTGAAGAAATTGATATACACTAACTTTGTGCGGGAGGAACAATACCCCACGTGGTTAGCTAACGTCGTGTCAGTAAAGAAGAAGAATGGATAGATACACGTGTATGTCGACTTCAGGGATTTAAATAAAGCATGTCTGAAGGATGAATTTTTGTTATACCAAAATTATTGGTTGACACCATGTCGTCCCACGAGATCTTATCCTTCATTGATGGATCGTCAGGTTAAAACTAAATCAAGATGGCTCCAGAAGATGCAACACTTGCAGCCTTCAGAACACCGATTAGAATTGCTGCTACACCATAATGCCGTTTGGATTGAAGAACATAAGAGCAACTTACCAGTGAGCAATGATGAAGATCTTTGATGACCTCATTCACAACCAAGTTGAATGCTACGTGGATGACTTAGTCATCAAGAGCAAGGTGATGGTAAACCATCTATATGATTTAAGGATCGTATTTGAACAATTAAGGCAATACAATCTCAAGATGAATCCCTTAAAGTGTGCCTTCAGTGTTTCCTCTAGGAATTTTTTAGGATTCATTGTCCATCATCCAAGAATTGAGATCAACTCAGAGAAGATTAATGCTATCTTAGAAATGCCTTCTCCCAATGCTTTGAAACAACTACATTCTTTTTAAAGAAAATTGGCATACCTAAGACACTTTATATCCAATATGTCAGGAAGGTGTCTACCCTTTTCAAATTTACTTTGAAAGGATGCAAGATTCATTTGGGGAGAGCCGTGTGATGGAAATTTTTTATATGCAAGAATTTATGAACCTAGATTTATATATTTATAATAATATCGTAAAGTCACAATTTCAAATGCAAGTATACATATCACTCAAGTAATATAGGGCTCTAATGGAGTCCCGTTTATCAATCCCACAGGGAATCGAGGCAGGAGGTTCTTAGTCAAATTCTAGTCTACTATTATTAGACTTTAGATTAGAGGGTCGATATAGGTGGTGTTTTATCTAGAAACTACTCATAAATGCAGATGATTATATGTAAGAATAATAACTATTCCTAAATGCAAATATTACATCTAAAAATAACTTTTATGGATGAGTTGGTTTGGTGAATTTTGAGATAATAAAATCTATTATTCTTATGTAGTGAATTGGATAATATAAATGAATGAGATGCATTAAATATTGCATGTGCCAAATAGGAGAAATCCTATTCTTTACCCTCTTCCGAGTGCATAACAAGCATTGGCTTATCCTAGGTTTAGTCCCTAAATCCGTGGTTAGGCTGAGAGGATGCTGGCTCTCACTCTAAAGATCTCACTTCCCTTTGCCTAAAGGCTACCTCTCGCTTTAGTTTCCAAACACAAGGACCGAATTGAGGATTTTAGTCTGTCACCCTAAAATCTCTAATTCTACGCCCATCAAAGTATATTTTCCTATTTATTTGTAATCAACCCCCATGAACTTCACCATGCATAAAATTTGAATGTGGTTCCACTTTGTAGAGAATTACACCGCCCTCCCGGATCATAGCGCAATTATAATGAATTTTAACACTACGATGAGCTCTTTTTGTATTGTAAACGAAGCACAAGTAAAAACCATCACATTTATAATTAAAACTTATTCTAACATGCATCCTAATATCCTAAACATGAATTCTACTCATTGCAAAAGAAAAGTAGAAGGAAAATAATGACATAATCTTCTCATGCCATAATTTCCTAAGAAGAAGAAAGAGTAAAAGAAAGACATCACAAAGCACGAAGAAAAAATAATAGAAAACTTCATTTCAAAGAAAATCCACAAAATAAGTGTTTAGAAAATCATAAAATAATGAAGAACAAAATATTTAGCTTTTTCCCCTTGAAATAAAGAAGAAGATCTCTCCCACAAAGTCTCCCGTTGATCCATACAATGCTAGAACATTCCCTTACAAATTATCTCAAAATCGCCTCACTAGAAATCTACATTTCTACTCCTATTCTAAGATCTCTCATTATTCTCCACGTTTTTCCTAACATCTACAACCATTTTTTGGCTTTAAATTCGCTTTAAAATAGTGTAGGGATAAATTTCCCAAGAGGTGCTTGAAAAAACCTTCCAAAAAGCGTCCAACTTCAACGTATATGGACAATAACTGCTTCTGGCATGGTCCGGCGCTGTCTGGGCACTGTTCGGCACTATTTCCAATAATATTTTTGTGCTTTCTAGACTCTAGCGCGGTCCGGCGCAGGATAGGGCGCCCTATCCTGTGCAACTCCACCGTTTTATTTCGTTTGGCTCCATTTCAGCTTCGATTTGATCCATTTTAGTTGCCTTGCGTTCCTAACAGATAGCCCTACAAAATAAGCATAAAAACAACCTTTCTTTAAATTTTAATCTTATTCAAAAACATGCAAGAAGTGTAAATGAGATTAAGCAAAGAAAGACTTATCAAAATGTGTCAGACCAAAATTTGCTTTTTTCTCGTTTTTGCTCTAAATTGCACCATTTTTGTTTCCTTTTCTCCAAAAGCCATTTCTTGTGCCTAAAACCAAAAAATCATACAAAATACCTTCCTTTATAGTGCAATATCATTAAAAATAGGTATGAAATAGATAGTAAAAATCTATCAAATTTTCAGTGGATCACCGTGCGAACGGGCTTTCGAAGTTATTAAAATATATCTGACAACGCCTCCTATTTTAGCAGCCTCTATTCCGGTTAGACTGTTGATACTTTATACCGAGAGCTTAGACGAGTCCCTCAAAGCTTCTTTAGCCCAAGTCAACAATGAGGGTAAAGAGAATTCACTTTACTACTTGAGTCGACATCTAATACCAGCAGAGGTAAAGTATCTTCATATTGAGAAATATTTTCTAGCTTTAGTTTTTGCCACTCAGAAGCTTAGACATTACATGTTGTCTCATAAGGTCAACCTAATTTTGAAGGTTAACCCATTGCAATATTTGATGACCCGACCAGCACTTTTCGGTCATTTAGTACGGTGGTCAATGATATTATTACAATTTGATATAGCCTTTGTGCCCCTTCATGCCATAAAAGGGCAGATTCTAGTAGATTTCATTGCAGCGCACCCACTACCAGCAGGGTCCTCTCTCAATGATGACTTGCTAGACAAAGAAATAATGCAATTAAAATAGCTACATGTCAGATATTGGGAGATGTACTTTGACGGAGCTTCCTTAGCCAGGAAAGACAAAGGACTACAAACAGTAATACCAGATAAAGAAGGAATCCGTCTGATCTTCATGACACCGGATTAGGGAATGCTAAGGTTTTCCAACCACCTAATAGAGCCATGCACTAACAATGAAGTAAAATACGATGCATTAATAATGGGATTAAAATTGGCAATATTAGCAGAAGTAACAAACATTGTCATTTATAGCGACTCCCAACTAGTCATTCAGAAATTAGTAGGACAATATAAGATTCTGAAGCCAAGATTAGAATAATACCACTAATATGCGATGAAATTGTTGGAGAAAATTCCCAATGTGACATTCTATAGGATTCCTTGACCAGAAGCTTTAGCTAAGCTTATTAAGAAATTAGCTTATCCACCAGAAGATTCTTTAGATATTTCAGTACAAAGACATCAGGTTTTGTCACAGATTGACCTTGATAGTTTACATAAGCTTGGAATGGAAGAGCTAGCAGCTGCAGTGATAGATGGTATAAAAGATTGGCGTTAACTGTTAACATAATATTTGCAAACAAGAAAGTTGCCATAACAAATCAGTAGCACATCAGATTTAGAAGAGGGCAATGTTGTATGCTTAATTGACAATGTCTTGTACAGAAGATTGTTCGATCAGATGCGGTTGAGATGTCTGAGCAAAGTAGAAGTGCAAAAAAATTTTCAAAGAAGTGCATACCAGATTGTGTGGAGCACACCAGTCAGGGGCAAAAATGAAAATGAAGATCAAACGACTCAGATATTATTAGCCAGCAATGATGACAGACTGCATGGACACAACTGAGAAATGTCATCAGTGCCAAGTGCATGGAGTGGTCTTGCACCAATCTCCTAATGTTCTATACCCCGACATCGTGTCGTGGCATTCAAGTGCTGGGGAACAGACATAGTGGGTCTGATATACCCTTTATCTTCAAAAGGACACTTGTTTATACTTACAGCTATAGACTATTTCTTCAAATAGGCAGAGGCAGTATCATTTCGAGAAGTTACAGCGCAACAGGTCTTACAGTTTTTCAAAAATCACATCGTCTATCATTTCGATGTACCACACAAAATTATTTCAGATAATAGGTCTGCTTTCAGGAGCACCAAAAATAGTAACTTTGTCAGACGACATAGGATAGATTGGCGGTACTCTACCATGTACTACCCCAAAGCAAATGGCTTGGTAGAAGCCTTTAAAAGACACTTATGCAAATTTTCAAGAAAATGCTCGACAAAAAAAAAGTGCATGACACGAGAAGTCACTAGAAGTGTTCCGGGCATACAAAATGACAGTTAGAACACCAACAAAGTCTACACCTTACTCGCTCATGTACGAGTCAGCCGTAGTGCTTTCGTTGGAGTTTCATCCACTGTCGCTTAGAATTGCCGTTGCAAATAAAAAAACAACATAAGATAATGCCAAATTTAAACTTGCAAAATTGGAGAGTTTCAAAAGGAGAAGATTCCTCATGTAGTAGAACTTAGAACTCTATCAAGCAAAGATGATTCATTCAAGCCCACAACAAATTGGTCAGCCCGAGGTCATTCAAAGTTGGTCACCTTGTCCTTGTTCACAGAAGGCCTATTCTTGCAAACCTTAAGATAGGTGAAAAATTTGAACCAACCTAGGAGGGACAATTCATGGTGGAGAAAGTTTACTCTGGTGGAGCATATCAACTGGTGGATTCTAAAGGGAGAGGTCCATGTTGTCGATAAATATACGATATCTAAAGAAATACTACGTGACATGAAAAATATGAAGAAGGGCGTCTATCCCAATATAGTCGTGTGGACAGTGTCTGTGACTGGGTACCAAATTAAAGAAATTCTGTAATCAATATTAAGTGGAAAAAAATAAATTTTTATGAAATAAAACACTCTCACAATTGATGTCTTTTTAATTCCAAATCTTGTAAAGTTATATTAAATAAGACAATGTCATCTAATAAAAGTTAAAATTTATTAAATTTTAATAAATTTGTTATTGTCCTTGTTCGCGAAAAGTACCACCTTACTGATGTTTCCCTTGTTTTAAGCTAAAAATTGTCAGGAAAAAAGATGGTTTTTAAATTTGAAGACAGCTTAAATCTAGCGCTAAACAAAGATAAGGCACCGGAGGGTGGTGTAATTAATTTCGACCTTGATTTTGCCCAAGTCAATGTGGATTATGAAGGCCCCGTAATGGACTTAGTCAGCTACAAAGAAGCCGAAGGTCTATAGTCTTTGGTCAGAATCAGTTACTAAGAGGAAGGAGAAACGTTGAGACAAGGAGCCACGAAAGGTTTTACTGACTCACACCTCCATAAAACAAGAAACAAAAGAGTCTCGTCGATGATCACCACAGCAGAGGGAGAGCTAGTCACTGCCACCTCAGAGAGAGCTCCAAATGCATTGTTAGTGCGTACACAGAGAAGAAATGTCAACCGTTCACAAGCACCATCAGTTGGATAGGATAGAGAGAAGACAAGCCAGAGAAATAGCTACAGAGCTTCCTCTAATTCCAAAGAAGTTTTATGATCCAGAAATGAAAGAGACAGGACGCCGATCCATCTCGCTGCGAGATAGAGCCGCAGCCATCGAGGAGCCTGTGATGACATGGGATCTAATCGAGGAGATCTTCACTAGGTGTCTAACTTGCAGCTTAGGATTAACCAGACAACCGTCAGCCATGGGATCGTTCCCAGAATGTCCAGCTGTAATTTCCTACATTTGGAGGAGTATGGATTGTTCGAGGCATATGCAGCCGCCTCGATGCTACTAAGGAGAAAAGAGCACCTGGATGTGGAGCCATACATACTGGAATATGTTCAGCCACAACAACAGAAAGGAATTTCAACTTACACAATGGCAAAGATACGCCGTGTCAGGAAGAAACATTTCTAGCATTACGAAGATATTCAAGGAAGATTCATCAATATCTTGGAAGGCCTCAAGCTATACACTGGTGTATTCTCGAGAAGTGATGAAAGTAAGATCCTAGATTGCGTTTTCACCCTCTGAAACTTGGTAAGAGCTGGTCGCTAAGGGAGAAGATGTATTCAGAGCCAAAAAAATTGTAAAAGAGGATGGTAAAATCACGATCCAGTGTGGTTGGTGTTATAACTTTGCAAAAGATCAACAAGGAAATCCCAAGGATCTTACAAAATGATGAAGTGGATCTGATGCCATCTGAAATAAAGAAAAGGGTCAAAAGAATGGTGGAATGGCGCATACTTTCGACGGACTGCATTCCAAATAGTTGCATAATCAATATATACAAGGAAGGAGACTGCATTCCTCCCCTTAATAATCATTATGACTTTGTTATACCTTTTTGCATTGTCTAATTGATGTATGAGAGCAATATTTTGCTCGGAAGAGAATTTAGGTTGTTGGCCCTAAATAATTCAGAGGTTTTGTTGAGATCCAGCTACCAGTCGAATCATTTTTGATATTAAAAGGAAATGGAGCGGACTTATCTTAGCACTGCATACTAGGAGGCATGTCGCAGAGTTTTAGTTACCTTCTGCAAAATGAATGAAGACAAGACAGCATAAGGATATGAGTCGAACCCATACTTGGAGGGTCTTCAGCCATCAGAGCTATGACATAGCTGTACCTCTAAGCATAGGCAAGGGGACTTTTTGTCTTAGAGCACAGCTTAAGAGGTTAGCTCGTTCACAGAGTAACCTCAGAGGACAGACATTTGCTACTTCTGCAGCAGCTGACAGCTGTACGGCTTATTTTTAGGTTGCGTTGTATTTTGAAAAGGGGTCACCTAACAGAAGTTGTCGGCGAGTTTTTTTTTTTAAATTTAATTTAAATAAATAATTTGAAAAGTAGTATTTGATTTTGAAAATAATTTTAAATTTGAAGATTTTAAGATATGAAATCAAACCGACTTCACATCCCAAATAGTTTATATAAACGAGCACCACACCACAAACCGTGTATCTATCCCTAAGGATAGACACACTGCTTGATGGTGGGGCTCAATTAAATAAACTAGAAGATTTGTGACATCCGTTTGGTCTGCGAACCAATTTTATAAGCCGACAAATTCCCCGTTTAATATGAAAGCATTAAACGAGGTTTATATTACCCAGGTTCTTTTCAAATTCCTTATAAGGGCAAGCTCCTATAGTTAATTACATCTTAAGTGACGGGAATCACCTAAGAAAACTCTCGATAATAATCAGTAGTTCTGCTCTCAAGAATCTCAAAGTTTAAGTTTTCAAGGGATTGAATTTTGGAATTTCAATAGGGAATGGATCAAATTTGGAACATTTTGTTTTGGGAATTCAAAGGAAGAAAGGTAGGAGAAATTACAGATTCAAAGCGAACTTCGGTAATTTCCTGACTATCCTATTGTTTGGCTTGAATTTAGGAAAGTCCTAATATTCATTTAATATTTCAATCTTTCTAATTTTAATTAATTAGGGCTTATGTTCGTACGATAAAATCATACAAATAGCCTTGAAGATATGAGGGTTTATGTCGTATCGGACGACTACCTCGGAGTCCTAAGACCGGTTAGGGCTTAATTTTCATGACATGATCATGCAAATGCCTAACAAAAGGTTGAGGATTTATGTTGCACTAGGCAAACTACCTCGAAATCCTATGGTTTAGTTATTTAATTCTAAGAAAGTTTTGCTGAAGAAGACTCAGGTTTTGCTGATGACGATGGCCGTGCTGCCCACCATGCCCCGAGCTCCTTGTTGTTGCAGAGGTTTAGTTATAGAAGTCATAAATCAGGAGATGAGAGAAGTGTTTTGGTTTAGAGAAAATCTTAAAATCCAAGTGTCTTTTTTATATTTTATTTAAAACAAATCTTAAAGTTGATTATAACGACACCGGTTAAGATCCCACGGTTCCATCCTTCCGGCATCATTATTTTTATCGGATTCACTTAGTCCAGATGAATTTGCTAAACTCAACTGAATGAGTTCCACACTTTCATTTAGACCGTGGGAAATCCCGTTAGCAACACGTAGGTTACATCATCCGAGGTATTCCCGATCATCCAACAAGACGTTTTAATTTAATTATAATTGCAGTTTTGTGTTTTGTTTGTGATTAAATTTTGAATTGTTTTATATTTTGAAATGTTGTAGCGGTGAATTTTATCTTGTAATGATTTTTAATTTAGTTTTGGTTTCAGTTTTAGGGGCTATCCTAAAGGTGTGGGTTTTCATGCAACAGTTGTTTATCATGCAAGAAAAGTAAGTGCGATGCGATTAAATAAATTGCAATAAGATAAATTGCAATAAAATAAAAGTGTACCTGGAGGGTCTCCCCGTCATCCCAAGCTGAACTTAAAACACAATTAGAATGTTTAAGCAAGTTCCTAGGTAAAGCTAAGGGAAGGGTTATGGTTTTCTACCAAGTTCATAATCCTATAGCTAGTCATTTCCTATGACGTCTATGTTCTTGTGTTTTGGTTTGAGGACGATTTTCTTCATCAAAGAATAATTAAGTTCAATTGTTCTTGTAAGTATCCTATCATATTGAGAAAGTGCTTAAGAAGAATCTTAAACATCTTTTCAATACTGATAGGATTGTTTTAAGTCCAAATGAATTTAATTAATCAGGTGAAGTAATCGTCCGGGGTTTAGTTAAGTTTTGTCGTTATCTTACTCAGTGAAATAGGACATTTGAATATCCTATAAGTGGAGTAACATTTCATTTAATGTTCTATTTAGGAGTTATGATAACCAAAGTTTTCGAGGGCAGATTAGTGTTCAAGTGGTTTGTGATTTGGTTTAATTTCGCTTATCGGATTTAAATTTGGAATAGTTGTTCAAGTTGCTTTATATTTAATTTCTTTATGTCTTAGGTGATGTTATTTAATTCAATTTAATTTAACTTTAATTTAATTTAATTTGGTTTAGTTTTAATTTTAATTTAATTTTGACTTTTAATTTTAATTTTAATTTTATTTGATTTTATTTTATTTTAATTTAATTTAATTTAATTTAATTTAATTTAATTTAATTTAATATGTTTTAATTTAATTTAATTTAATTTAATTTAATTATTTATTTTTTTTAATTTAATTTGATTTAATTTTATTTAATTTATTTGATTTAATTTAATTTAATTTATTTAATTTGTTTGATTTAATTCAATTTAATCTTTAACTTAATTTTATTTTTAATTTTAATTTAATTGAAAATTTAAAAAGAGTTTAATAATTTGACTTTTTAATTTAATTTTAATGATTAAGTCCTTTAACATTTTAAAACTTAAATTTGAATTATCATTTTAATTAGGATTTAAATATTATTGAGATGATTAATTTAGGGATTTTTAAATTAAAGAATAAATCTCTTCCTAATAATATCCCTTTTTTAATAATTCAAATTTTATTATTCTTCCAAACTTAATCAATTATTTAATTAAGGTTTATTTCAATTATTTTAAATTGTTTAGTAGGTTTCTACCCTTTAATTATTTAAATTTCAATCATCCAAATCAAATTAAGATCAAATATTTTACTTGTTAATTTTATTAAACCTAAAGTTTTAATTAAGGGTTAAAATTTTAATTACCATTTAGCCCTTCAAGCTTAATAATTTCATAACTCACTAAATTGAGCTTAAAAGAACTTGAAATTTCTATGTGACTTCACTCATATGCCAATAAAGACATGAGAGGAGAAAATGTGATTTTTCTGTATTTAATTTATTTATGTAATTATTTTTGGTGGAAAATAGGAGTTTCCAAGGAAAATTTAATAATATGACCAAGGGAAAGTTTTTGTCCTTAAGAAAATTATGGGACATTCCTAATAACCAGAGGACCACTTGGACTAAGTTTGGTGATTTTTTAAATTATATTATTTTTATCATAATTATTTTAAGTTTTGGAGTATTAATTAATTTAAAAATATAATAAAGGTTGAAAAATGAAATTTATATTTTTCAAAAATCTCTCTGATATCAAGGAAATCAGAAAATTAATTTTTGTAATTTTCTAATTTTTCTTTGATTTATTATAATTATTTTAGTGAAAATGCTAGAAAATACATTTTTTTAATTTTAAAATTACCCTAGGGCTTTAAAATTTAATATCTCATTAAATAGACCTAAGAAAAATATGGGATTTGTTCCTAAGTGATTAAAATTCAAAATTTGACATTTTGGTGAATTTTATTATTTTTATGATTTTTATTATTTTTTAATTATTAAAATATTAAAATAATGCAAAAAATTAAATTTTTTAGAAAATTAAAATTTTAATTTCCTTAAATTCCCCTGATATCAGAGAGGCTCCAAAACCAATTTGGTGAATTTTTGAAAGGTATTTTGAAAGTTATGAATTTTTAAAGTTTAAAATGGCTAAATGGCTTAATCAACCCATTTAGTAGGGCTAACCAAGTCCAATTGACTTTAAATTTTTATGGTGGGTTCCTCTGATCCTAAAGGTCAGTGGAGATTTGATTTCAAGTCAATTTGATGTATGGTTAGCTCTAATTAATTAAGGAGTTATTTTGGGTGTTTAAGCCAATTAGGGTTATTTTAAATAAACTAATCCAAAATTTATTTTTCCTAGGGTCCTCTGGTCATAAGAGACATCAACAAATTTTCCTAGAATTTATTTCACAACATGCTAATTATTGGATTTAAAATACTCAAAACAGTAACATGAATTTGAAAAATCAATAACTTCTCATAGGGATGGCCTCTGACTATGGAAAACTCAGGGAATGTTCCCAAATTCAGAGGCTTCAAAAGCCCTATGGTCTCATGCCATGGTGAATTTCCTATATGCATGGAGAATTAAAACAATGCAGAAGGGAAATAAATCATTAAAAATAAAATACTTGATGAAATTAAATGATTTCTTTTCCACATTATTCTCCTTTGTTCACTGAGCAAGAGGGTATTTTTATTTTATTTTTTTGATTTTCCTACGCAAAGTTATGAATTTTTGAAGTTTAGGGAATTAAATAAATCAGGAAATACCCTAATTTTCTATTTATCCATGCGGCGTTGTGTCAACCTCGGCAGCTCCGAAACGCCGCGTGGTGCTCTCTGATTCGACGCCGCCATCTGACTCAACGCTCCGGGGGCCCGCTGTGTCGTTCCATCTCCTGATCCGGTGCGATCCTGGCCGTCCGTCCGCGCGTGTATTAAATGAACGACATCCGTTCATCGTCCCCAGACGTCCTTACCCGAGAGCCGTCCGTCTTCTAGGCCTAAGATCTCACTCGATACTTGACCAAATTTAACGTTCTTATGCTCTATGGATTCGTCTCGAGAAGACGAACACATCCATATGGTTTATGTGGCATGAAATTAACTCAATGAAAATGGAGAATGTTCAGAAGCTCGGGAAGAAGAGTGAGGCCATACCTTTGCTCAGAGAAGTGTGGCTTCGATCTGAGGGCTGTGTCACCTTCGATTGGATCCCAGCAAGCTCCGCATGAAGTCTCCCGGTCCGGTGAATTGCCTAGCTATGAAAGTGACCACAACCGATCACAAAGCTTGGAGGCCGGAGCAACCTGGGTGGCTCGGAGATGGGGCTTTCAGTGGGAAACTTCTCCTCTTGGTCCAAGTAAAGGTGTAGGACCGATCGATCTGAGGATTGGCTCACCGTGGCAAAGTGTCCCGGTTTTGGGTGAAATTTCGATTGAGAAATTGGATTCTGTTGGTGGGGATTAGGGTAGATTGACACTGGGGATCAACTGCTCTAAGGATGGAGAAGGGTTTGGAACATTTTTGGCAGAGTTTCGGCAAGGTTTGTGCAACTCTCTTCTCATGGCCGTGAGGGGGTCAGGTTTAAATAGAGGTGGCTGGAGAGCCTCACGAGGATGGCCAAGGGCCGGGATCAGCTGCTCGGTCATGGGAAGAACAACCATGGTGTCCATCGGGCATGGGGCAGCTCGACAAGGTGGAATTCCAAAGTCGGCTCACATGTGAGCTCTCGGGTGTGGTGTTTTCCGACGACCTGTGCGGGCGGCCGTGCAGGCATGGGTCACCCTCGGGGTCGGTGAGTTCGTAGCTTGATTCCCGTGAGTTCAATTGATGGTTTCCATGTGTAAAGGTGGTGAATTGAAATGGAATGGGAAAGGGGTGATTTTGGCTTGGTTTAGGTCAACCCAAGTATTTGTGCTTGGTTCACCATCCAAGGCTTGACCTTGGCCGAGGGGGAATCATTTGGGTCGACTCGAATTGTGGTAGTGAAGTCCCCATCCATGGTGAGGTGGCTAAACATGGCTTAGAGTGTATCATGCTTAAGGTAAAAAGAGCTTAAAAAGGTATTAAGAAAGAGACCCTCTCTCTTACCATTAATGGTTTGGTGAGGTGGAAAGTGGATTCCATGGCTCTCATGGCTCCTATGGGGCTCATGCATGGCTTCATGGCTTGTCTTTGGCTTGGGGAAAAGCTTGGTCAATTTCATGAAAATGGATCTTAGAAATTTTTGGTAATTTGATGGTAATTTGTATGGGGCTCAATTTGGAATCATTTGATGATTGATTTGAACTTAGGGATGATTTTAATTAAGGGTATGATGAGAAGAATTTGTCATATGGGCTTTAGCATGAAATTTGGGCTTTTAGGAAGGTTTCATGTAAGTGGGATTTTGGTTTAAAAATAGATTTATGGATGGGAATTTTGTAGAAGTTTGGGCCAAATAATTGTTGGGTTTAGCTCATAGATGTGTCATGAGTGACTTGAAGCAAATTGAGAGTGATTTGGGTTTGAATTGGGTTGAATTTGGGCTTCTTTGGTGAATGGGCCAATATAGGTCAAATTGGGCTAACTTGGGCCAATGTTGGGCTAGGGTTGAAATTAATGTAAAATGAATGTTGAGAAATGTTTATGGGAGTGTTTCAAAGAGGTTTTGGCTTTGGTTGGGCTTTGATTTTGGGGTTTGGGCCTTTTTAGGTTAGGTTTGGGTTTAGGTCAAAATTGGGCTTTTTGGTCTTGGGTTGAATTTAAGTGGGGTTTGGGTCTAAATTTTGGGCAAATAATGTTAGTGTTTTGTTTGTAGGGATGTTAAGGAAGGTTTAGAAAAGATTTGGGGTCAATTGGAGTTGAATTGGGTGAGTTTGGGTTAGGTTTGGGTCATGGGTCCAAATTGGGCTTTAAGGCCAAAAGTGGAATTGGATCCAAATGTCAATCAAATTGAACTTGGATTTGGTCTAGCTTGGTGTTGGGAATGTTGAATTGAATTTTAGAATTGAATTGGACCAGAATTTGGGTCAATTGTGTAGGTTTGGTTTGACATTGGGTTCACTTTGGGTTAAAATGGGTCAAATTGGGGGTTTTGACAAAGGTAGGGTAAATTGACAAAATTGGCCCAGGGTGTAGTTGAACAAAATGAAATTGGGAATATTTGGTATTTTCTGGAATTTTCTGGGAATTTTCTGAATTTTTGGATTTTTGGGTCAAGAGGGATATTTTGGGTATTTGAAGGGTATTGGGAGGTATTTTTGAAATTTTTGGTATTTTTGGGTATGGATGATCAATTTGAGTAATGTGAGAATGCTTGTGGTTAATTTTAAGGAATTTTGGGTAATTTAGGTGAGTTTGCAAATTTTGGGCAGTTTCAAGGGTTTTGGGTAGGCTAGGCGGGTGTAGGGCCCCATGGGTCAAAAATTAAAAATTTGGGAAATTGAAGATTGGGTGAATGTAAGTGGAATAAAATCTTTTTGGTTGAGCCATGAATCCATATCAAGCTCACATGAGCCATGAAGGGACTCATTTGAGGCATCCACTATGTTGTTCCTAACCCTCTTAGCCAAGGGCTTAGGGGTTAAGGACCATCCATGTGAATCACCTACATGAGTCAGAAGGTCAAGTTGGGTATGGGTGTGTGAAAGTGTAGTGTATGTGTATGTCAGCCCCTTCACCAGACCAGGCCACCTGTGGCGATCCTAAGGCCAAAGAGTCCTATAGGAACTCACCCTTTAAACTTCCACATTTGATTTCAACCCTCTAGGTGATTAGGGGTCTATAATCAAGTTTGTGGAGTTTGCGAGGAGTTAAGAAGTGGTTTGAATTTCTAAAAGGTGGGTCCCAATTCTAATCCTCTAAGATAGTCAAAGGAAAAGCCTAAGGCTAGATCTTAAGTACTAAAGGGAAGAAGAGAAGACCTCATCAAAAATGAGGTCAACAAATGGACCCCCAATAGGTGTGGTGTGCTAACCAAACACACCGCTCGTATTGGCGTTGACTGAAAAGATCAACAAAACTAACACAGATGTCCAAGTGACAAACTTAGGACAAAGTAGAAGAATTTCTGCTGGGGAGTGTCAAGTATATCTCTGAGACTGGAGATTCCTGAACTCTCGCTGGGGAAAGGAAAAGGAGGTGAATCCCAAATCACATGACCCGGGGGAATTTCAATTTAGGTTTTATTTTGTTTCAGTTTAAGTTTTGATGTGTGAGCTTAGATTTTAGTTTGAGTTTCAATTTAGATTGAAGTTTTGTCAAGATTAATTTGAAGGGATTTGATTTGGAATGGAAAAAAAAGGAATTTTGTGGTTTTAGATGTAACATCTTCAACCTCGAAAGAAAATTGAATTGATCGGATTGAATCATTGTAATGAAGAGAGATCTCAGAGCAATGCAGTGTTGGATGTAAAATCCTTAACCTCAAGAGTTTGATTTTGATGTACTTCATCGTAATAGGGAAAGAATCTTAAAGAAATGCAGTTTCGGATGTAAAATCCTCAACCCCAAGAATTTGGTTTTGATGTATTTCATTGCGATAGGGAAAGAATCCTAAAGCAATGCAGTTTCGGATGTAAAATCCTCAACTCCAAAAGTTTGAATTTGATGTATTTCATTGCGATAAGGAAAGGATCCTAAAGCAATGCAGTCTCGGATGTAAAATCCTCAACTCCAAAAGTTTGATTTTTGATGTATTTCATTGCGATAAGGAAAGGATCCTAAAGCAATGCAGTCTCGGATGTAAAATCCTCAACCCCAAGAATTTGAATTTGATGTATTTCATTGCGATAAGGAAAGGATCCTGAAGCAATGCAGTCTCGGATGTAAAATCCTCAACCCCAAGAATTTGAATTTGATGTATTTCATTGCGATAGGGAAAGAATCCTAAAGCAATGCAGTCTCGGATGTAAAATCCTCAACCCAAAAGTTTGATTTTTTGATGTATTTCATTGCGATAAGGAAATGATCCTAAAGCAATGCAGTCTCGGATGTAAAATCCTCAACTCCAAAAGTTTGAATTTGATGTATTTCATTGCGATAAGGAAATGATCCTAAAGCAATGCAGTCTCGGATGTAAAATCCTTAACCCAAAAGTTTGAATTTGATGTATTTCATTGCGATAAGGAAAGGATCCTAAAGCAATGCAGTCTTGGATGTAAAATCCTCAACCCAAAAGTTTGATTTTTTGATGTATTTCATTGCGATAAGGAAATGATCCTAAAGCAATGCAGTCTCAGATGTAAAATCCTCAACTCCAAAAGTTTGATTTTTTGATGTATTTCATTGCGATAAGGAAAGGATCCTAAAGCAATGCAGTCTCGGATGTAAAATCCTCAACCCAAAAGTTTGATTTTTTGTTTGTCTTTTAACGATTCAAATTTATTTTATCGTTTATTTAATGTTCATGTAAATTTGGTGTTCATCATTTTTAGATGTTTACGGAAAGTTTTTTCTTTTATTCTCTTTTTTTTAATTTATTTTCTGTTCTTTGTTCGAAGTTCATTTAACTTTAATGGCGTTTCCCAATCAATTTGCACAAAAGAGGTGAAGGCCAAAAATGTGACATGGTCACTTTCATTCCAATCATGTTGAAGATACATCATACAACTCGATCTGGAATACATCTCATACAATCCATGTAGATTCAAAACGGACTATGTATGATCTTTGTCAATCCATCCAAAAAGGTAACTGTCAGAAATCCATGTCTGAATAGTGAGGTACATGGTCAATAACATCACCTTCCAAGCCATCCTTGGCAAGGATGCCATATGGATGTACGTTGGAGGTGTGATATTTTCCATGCAACTCACAGCTCGTAAGGCCGGAGGCTCTCTAGCTCCGGGTCTGGCTGGAAGTGGTAAGGTATCTTCCTGTCGTCCATCCTTCTGAAAGAAACTGAGATTCGCTTCACTGGTACTCCTGGTATGCAATGTTTAGCGACATCCGCTCCGTTTCCCTTCGGCATCATGACGGAACCTACCGGTAATGGTATCTTCACCGGCCCTCGGAACTCACCTAGGCCTGCTATCCGGAGGTCGGATCGGAACATGATGTTACACTCGTTCGGAAAGAACCGTGCGAAAGGTCCGACAAAGTCGTGGTGATCTATGTGCGGGGGTATGCGGTCACCCCGCTTGTAAATGTTAATAATGCGAACTGTTGGGTATGCAATCTGCCGGCGATACTCTCCATGTTATCAATCTTTTTACCATTCTTTTGATGACCAATGGCATTGGATCCACCCGGCCATGACGGAGTATTCCCGGTGGGTTTCCCTTCCGTCTTCTCGCGAAGTTGTAGCAGCATCCACATTATATTGTAATTCTTCCTTTCCCTGGCATCCATCTCCGGGGTTCTGAGTAGGTGTTTTCTCTTAGGTGGCCCGCTCGGCCCATTCTTTTCAAATCCCGGAAGCAGTCCACGATTTGTTGTTGTTCGTATTCTGAGAACACATCTGTATGTAGCTCGAGGCCTTCTAGTATATTGATCCTCCGCCTCTCGATTCTCTCGAAGTATTCAAAAGTTTTCTTTTCGACATTCCGCATTCTTTCTAGCTCGTACTCCGGAATAATCCGCAAATGGCGGGGCCTCAGTGACGTATTATGGGATATACGGCTCAATCCCTTCACGTTCTCCCCGCATACCTCGGCTCCTCGGGGATGATGTCCGTCGGGACATCCTCCGGGGTTGCTTCTGCAACAAGGTTATGCATTACTGGTGGTTCAATCTGGTGGCGTGGTAGCCTTCTTTCTTCTGATTTTTGTGAGATTTCCCTGGTCCCTTCTGTTATCCTAGGAGCTGGCCTCCTTTCTTCTGGTACCTGGTGAACTGGCGTCCTTGAAGTGTATGTACTGGAAGTAGCAACTGCCTCATCGCGCTGGTCCGCTGCTAGTTTGGTTAACATCTTACGGATACGGCGATTCTTATTTCTTCGTTGAGTTGTCGCGAGGGTAGCTCTTCATACTTCCCGAATCTCCGCGGGCGCGGCGCCGACAAGCTCGCCCTCCGCCGTAGTGACTACGCGACTTGATTTTCTTATCTTCTTCGATGTTTGTTTTCCTTTTCTTCGTCGTTGGATTGGTGGCTTGGGCCACCCACTTTCATTACTCGTCCGATCGGCGGTTCCTCTCGATCAACCGGGACCCGGTCACTTTCCTCATATTGCAGGCCTGCTGGTGCGAAGTCCGAGTCAATCTCGATTATCGCTCCATCTTTCACCCTCTTTTCGTCGAGTGCAAGCCTTACGCCATTTCTAAAGTTCATGACTAACCGCCCGTTCGACATTTCCCTGTGAAAAAATAAGGAAAAGGATCAGGGGCTGTACTAAGAACAAGAACATTAAGAAAATGTTTATTAAAGACATTTTTTTTATATTATTTTTTTTTGTATTTTTAAATTTAACGGAATGAAGTGGGATAAGATCAGGAAAGAGATTTTGATGTGGAAGGGAAAACAAGGAAAGCTTTATTATCATGATTTTATTATTTTAGCACATTTTATATTATTTTTGGGTTCGGACCCAGTCATAAGTAATTACTTCGCCCGTGCTTCTAAGGATGAAGAATTCATTCTTTCGAAACATCAGGTAGCGTAATACTTTTTCATCGGAAGCATATGTCGTTCTCCTTGGCAGTTCACCAGCTGGTAGGAGCCTCCCGAGTAGACTGCCTCAACCACAAACGGCCCTTCCCAAGTGGGTTCAAATTTTCCTCCTATCTTGCGGTGTACAAGGATAGGTCTCTTGAGAACGAGAACTAAGTCACCAACTTTGAAGGTTCTTGGGCGGACCAATCGTCATGGGCTTGAACCATCTTAGCTTGGTATAGTTCTAAATTCCCGTCGCGCCGCAAGTCTTTTCCCTTCCGGGCTTTCCAATTCCTCTGAGTCGTAATTTGGCATTCTCTTCGTCGTGATTTTGTTTGCAACTCGCAATTCCGAGTGAAGGAAGCTCGAACCTCTAAAGGTAACACTCGCCTCGGACCCATACACCGCAGCGTAAGGTGTAGCTTGAGTAGGAGTTCGAAGGTTGTCCGTAGGCCCATAAGGCTTCTAATAACTTCTCGTGCCAATTTCTCTTATTATCGTCCAAGGTTTTCTTTAAGATTTGAACGAGAGTTTTATTAAAAGCCTAAGCCAGGCCGTTTGCTCTTGAGTAGTAAATTGTGGAATATCGCCAGTCGATTCCGTGTCTCCTGACAAAATTGTTGATTTGTGTGCTTCTGAATGCTGACCCATTATCTGAGATGATCCTGTGCGGCACTCCGAAACGGTAGACAACTTGGTTTTTGAAAAACTGTAGCACGTGGTGTGCTTTCACTTCTCTGAGTGGAACTGCCTCTGCCCACTTGGAAAAGTAATCTGTAGCCTCAAGAATGAAGTGATGTCCTTTTGAAGATGGTGGTTCTATCGGACCCACTATATCTGTGCCCCAAATATTCAAATGGCCACGATGCAATTGTCGGATGTAGCACATTTGGAGGTTGGTGTAGAACCACTCCGTGCACTTGGCATTGTTGACAGCTCTTGGCGATTTTCATGCAGTCGGTCATCATCGAGGGCCGGTAGTACCCTAATCTTTTAATTTTCATTTTCATCTTCGGACTCGATCGGTGAGCACCACGGAGTCCTGAATGCACCTCTTTAACAATTTCACGGGCCTCGGACCCGCTTAGGCACCTTAGCCACATTTGATCAAAAGACCTTCTGTATAACGTGTTATTTATTAATGCGTAAGATAGAGTTCTTTTCTTGATCTGATGGGCTAGTGACTTATCATCTGGTAGTTTTCCTATTTGTAGGTAGTCTATTAATGGCTGTCGCCAATCTTCTGTGTTTTCTGTCACTGTTGCAACTGATTCTTCTTCTTTTTCTGACTTGTGTATTGTGTCTACGTCGAGCTGTGATAGGACCTGATGTCCGTGAACTGACACTTCCACTGATTCATCTTGCAAACAGGAAAATTATTTTGCGAGGCAAGCTAACGCATCTGCTAAGGCATTTTATTTTCTGGGAATTTTGTAGATTGTCACATTCGGAATTTGTTCCAACGATTGTATGGCATACTTGGAAGTATTGCTCGAGTCTTGGTTTTAAAATTCCGTCATCGTCCGGCGATCCGTTGAATGATTAACTCGCGAATCCCCATAGATGTTGATGTCCGTTATCCCCATTTGAATAGTTAATTCTGTCCTGTTATGAGGGCTTCGTATTCTGCTTCGTTGTTTGTACACGGTTCTGTCAAGTGGTAGGAGTATCTTAACATCCCCAGCTCCGGTGTTAAAAAGATTAATCCGATTCCTGCCTTACTGGGCACTATCATTTGCGATTCTTCGTCTTTGTGTGCTGAAGATGCTCCGTCGAAATATAATTCCCAACGTTGATTATCAGGGTCTTCTAGGCTCATTATTTGTTCATCTGGCAGATCGCTATTGAGAGGAGATTCTGCCGGCAAAGGGTGTGCTGCGAGGAAGTCTGCTAAGACTTGTCCCTTTACGGCACGAAGAGGCACAAAAGTTATATCGAATTGCAATAATATCATTGACCATCTGCAAGTCTGCCGGAAAGCGTTGGACGGGTCATCAAGTATTGCAATGAATTAAATTTCGAGATCAGGTTGACCTTATGAGAAAGCATGTAGTGCCTGAGCTTTTGAGCGGCGAAGATCAGGGCTAAACAATGCTTTTCAATTGCGGGATACCTTATTTCCGTCGGAAGTAAACAACGGCTTAAGTAGTAAAGAGCATTTTCTTTACCCTCATCATTGACTCAGGCTAACGGGGCTCGAGAGAGTCGTCTAAAGCCGCGGTATAAAGTATCGATGGCCTACCCGAGATCAGGGCTGCTAAGACAGGAGGTGTCATTAAATATTGTTTAATGTCTTCAAAGGCCTTCCGGCATTTCTCTTCCCAAATAAATTTGGCGTCCTTTTAACTAGTGCCGAGAAAGGCTGACACCTACCTGACAAGTTTGAGATAAAGCATCGAAGATATGCCAGCTTCCCTTGAAAAGATCGTAGTTGTTTTAAGGTTTTGGGAGGCGGCATTTCTAAGATAGCTTTAATCTTTTCCGGGTCGATTTAAATTCCACGATGTAGGACAACGAATCCTAAGAATTTCCGGAGGTGACGCCGAAGGCGCATTTTAAGGGATTCATCTTAAGGTTAAATTGTCTTAATCGTTCAAAAACAATTCTCAAATCATACAGGTGGTTTTCTTTTACTTTGCTTTTGATGACCACATCGTCCACGTAGCATTCGACTTGATTGTTGATGAGATCATCAAAAATTCTTGTCATCGCTCTCTGGTATGTTGCTCCCGCGTTCTTCGAGTCCGAATGGCATCACTTGTGTAGCAATATACTCCGATCGGCGTTCGAATGCTCGTAAGTTTTTCATCTTCCGGAGCCATTTTTATCTGGTTGTATCCTGAAGATCCATCCATAAATGAGAATATCTCATGTGTCGAAGCAATGTCGATCATTAGTTCTGGGATCGGTAGAGGAAATTCATCTTTTGGACATGCCTTGTTTAAATCTCTGAAATCCACACAAATTCTGATCTGACCATTCTTCTTTCTAACTGGCACTACATTGGCTAGCCAAGTTGGGTATTGTTCTTCACGGACAAATTTGACGTCTATTAGCTTTCTAACTTCAGTTATGACTTGTTGTTCGATTTCTAGACGCATTCTTCTGGGACCTTGTCTGACTGGGACAGAAGTAGGATCCACTCCTAGCTTATGGATCTGCGACCTCCGGAGCTAATCCCGGCATCTCATCGTAGCTCCAAGCAAAACGAGTCTTTAAATTCCATTAATAACTTGATTATTTCTTCGGAGTCTTCTTTATTAAGCAAGGAGCTAAAAAAGGTAGGTCTAGGCTCTTCGCTAGTACCTAAGTTAACATCCGTTAACTCATCTATTGTAGATTTGATCTCTTCTTCGAACTCTGGTGGAGCGTCTCCAATTTGTAAATCTTCAAATTCTTCTGTAGTTTCCATGCAGTTTTCATTAGACTCACAAGTGACAACCAAGCAAAATTCAGTATCATTAACTGATCCTACTGTGCCGAATCCGAGACCATGCTTTGAATTGGGTGGACGACCGGAGTTATTCCATAATTTTTCAAAATGTTGTGATTGACCTTTTGTCCATTTTCAAGGTAAGAAACCATGCTAAATTAAATTTTGAACACAAGGAGAGTACCACTCTAAAGGTAATTCCATTAATTCTGATGAAGTGACATCTTCAAATTGTACATTATTTTCAGTTTTGGAGGAAGGAGCACCATGGTAAAATTTGATGGGCTTTGCACCGCCACTATGTACCTCTTTGACCACCATACCATCGACCTTATTAGAATGGATCGGGGTTAGGGTCATAGTATGTACATAGTGGTTAATCTTCTCGTACATTGATTTATATTCTTCATTCTTTTCATCTTCGAGAGAGATCTTGAATTGCGGCTTCTTCCGACTTATTGTCGCTGCTTCTTGCTTGATTTCTTTTTCTTCTTCAAACTCGTCTTCCCAATCAACATTGATGGCTGGCTTCTTCACGTCCAACTCGTCCTAACGTCTTTACCACGACCTCGTCCCCGGCCTCTACCTCGGATGCGAGTTGTGGAGAAACCTTCACCATCTCGCCGTAAGGGAGTGGTGAGTGACTCGTTGGACTAGAACTTCGGGTTCTTCGTTGTCCCGAACTTTCTTTGCTTCATTTGTTATGGTATCTCCGGAGAAGATTGTTTTCTTCGGAGGTGCATAATAAGCTGCATCTTCATAGATTCCAATTTCATGTACGGAGAATGGTTGTAAGTCACCTTTGATGCACTCGTTCCCCTCCATCATAGTATTTGATGCACCGATGTAGAGATGATGGTACCATCCTCGTTTTCATGTATCCATGGTCGGCCCGATAGAGCGTTGAACGACGTTTCGAATCAATTATGTGAAATTTTGCGGTTGTCTTTGCTAAGTTACCGGTCTTCATTAGTAGCATTATTGATCCGAGGGCTCTTTCTCCTTTCTGGTTGAATCCTCTTAATAACATTTTGTCAGCTTCAAGCTTACGAGCATCAATTTCCAAGTATGCTAGTGTTCGAAGACTCATTATATTGATTGATGCTCCTGGATCCACCAATACTCGGAGAGTGTAAACTTTCCAATTGTAATCGAAATGTACAACGGTCGGTTGTGGTCCTGTCGTCCCAAGTACTAGGTCATTGTCCGTGAAGGTAACGCCTCGTTGTTCCTTTAACGAGCAAACCTCATCTAAGGAATCTCCGGCCATTTGAGCTAAGCAAATTTCCGGATCAAGTAAGGCCTTGATCAGAGCTTCTCTCATCTCCTTTGATAAGATGAGAGCGTCGTAGATGCTCAGTTTGGCCGGTAGTTTCCTAAGATGGGCTAGCACGTTGTAGTCCACTTTATTTCCATGTTACTCGATTTCTTCTCGAATGGGTATTTCTTCTGCCGGGGTTGGTTCTTCTTGAACAACCACCTGCTTTCCTTTGTCCTTTGGACCCATTCTCGGAGGTAGAACTCTTCCACTTCTTAAGTTAACTTTTGTAATTTCTTCTGACTCTAGTGTTAACTTCTGAACTCTTCCTCATCTCCTTTGGACCCATTCTCAGAGGTGGTACAAAGCCATTTGGGTATTGGACAACGTCGAATTCTTCAGGGTAAGGTCTACCCGTCCGAATGGATGCCCCGCTCTTTGATTGTGCTAAGGCTTCTCGTACCTGCTGTTCCACAAAGCTCTTGATATCTTTTTCTGGAATCATACTTTGTGTTATATCCTTCTTTAGCTGATCATCCCCGTTGACGGACGTAATTTCCTTTCCTCCGTCTACAATGTGTATGACCTCTGGGGGTGTCTCTCTTTGGGGTTGCACTTGACTTTGGAGAGTGGCTAGGGCTACAGCCATCTCTTCCATCCTCTTCGCTATTTGGGCGATTGTATCGTCTTTCTCTTGAAGTCGCCTCCTCATCACTTCCGGCTCCTCTCTTCTGCGCGCTGCAGGAGCACCTTGTGAAGCCGACGAAGCTCGTGTTTCGACCATGTTGATTTCTGCATACTCATCATCCATGAATTCTGATGAATCAATCTCATCTCCGAATTTCTCTTCTCTTTCTTTTGCTAATTGTCGAATATCAGTCCTCAACTTTTCCATAGCATCCTCTAGCGGTCCTTTCTGTGCATCCTCACAGTTGTCGTGTGATAGCTGTCGGGTTCCCTTCTCACGAGTCCCCTTTACTGCAGTAGCACTTTCTTCTGATTCGAGTCTCCTTACGAGACTTTCCTTTTCAGGCTGTTGTTTCAATCTTAATTGTCTAGTAGTGGGACACCACACCATCCTTCTAGCGACAGAAGGTCCAGGACCGGATGGTGCAGTCGACCAAATGCTGGAAGATGGTATCCTCCCTAATTTGTAACCCTGAAACAACGACAGGCGGACTAGCCTTCATCCTTTTATTTAGCTTTTCTGTAACGATGGCGGGTTCTACTCGTGGCCCAAGACAGGATTTGACTAGCACCCGCCTTATCCTTCTTAGAATCTCCGATACGGGGCATTTCTCTTTCTTTGCTAGCTTCTCGATCACAGTCTATAGTCGGGCAAATGGTGTGATCCTAGCCCTTTTGTTTCTCGTCGTCGTTGTAGTATGCTTGGTCGAGGTAATGTAGAAACAATTCTACGGACATTTTCCTCGTCACCTTGCGGCGGAAAGGGGTGGAATCTACTTCCTTCCAAAAAGGGTGTATCTTCGAGCAATGGTATGTATTTAGGTAGTGGTGTGTACTCGGGGATTTCGGGATTTCCTCCAGGAAAGCAACTTCGGCAGCTACGGCCTTTCCGGCGGTCTTCCTACTTCGTTCCTTCTTTGGGTCCGTGTTAGTGATGGAATTCTTGAGCTGGACCCAATTTCAAAAACGAAGGTCTCACAGAAGGTCCGTACCCTCCACGGTAACGGAGTTCACCATAGTTCTATATTTCCTTCCCCTTTAATTTGGCGAAGCCGGGGTAGGTGCGGAGACAACTAGACCGGTGGGGGTAGCAACAACGGTCCTCCTGCAGACGAGCGGTACTCCTCTCGAGTTGGAATCTTTTGCAGGGGAGGAAACTCTTGAGTTGACCTAAGGTTGAACTTGATCTACGGCTTCTCAGCTTCATATACTTTGTTTGTCAGCGCGAAAAGGGAAACATCGGTGATCTTGACATTTGTGTTCTCGAATCCTTGTCCAAACCGGATGATCCCATTGTCGGGCAGCTCATCCTTGTAAACAGCGAAGTCGAGTCCATTGGTGAAGGAGAAAATTAGCTTTGGGGCTTCCATTTCTGCAGGGTAGATTCTGATTGTCAGTCCCAAGTTATGCTTCTTCTCATCAGGACGAAAAGAAAGGAATCGAAAAGAGTCCGAACACATTCTTGTTCATATATTTATAAGGAGAAGTTATTTGTTAAAAGAGTCATTCATTAGAGGGTTTGTTTATTTAGAACGGAATGTTCAAAGGTGTAGATAAGGTAATGAATCTGATTCAGAGTTGGAAAGGAAAAGAAAGTCTTATGCAAGACTTCTCGACTCGGAGGATCACTCCTAAACTAACACCTATTGGGGGTCCACCCCACCTCGAAAATGAGGTAAAAGGATCTCGAAACCTCTCTGTTTAGGGGTGTCTAAACGAGTGGCTCCTAAATCCGAGAGAATGTTGGCTATATTTGTTCAAGGTAGAAATGAACATAGTACTCCAACGGAAAGAAGGGTAGCTTGATCCACAAGGGACATGGATACACTACCGATTTTTGAAAGCAGAATTGTCTGATTAAAATGGAGAGAGGAATTTTCCCCAGCGGAGTCGCCAGAAATTGTACGGCTTATTTTTAGGTTGTGTTGTATTTTGAAAAGGGGTCGCCTAACAGAAGTTGTCGGCGAGTTTTTTTTTTAATTTAATTTAAATAAATAATTTGAAAAGTAGTATTTGATCTTGAAAATAATTTTAAATTTGAAGATTTTAATATATGAAATCAAACCGACTTCACATCCCAAATAGTTTATATAAACGAGCACCGCACCACAAACCGTGTATCTATCCCTAAGGATAAACACACTCGCTCGATGGTGGGGCTCGATTAAATAAACTAGAAGATTTGTGACATCCGTTTGGTCCGCGAACCAATTTTATAAGCCGACAAATTCCCCTGTTTAATATGAAAGCATTAAACGGGGTTTATATTGCTCGGGTTCTTTAAAATTCCCTATAAGGGCAAGCCCCTATAGTTAATTACATCTTAAGTGACGGGAATCACCTAAGAAAACTCTCGATAATAATCGGTAGTTCCGCTCTCGAGAATCTCAAAGTTTAAGTTTTCGAGGATTGAATTTTGGAATTTCAATAGGGAATGGATCAAATTTGGAACATTTTGCTTTGGGAATTCAAAGGAAGAAAGGTAGGAGAAATTACAGATTCGAAGCGAACTTCGGTAGTTTCCCGACTATCCTATTGTTTGGCTTGAATTTAGGAAAGTCCTAATATTCATTTAATATTTCAATCTTGCCAATTTTAATTAATTAGGGCTTATGTTCGTACGATAAAATCATACAAATAGCCTTGAAGATATGAGGGTTTATGTCGTATCGGACGACTACCTCGGAGTCCTAAGACCGGTTAGGGCTTAATTTACATGACATGATCATGCAAATGCCTAACAAAAGGTTGAGGATTTATGTTGCACTAGGCAAACTACCTCGAAATCCTATGGTTTAGTTATTTAATTCTAAGAAAGTTTTACTGAAGTAGACTCAGGTTTTGCTGATGACGATGGCCGTGCTGCCCACCATGCCCCGAGCCCCTTGTTGTTGCAGAGGTTTAGTTATAGAAGTCATAAATCAGGAGATGAGAGAAGTGTTTTGGTTTAGAGAAAATCTTAAAATCCAAGTGTCTTTTTTATATTTTATTTAAAACAAATCTTAAAGTTGATTATAACGACACCGGTTAAGATCCCACGGTTCCATCCTTCCGGCATCGTTATTTTTATCGGATTCACTTAGTCCAGATGAATTTGCTAAACTCAACCGAATGAGTTCCACACTTTCATTTAGACCGTGGGAAATCCCGTTAGCAACACGTAGGTTACATCATCCGAGGTATTCCCGATCATCCAACAAGACGTTTTAATTTAATTGTAATTGCAGTTTTGTGTTTTGTTTGTGATTAAATTTTGAGTATTTTTATATTTTGAAATGTTGTGGCGGTGAATTTTATCTTGTAATGATTTTTAATTTAGTTTTGGTTTCAGTTTTAGGGGCTATCCTAAAGGTGTGGGTTTTCATGCAACAGTTGTTTATCATGCAAGAAAAGTAAGTGCGATGCGATTAAATAAATTGCAATAAGATAAATTGCAATAAAATAAAAGTGTACCTGGATGGTCTTCCCGTCATCCCAAGCTGCACTTAAAACACAATTAGAATGTTTAAGCAAGTTCCTAGGTAAAGCTAAGGGAAGGGTTATGGTTTTCTACCAAGTTCCTAATCCTATAGCTAGTCATTTCCTATGACGTCTAGGTTCTTGTGTTTTGGTTTGAGGACGATTTTCTTCATCAAAGAATAATTAAGTTCAATTGTTCTTGTAAGTATCCTATCATATTGAGAAAGTGCTTAAGAAGAATCTTAAACATCTTTTCAATACTGATAGGATTATTTTAAGTCCAAATGAATTTAATTAATCAGGTGAAGTAATCGTCCGGGGTTTAGTTAAGTTTTGTTGTTATCTTACTCAGTGAACTAGGACCTTTGAATATCCTATAAGTGGAGTAACATTTCATTTAATGTTCTATTTAGGAGTTATGATAACCAAAGTTTTCGAGGGCAGATTAGTGTTCAAGTGGTTTGTGATTTGGTTTAATTTTAGTTATCGGATTTAAATTTGGAATAGTGTTCAAGTTGTTTTATATTTAATTTCTTTATGTCTTAGGTGATGTTATTTAATTCAATTTAATTTAACTTTAATTTAATTTAATTTGGTTTAGTTTTAATTTTAATTTAATTTTGATTTTTAATTTTAATTTTATTTGATTTTATTTTAATTTAATTTAATTTAATTTAATTTAATTTAATTTAATTTAATTTAATTATTTATTTTTTTTAAATTAATTTAATTTAATTTAATTTAATTTATTTTATTTAATTTAATTTAATTTATTTAATTTGTTTGATTTAATTCAATTTAATCTTTAACTTAATTTTATTTTTAATTTTAATTTAATTGAAAATTTAAAAAGAGTTTAATAATTTGACTTTTTAATTTAATTTTAATGATTAAGTCCTTTAACATTTTAAAACTTAAATTTGAATTATCATTTTAATTAGGAATTAAATATTATTGAGATGATTAATTTAGGGATTTTTAAATTAAAGAATAAATCTCTTCCTAATAATATCCCTATTTTAATAATTCCAATTTTATTATTCTTCCAAACTTAATCAATTATTTAATTAAGGTTTATTTCAATTATTTTAAATTGTTTAGTAGGTTTCTACCCTTTAATTATTTAAATTTCAATCATCCAAATCAGATTAAGATCAAATATTTTACTTGTTAATTTTAGTAAACCTAAAGTTTTAATTAAGGGTTAAAATTTAAATTACCATTTTGCCCTTCAAGCTTAATAATTTCATAACTCACTAAATTGAGCTTAAATGAACTTGAAATTTTTATGTGACTTCACTCATATGCCAATAAAGACATGAGAGGAGAAAATGCGATTTTTCTGTATTTAATTTATTTATGTAATTATTTTTGGTGGAAAATAGGAGTTTCCAAGGAAAATTTAATAATATGACCAAGGGAAAGTTTCTGTCCTTAAGAAAATTATGGGACATTCCTAATGACTAGAGGACCACTTGGACCAATTTTGGTGATTTTTAAAATTATATTATTTTTATTATAATTATTTTAAGTTTTGGAGTATTAATTAATTTAAAAATATAATAAAGGTTGAAAAATGAAATTTATATTTTTCAAAAATCTCTTTGATATCAAGGAAATCAGAGAATCAATTTTTGCAATTTTCAAATTTTTCTTTGATTTATTATAATTATTTTAGTGAAAATGCTAGAAAATACATTTTTTAATTTTAAAATTACCCTAGGGCTTTAAAATTTAATATCTCATTAAATAGACCTAAGAAAAATATGGGATTTGTTCCTAAGTGATTAAAATTCAAAATTTGACATTTTGGTGAATTTTATTATTTTTATGATTTTTATTATTTTTTAATTATTAAAATATTAAAATAATGCAAAAAATTAAATTTTTTAGAAAATTGAAACTTTAATTTTCTTAAATTCCCCTGATATCAGAGAGGCTCAAAACCAATTTGGTGAATTTTTGAAAGGAATTTTGAAAGTAATGAATTTTTAAAGTTTAAAATGGCTAAATGGCTTAATCAACCCATTTAGTAGGGCTAACCAAGTCCAATTGACTTCAAATTTTTATGGTGGGTTCCTCTGATCCTAAAGGTTAGTGGAGATTTGATTTCAAGTCAATTTGATGTATGGTTAGCTCTAATTAATTAAGGAGCTATTTTGGGTGTTTAAGCCAATTAGGGTTATTTTAAATAAACTAATCCAAAATCTATTTTTCCTAGGGTCCTCTGGTCATAAGAGACATCACTAAATTTTCCTAGAATTTATTTCACAGCATGCTAATTATTGGATTTAAAATACTCAAAATAGTAAAATGAATTTGAAAAATCAATAACTTCTCATAGGGATGGCCTCTGACTATGGAAAATTCAGGGAATGTTCCCAAATTCAGAGGCTTCAAAAGCCCTATGGTCTCATGCCATGGTGAATTTCCTATATGCATGGAGAATTAAAACAATGCAGAAGGGAAATAAATCATTAAAAATAAAATACTTGATGAAATTAAATGATTTCTTTTCCACATTATTCTCTTCTGTTCACTGAGCAAGAGGGTTTTTTTATTTTATTTTTCTGATTTTCCTACACAAAGTTATGGATTTTTGAAGTTTAGGGAATTAAATAAATCAGGAAATACCCTAATTTTCTATTTATCCACGCGGCGCCGCGTCAACCTCGGCAGTTCCGAAACTCCGCGTGGCGCTCTCCGATTCGACTCCGCCATCTGACTCAGCGCTCCGGGGGCCCGCTGTGTCGTTCCATCTCCTGATCCAGCGCGATCCTGGCCGTCCGTCCGCGCGTGTATTAAATGAACGACATCCGTTCATCGTCCCCAGGCGTCCTTACCCGAGAGCCGTCCGTCTTCTAGGCCTAAGATCTCACTCGATACTTGACCAAATTTAACGTTCTTATGCTCTATGGATTCATCTCGAGAAGACGAACACATCCATATGGTTTATGTGGCATGAAATTGACTCAATGAAAATGGAGAATGTTCAGAAGCTCGGGAAGAAGAGTGAGGCCATACCTTTACTCAGAGAAGTGTGGCTTCGATCTGAGGGTTGTGTCACCTTCAATTGGATCCCAGCAAGCTCCAGATGAAGTCTCCCGGTCCGGTGAATTGCCTAGCTATGAAAGTGACCACGACCGATCACAAAGCTTGGAGGCCGGAGCAAGCCGGGTGGCCCTGGAGATGGGGCTTTCAGTGGGAAACTTCTCCTCTTGGTCCAGGTGAAGGTGTAGGACCGACTCGATTTGAGGATTGGCTCACACTCGGCAAAGTGTCCTGGTTTTGAGTGAAATTTCGGTTGAGAAATTGGATTCGTTGGTGGGGATTAGGGCGGATTGACACTCGGGGATCAACTCGCTCTAAGGATGGAGAAGGGTTTGGAACAATTTTGGCAGAGTTTTGGCAAGGTTTGTACAACTCTCTTCTCATGGCCGTGAGGGGGTCGGGTTTAAATAGAGGTGGCTGGAGAGCCTCGCAGGGATGGCCAAGGGCTGGGATCAGCTGCTCTGGTCATGGGAAGAACAGCCATGGTGGCCATTGGGCATGGGGCAGCTTAGCAAGGTGGAATTCCAAAGTTGGCTCACATGTGAGCTCTCGGGTCCAGGCGGCTGGCCGGCAGGCATGGGTCACCCTCTGGGTCAGTGAGGTCAGAGCTTGATTCCTGTGAGTTCAATTGATGGTTTCCATGTGTAAAGGTGGTGAATTGAAATGGAATGGGAAAGGGGTGATTTTGGCTTGGTTTAGGTCAACCCAAGTATTTGTGCTTGGTTCACCATCCAAGGCTTGACCTTGGGCTGAGGGGGAATCATTTGGGTCAGTTTGAATTGTGGTAGTGAAGTCCCCATCCATGGTGAGGTGGCTAAACATGGCTTAGAGTGTATCATGCTTAAGGTAAAAAGGGCTTAAAAAGGGTTTAAGAAAGAGACCCTCTCTCTTACCATTAATGGTTTGGTGAGGTGGAAAGTGGATTCCATGGCTCTCATGGCTCCTATGGGGCTCATGCATGGCTTCATAGCTTGTCTTTGGTTTGGGGAAAAGCTTGGTCAATTTCATGAAAATGGATCTTAGAAATTTTTGGTAATTTGATGGGAATTTGTATGGGGCTCAATTTGGAATCATTTGATGATTGATTTGAACTTAGGGATGATTTTAATTAAGGGTATGATGAGAAGAATTTGTCATATGGGCTTTAGCATGAAATTTGGGCTTTTAGGAAGTTTTCATGTAAGTGGGCTTTTGGTTTAAAAATAGATTTATGGATGGGAATTTTGTAGAAGTTTGGGCCAAATAATTGTTGGGTTTAACTCATAGATGTGTTATGAGTGACTTGAAGCAAATTGGGAGTGATTTGGGTTTGAATTGGGTTGAATTTGGGCTTCTTTGGTGAATGGGCCAATACAGGTCAAATTGGGCTAACTTGGGCCAATGTTGGGCTAGGGTTGAAATTGATGTAAAATGAATGTTGGGAAATGTTTATGGGAGTGTTTCAAAGAGGTTTTGGCTTTGGTTGGGCTTTGATTTTGGGGTTTGGGCTTATTTGGGTTAGGTTTGGGTTTAGGTCAAAATTTGGCTTTTTGGTCTTGGTTTGAATTTAAGTGGGGTTTGGGTCTAAATTTTGGGCAAATCATGTTAGTGTTTGGTTTGTAGGGATGTTAAGGAAGGTTTAGAAAATATTTGGGGTCAATTGGAGTTGAATTGGGTGAGTTTGGGTTAGGTTTGGGTCATGGGTCCAAATTGGGCCTTAAGGCCAAAAGTGGAATTGGATCCAAATGTCAATCAAATTGAACTTGGATTTGGTCTAGATTGGTGTTGGGAATGTTGAATTGAAGTTTAGAATTGAATTGGACCAAAATTTGGGTCAATTTGGTAGGTTTGGTTTGACATTGGGTTCACTTTGGGTTAAAATGGGTCAAATTGGGGGTTTTGACAAAAGTAGGGTAAATTGACAAAATTGGCCCATAGTGTAATTGATCAAAATGAAATTGGGAATATTTGGGATTTTCTGGAATTTGCTGGGAATTTTCTGAATTTTTGGATTTTTGGGTCAAGAGGGGTATTTTGGGTATTTGGAGGGTATTGGGAGGTATTTTTGGAATTTTTGGTATTTTTGGGTATGGATGATCAATTTGAGTAATGTGGGAATGCTTGGGGTTAGTTTTGAGGAATTTTGTGTAATTTAGGTGATTTTGCAAATTTTGGGCAGTTTCAAGGGTTTTGGGTAGGCTAGGCGGGTGTAGGGTCCCGGGGGTCAAAAATTGAAAATTTGGGAAATTGAAGATTGGGTGAATGTAAGTGGAATAAAATCATTTTGGTTGAGCCATGAAGCCATATCAAGCCCACATGAGCCATGAAGGGACTCATTTGAGGCATCCACTATGTTGTTCCTAACCCTCTTAGCCAAGGGCTTAGGGGTTAAGGACCATCCATGTGAATCACCTACATGAGTCGGGAGGTCAAGTTGGGTATGGGTGTGTGAAAGTGTAGTGTATGTGTAAGTCGGCCCCTTCACTGCGACCGGGCCACCCGTAGGCGACTCTAAGGCGAAAGAGTCCTATAGGAACTCACCCTTTAAACTTCCACATTTGATTTCAACCCTCTAGGTGATTAGGGGTCTATAGTCAAGTTTGTGGAGTTTGCAGGGAGTTAAGAAATGGTTTGAATTTCTAAAAGGTGGGTCCCAATTCTAATCCTCTAAGATAGTCAAAGGAAAAGCCTAAGGCTAGATCCTAAGTACTAAAGGGAAGAAGAGAAGACCTCATCAAAAATGAGGTCAACAACAGCATATGACATGATATTTTTAATTTTGTTCAGATATACTGTTGACATTTTGGATGCCTTGAATCACATGATCTTAGTTTTGCTATATTTTCAAATCAAGAGCAGCAAAGAGCTAGTTTTTTCCATTGCAGTTTGTACTTCTAATTGTGCTATTGATAGAAGCCATAAGACCGTATACCGGTACCAAATTATAACAAACAATGAAGGATACAAAATAAAAATTGAAAAATAAATAAGAAAGGGAAACAAAAATTAACAATTGAAATTGAAAATTCTCTTAGTGAAAGAAAAAATGAAATGATGAAAAATAAAAAAAGAAACAAATTCTCCTACAATTCTGATTCTCATTCCCAAGACTGGTACCAAAATTCCTGTTCTCATTCTTCGGGGTCAGCACCTAAATTATGATTCCCATCTTCTGAGATCGGTACTGAAATTCTGATTCTCATTTACGAGACTGGTATCGAAATTCCACTTCTCATCCTTCAGAGTCTGTACCAAAATTCTGACTCCCATCTTTCAAGGACGGTATATAAATTTTGACTCTCCCCTCCACACTTAAACTTACAGATTCCCACAAAATTAAATTCTCAAAATTAATTTCGAAATTTAATAAATTCAAATTCAAATTTTCATAAATTCATAAGTTCCCACAAATCCATAATTAAAATTTCAAATCAAAATTCAAAATCAAATTAAAATCAAAATATCAAAATCAAAATTCAAAATAAAATTCAAATTCTAATTCCAATTTCCAATCAAATTTTGAAATCAAATCGGATCAGACCCCTTCAGAATGTGGAAGCTTGAAATTTATAGCTCCATGATGAAGAGTTCCACCTGGTTTCCCTAGCGAGAGTTCCAGGGTTTGAATGTTTCACCAAGATAACCCCTAGCGGACACTTTCTCATTGAATTCTACAACCTGTATTAAGTGTACTGATTCAGACAGTTGTGTTAGTTTTTGTTAATCTCGTCAGTCAACACCAATACGTGCGGTGTGCTTGTCTGAAACACCACATCTATTGGGGGTCGATTTGTTGACATCACTTTTGTTGAGATCTAGTGTTTCTTTAGGAGCCTAGGATCTAGTCATAGGACTTTTCTGGTGATTATCTTTAAAAACTAGCAATGGAACCCTTACCCCATATAAATTCAAAACACTTCCTTGCTTTACTTAGAGTTTCAAATGCTTAAAGTCTAACATCTAAGCACTTAGGAGGATGAGACTAAGCATAAAGAAGCTCAAGGGGAGTTCCCTATAGAATTGTTAAGCCTTAGGACTCACCCTGGGTGGTCAGGTCTGTGTGAGGCTCACACACACACACACATAAACTCCACACTTACACTCACTATCTCAAACCCCAAGCTATACATGTCTACCTTTGATCCCCTACTCTTTCGAAACTCATGTGAGTCGTTCCCCAATCTCTTATAGGGTTTAGCTAGAACCAGCACATGGAGGATCCAAAAGGAGAATTCCCTTGGTCCGTGACTTAAGTAAGTTGGCATCCTTCAGTTAACCCCAATTTTACCCAAAAATCCCAACTTTGACCCTTTGGCCCCTAAAACTCCCCTAAATTACGAAATTGCCCCTACAAGCTTAATTTTGACCAAAAATCCCAAAATTAACCAAATTACCTAATTTTCTCCAAAATCATTTCAAAATGTTCCTCACTATCAAAATTAATCAAAGTATCCCAAATTTACTAAAATTTCTAAAAATCCCCAAGATTAGCCATAATTACCAAAATGCCCCTCAAAATCCAAAAATTCCAAAAATTGACCAAAATTCCCAAAATCCTCCTAAATATTCCTAAAACCATTTGAACCACTCCCATGAGCCTAATTTAACCAAATTGACCCAAATTGACCAAAAGCCCCAAAATGCCCAAATCACCTCAAATGTCCACCAAATTGGCCCAAATCATCCCCAATTTCAATCCTAAACTAAAATTCACCATGGCTAAACCCAATTCGATACCAAATCCAAGCACAATTTGACTCAATTTAAAACTTAAACTCAACCAAAATTAAAAAGCCTCAAGTTATACCATATGCCCAAATGTCACCAAATTGAACCTCCTAACCCTAAAATTTCCACTCAATTCCTATTTAAAACACTTCATGACAATCACCCAAATCAAATTGAACCATCAATTCAACTCAAGACAAACTCTAGCCTAACCCAAACTGAAGTCTAACCCAACATGCCCAACATTGACCAAATGTCCAAATTCCACCAAATTGACCCTCCAAACCAGTTCAAAGTCACTCTGATCCTTTTCTAAAATATTCATGACAATCATGCACACCAATTTGAACAATCAATTTTACCCAATCCAAGCTCAAACCCAACATAGCCCAACTTGAACCTAAAGACCCCAAAATTGAACAAAGACCCAAATGTCACCCAAGCCTAACCAAATTAACCAAGACAAGTCTTCCACAGCCATCAAGTGGCCCTAGAAACCACCATAGATACACTTAACCCAACCTACATATGTCATGGACCAAGGATTCCTTAATTTGCGGATTTCCTCCCATTTATGGATAAATCATATATTGCCTTTCCCAAACATTTCCCCAAACAAATTAATCAGATTTAGACCTCCCCGCTGGCTCATCTGACCATCTGACCACAATCTCAGGCCTAGAGTGTTAGCCTAGTCATCAGAGGAGCTCAAACGGAGAGCCACATCACTTAATTTCAAACCCATTACACCCATCTAAGCTGTCTAACCCTAATTGGTTACTGGCATCGCTCAGCCCTCCACCATGGCAACTCAGTGACCCACCAGCTACCCCTGAGATCAACCTAGCAGACATGACTATAAAATGGAACTCTCCACGGTCAAAGGAGAGAAGCTGAAATTCCTTAGGGAGACTCTGTCCAATTTCTTCCAGAGCATCCTCAAGACCCCCTTAGTGCAATCCCACTATTCTCCAGATTTAAGTCCCACTTTCTAGAGCCAATTTCTCCACTGAAATTTACCCTAAAACCAGGACACCTTCTGTCATAACACCACACTGCATCAAACTCCAAATTGATTTTCTCCTCACCATCACACGACCAAATGAAGAATATCCCTCGTAGAAGCCCCATCACAGAGCTTCTCCAATCCAGACTTCCCTCAGACCCGAAATCTCCCCCGAATTAAGTTCTAGTGAAGACCTAACAAGACCTCAAATTGGTTCTTGTAGGAGCTTTGTGAGGTCACAATGAACATGTAGAACCAAACTAATTGAGTCCTCACCTCTCAGACAAAATTTTTTAGCTTTCACCGTAGGCCAAGCTTATTTTGGTTCTCCATGCATGTACATTGTATTTCATAACATATAAGTCATATAGATAGGTTCGTATAAGCCAAATGAGTCTATAGAAATAATCCTGAGATGATTTAGTTGTCTAGTTCGAGATCCTATGGTTAGAAGGTGGATGATTTGCGGGTTAAACCATTTGGAGACGATGAACATATGCATTGGATCGAGCATGTATTCAATGGACCGCTGAGATTGTGCCTAACAGAATCATGGTGTATAAAGCACAAACACGCGGCTGCTGAGTCAGAAGGCAGTGTCAAATGGCTGAGTGATGCATGTGGGCTTCAGAGCTGCCGAGGATGACGCAATGCCACATTTTTTAAATAGAAAAATAGGGTTATTTTTTAATTAATTAAATCAGTCCACCTTTGAAAATGCATAATTTGGTGTTGAAAAATCACAAAAATAAAACAAAAAAACCATCATGATAAAAAAACCATCATTTTTTATATATTTTATTTTTAATAAATTAAATACTCTCTGTGGTCTTTTATTTATATTTAGCTAAATATAAATTACCATGACATGAGGTTTGGAGGGTTTAAAGGTTCTTTGGTTAGGGATCGTCCCTGATTTTTCCAAGGTCAAAGGGCATCTCTAGCTAGAGATCCCCAATTTCTAAGCTAATCCCCTCTATTATGGTATAAAAATTATAATGCGTAAAATATTCATTAGAAAATTACAATAATTATTTTGGTAGGCCCACTGTGGTCAAAGGACATTAAGAAAAATATAAATTTTATTTAACTCATTCATAATGAAACCCATTGTAATTAAACCCCAAAAGTGAAAGAAAATTAAAATAGTTAAAATATAAATATAAAAAGCACAAAGATAATTATCCACAATAAATAATAGTTAGGGGTACTCCTCATAAAAATTTGAAGTTTATTGGAATTAATTTGGTCACTAGAATGGATTTCCTAAGTGAAATGACAATTTTGCAGTTAAAATAATTATAATAATAAAAATATAAGTAAAAAAAAATTATGAAATTGGTTTTGGGAGTTCTTTGTACCAGAGGAGTCTAAGAAAAATAAAATTGTAATTAAAATAAATCTTTCAGTTTTAAACCTATTTTTAATATTTAAATAATTTAAAAATAATTTAAAATAATAAAAAAATCGCAATAATACAAAAACACACCAAAATGTCACATTTGATCTCCTAATCACTTGAGACAATTAAAATAATTTGCCTAATTTTCTAGGTGAAGATATTAATTTTTAAAGGCTTAAAATTTTTTTAAAGGCTAAAAATGAATTTCCCTAATATTTCATTAAAATCATTTTAATAATTAAAATACAAATCACGAAAATATTAAATTTGTTTCTCTCAGTCTCCTGTACTGAGAAAGATGTAAGAAAAATATAAAATTAAATTTTCTAATGTAAGAAAAATATAAAGCATGTAAAAATGTAACTCATTTTAAATATTTAATTAATACTAAAAAAAACAAATAATTCTAATAATTAAATTAAAACTCAAGAAATCATAAAAATTAGTCCAAGTGATCGTATGACCTAGGTGAACCTCTAATAATTTTCTTAAGGAGAGATTCTTTAGCTTGGTTAGGTTATTAAATTAACTTTGAAAATCTCTATTTTGATTTAAAATAATTATAAAAATTAAATTAACATCAGAAAAATCATTTTTTCTCCTCTAATGTTTTAATTCACCCATGAGTAGGGTAGATAAATATTTTAAAGTCATTTGAGTTAAATTTAATGAATTATGAAGAGATAGGCCTTATAGGAGCAAAATTGTAATTTTGAGATTTAAGCTTTAATGAAATATTTAACTCTAATCAAAGGGACATGGATAACAAATGATCATAATTGATATATCTAGACGATTGATATACAAGGGACTTAATGGTACAAACCAATCTCACACTTCTTCACATTAAGGATAAAATTGTAATTTCTCGAATTAAGGAAATCTAGAAGATAATCAAAATTAAACGATTCTAAGGTGAAGGGTTTAACTTTGGAAGATAATTATTCACCAATTTAGAACCCCCTAGTCAATGATGAAATGATAATTCAACGTTTTAAAAAGGATTAGGACCCCATAACTCAACATTTTCTAAAATTGCAAATTTACCCATTAAATCTTAAGCGCTTAGTAGTGAATTATGCTTAACAAGATTGAATTAATGAGGTTTAGAAAATGAAATATGATCAACATTAAAAACTTTGGAGCACTACAAACCCAACTCTAAAATTAATTTGGCTAAATCTCATATTCAAATCAATTTTCCTATAAGGGCCTTGATCACTCACATGAATATTGTAATATTTATACTTGTGGTAATAAGATTATAATTATATTTATAATATAAAATTTCATTCTTTACAACGATGCGAAAAACTTGATTTTGATGTAAATAAGAATTTAATAGTTATGTTTAAATTTAGGGATTCTACGTAAGTATGTGTTTCGTTATCATGTAATATAGGACTTTCAGATTAAGCCCCAAATTATATATCGCACGGGGAAAAATTTTGGATATTTAAACGATAAAACTGTTTTAGAACACAAAATCTATTTAGGAAAAGATACTTAAGCAATTTTAGATATTAGAAAACTTGAAAATACAATTCTTTTTGGTATTTTCTTAACTTACAAAATAAAATGAACAATTAACTAACTATAACGAGATTGTTGTAAGATTAAAGAAGTATAGATGAAAATATATTTTTCCTTATCATGAATAAGTGATAAGTACAGGAGTTCTGTCGCGGAAGTAGGCAAAATGTGTTGTGCCAAATAAAGGCAATACCATTCATTGCCCTTACTAGAGATGCTATAAAAAATATTGGCTTGTTTAAAGTTTGAATAGTTTTGAAGAAGGGTAAGGTAGTGAAGATACTAGTTCTCAATCTAGAATTCTCTCCTTTCACTCCACCTGGATCAAAGACTAAAATAATAAAGCAAATTGGGGGCTTTAGTCTGTCACCCTAATGTCCTCTAATTCTACACCATCAAAGTATTTTTACCTATTTATTTGTACAAAATTATTTGAATTTCCTTCTTATCCATACAATCCCATGTGATTTCTACCAAATGTTGATTGAGACAAAACCTACTATGATCTTACATGTTCTCACAACAAATGTTAACATATTAATTGGTTATATCATAAAGTAAATGAAGTGCAAGGATTAAATTAACAAAACTTCTTCCAACATTAAAAATCAATACTTCCAAAACTTCCATCAAACACTTAAATATATTTCATTTTAAGGAAGAAGATAAAGAAAATTACTCAGAATCAATGGAGAAAACACAACAACAAGTAGTTTTAAAAGTAGAAATTATATAGAAAACACAAGAAGTCTCCAATTAAAACTAAATGAAGTACAAAGATAAAAAATTATCTCAAGTTTCTCTCCACCAAACTCTAAAAGTTCCTTTAAATCTCTTCTGTTCTTTTACAAGACACCCTAGGACTAGTCGCCTAACCCAAGAGGGCTTAAATATCTATAAAACAATAGATTTTTACTTAGAAATCTTTAATCACCTTTCCTTTCACTAGGAATAAGATAAATGTGAAGAAACTCTAAGTTAGAATCCTACAACTTCTACTCTCTAATCACTTTAAAACTTTGTAAACTCTTTCTTAATCTCTTTTAATTCTTATTATTTATACTTTCTCAAAAGGTGTTTTGGTGCCTCTTCAAAATGTGTCCTTATTCAATGAACTTACCCAAGGGATGCATCCTTTCAAGTGAAATTTGAATGTATTTTGACACCATTGATCAGTTACCCACATTTGTATTAAAGAATGCCTCAAACACCTCTTCAAAATCTGCCAAAAGTTCCTTGAAATTCCTTAAAATTGCAAAAATTCCTCTGGTGCTTAGGCGAGGCCTTCTTTGTTTTTTGGTGCTTAAGCGCCAGATTTGGGTGCTTTGGTGCCCGAGAAAAATTTAAAACCTTCTTCATTTTTGCTCCAAATTTGATCATTTGTCACTTCTTTTAACATATTTAGTCCATTTAAGTGTACCTGAAAGAAAAACACACAAATATCTTACATTAAAGTGCAATATTATCAAAAATTGGTATAAAGATGTGTATAAAAATGTTATATTTTTTTGGTATATCAAATTCTCCTAAACTTAAAATGTTACTTGTCATTAAGTGATACTAAAATCTTTCAAAACCAACATAAGAAAATTATGTGAATGAGTTTCTTTCGAAGATTCTAAAATTTTGTTCTAGATATGTAGTATTCCAATTTAGAAAAAACTTTAGTGAATGAGACCAATTTAAAATTTAGAAATTCTCTGAAGTGAAAAGGTATGAAAATATGAGCTCCTAACTAATTCAAAAATACTTGTGGATTTTCCATATATAGAGTTTAGGCATTCTATCTTTTTTACTTAAAAATTTGCAATAAAAATAATTATACTCACAATATTATATCCTTAAGCTTAGGAGTTTCTCGAATATTATGCATTAAAAAGATCAGATGTGGAACCAATTTTTGATTAGGCACTAATCCTTAAGCTTCACCTCCCATATATATTTTTTTTAGATTTTTTCTGGCAATGATTACTATATCTGGTTATCACTTTAATGATTTTGAATTCCACTCTACCTATCCTAAAGCAAAGGTATGATATATATCCTTTACTTAAAAATATAATAATAGTTTTGAAAATTCCTTTTAATAAAAGAAATATTAATATTGAAAATAAATGTCTAATTCTTCTATAACTTTCAAAATACAACATCTCTTACTAAGAATAGTTACATCACCTTTAACATCTCCTCATTAAGAAAATTTTAACTTGAATTTTTTCTTCATCACTATAAGTTTTAACTAAAATTTATTACTCATTTGTATATTCAAAATTTTATTACCATAATATAACTTTATACACGTAATCATTTTTCAAATAAAAATAAAATTTATTTGTAGTATATTTGAGAACAAATAAATTTCAATTTTTGAAAATTGATTTTTCATCCCCCTAAACTTAGAATTTTTACAAAGATTAAATATTTTAGCATATCATTTATAAACACAGGAATGAAAAAGAAAACTTATGCTTACAAGAATTTTCATACCCTAAGTATACAAGTACAGTAAATTTAAAAACAGGTGAAAATGATCAAAGTTCGTTTTGATTTTAGCGTATATGAGATTCATAAGACTTCTATGCACTAGAGGCTAAAATAAAAACAAATCACACAAACAAACATAATATCACACCCACAACAGCAAGAATATACATGGTAGTAAATTTTAACTTAAAACATAAAATTTTAAATGAAGGTTAGGTATATTCTAAACTTCCTAAAACAGTCGGAATATGCTCAACACAAACCAACATAGTACTTTTAAAATAACAAAGTTCATATACTTACTACCACTTCAACATCACAAAATACAAATAACAATGAACCATAACAACAATGTTCATCTAAACCACAAATAATATCATAATAGCCCATACAACAATACAAATAAATGTTCAAAAAAAATGTAACATAACCCAATATCTACTTATCCTTGTCACCATTGTCATCTTCATCATCATCCCAAAAAATAGTAGAATCAAGATTAGGGTATCGTGGATATGGAGGAAATACCACACTCTGATCACCTCTACTGAGTTACTTCGTAGATGTGTTGTATTTCTCTTCATAATCATTATGCTTCCATAAGAAAGAATCAATATGATCTACATAGTTTTCAAGATTAAATACCTTATCCATAGCATAATCTATTTTATCCATCATACTTTGTACTGTTTGAGTTTGAGAATCAGGACTGGATCTGCCATGAGATGTAGATGCACGAGATGTAGAAGCACGCGACGTAGAAGCTTCAGAAATTTTAAAAAATCTCCCTCTCCAGTAGAAATTTGAATGCTCTGAATAAGTCTTCACATTCACACTTGTAATGGGCTTTAGAGGTTGATGAATCTCCTCCCAACTATCAAATTTAACACCAGCTTTCTCATATAAGGAAATGATTAAGGAAGAAAATCTCAAACCTGCAGTAGTGGCAGCACTGGTAGAACTGGTGATAACCTGATAAATGAGAGATGCAATATTAATTAGCTTATATTGTTGAATGCAGTAGTTCAGTGTAGCCCTCTCTTTGGTCACTTCACCAACAAGATTTATTGGGAGTAGATAAGCAGAAATAAAATAATGTCATGCTTTCACTGTGGAATCCATCTTCGGCATAGGAAAGTTCAATCTTCTACCACTAGTAATCTTCCATAGACCTCTTCCAGCAGTTAATAAAGAAATAATCTCATCTGACTCCTCCTCAGTAGGATTGTAATTAGAATAAAAACACATCGTATATGAAGGTAGTTGGTAAAACAAATTGATTACCTCTGGTGAAAACGCTACTGACTTCCCTCTAACCATCACCAAATCATCCTCTGATTCAAGGAGATTAGCATAAAACTCCCTAACCATAGAAATCACCACAACAGTAGAAAAAAAGTAAAATAAAAATCCCACTGTTGGCGGACAATTAAGTCTTCTACTTCTCCACCTGGATTCTTAAACAATGCTTAGGAATCAATTTCCTTGATTGTAACACTTCGGTATATCTATCCCGAGCCTTCGAACTAATCAATTTGCTTAAATTGAATGTGGCTTTCCTCTTGCTCCTTTTCATCCTTGGTACCTTTTCTATAAATTACAAAAACAATTCACAATAACTTCCAGAATCAACCTTAACTCACTAGATTTAACTTCCAAAAGTTTAAACTAGCTTAAACTCACTTTTTCAGGTAAAATCCATTAATGTTCATCATTTTTTCTTTTTTTCACCATGAATAGTGAATTTCAAATTTTTCATAATGCACTCCAAATCCATGGTGAAAATAAAAACTTTTTACATGAAAGAGATGCTCTAACCTTGAGAAGAAAAAAATCAATGAATTTGGCTCAAATACACCATATATTCTACACTTATAGGGATGCCCTAAGTTTAAAAATGTGAGCTCTTGAGGAAGAAGAAGATGAAATGGAGAAGAAATGGTGGTTTTCAACACTTAAAACCGTCATGAACCAGTTTTTGTGAACTGGCGCTTAGGCGCCAAGCTCTTGGGTTTACCTGCGCTTAAGAGCGGAAAGTGGCGCTTAGGCACCGATGCACAAATTTTGATATTTTTAAATTTTAATTCCATTGCACATCTTCCTAAATCAACCACCCACAAATGGTCTTAATAAATCATAATAACAATTTTCTTCCCCTTTTTCTCTCTTCTTTAAAAAAAATTCTAAACTTTTCACAACTTAGATTCGATCACAATAACATGAAATTTTCACACAAACAAAATAGTTTCATTAACATATTCAACAAGTCACACATTATATATCTAATATTCACTTCAAATAGTATTGGATGAGATAACATCTAAATTTATCACAATACAAGACAAACTTACATTACACATTTTAAATATTTAATTAATACTCAAAATAGTCAAATTATTCTAATAATTAAATTAAAACTCAAAAAATTATGAAAATTGGTCAAAGTGGTCCTATGACCTGTGTGATCCTCTAATAATTTTCTTAAGGACAGATTCTTTACTTGATTAGGTTATTGAATTAACTTTGAAAATCCCTATTTTACATTAAAATAGTTATAAAAATTAAATTAAAATAAAAAAATATATTTTATCCTTTAATGTTTCAATTTACCCATGAGTATGGTAACATAAAAATTTCAAAGTCATTTGAGTTAAATTTAATAAATTATGAAGTGGTGGGCCTTATAGGGGAGAAATTATAA
Organism: Papilionanthe hookeriana x Papilionanthe teres; assembly: GCA_022702705.1. Lineage (NCBI taxonomy): Eukaryota > Viridiplantae > Streptophyta > Magnoliopsida > Asparagales > Orchidaceae > Papilionanthe > Papilionanthe hookeriana x Papilionanthe teres. The sequence goes on along the minus strand of CM040421.1, from coordinate 160,093,710 downwards.
TTTTGAGATTTAAACTTTAATTAAATATTTACGTCTAATTAAAGGGAAAAGGGTAACAAATGATCATAATTAGTATACCTAGATGATTGAAATACAAGGGACTAAATGGTATAAACCAATCTCACAATTTTCCAGATTAAGGATAAAATTGTAATTTCTTGAATTAAGGAAGTTTGGAAGATAATCAAAATTAAATTATTCAAGGTTAGGGGTTTAACTTCGGAAGATAATAATTCACCAATTTAGAACCACTAGGCAATGATGAAATTATAATTCAATGTTTTGATAAGGATTAAGATCACATAACTCAACATTTCCTAAAATTATAAATTTACACTTTAAGTTTTAAGGGCTTTGTAGTGAATTAAAATTAATTAAGATTTGACTTAATGAGGTTTAGAAAATGAAATATAATCAACATTAAAAACTTTGGAACACTACAAACCCAACTCTAAAGTTACTTTGGCTAAATTTCATAATCAAATCAATTTGCCCATAAGGGCCTTGATCCCTCACACGAATACTAAAATAATTACACTTGTGGTAATAAGATTATAGCTATATTTATGATATAAAATTTCCTTCTTTACAATGACACCAAAAACTTGATTCTGATGTAAATAAGAATTCAACAGTTATATTTAAAATTAGGGATTCTGCACAAGTATACGTATCCTTATCAAGTAATATAGGACTTTCATATTAAGTCCCGAATTATCGATCCCAAGGGGAAAACTTTTGGATATTTAAAAGATAAAAAGGTTTTAGAACACAAAATCTAATTAGGAAAATATACTTACTTAAATAGTTTTAGATAATAGAAAACTTGAAAATGCTATTCTTTTTAGTATTTTTTAATATGAAATAAAATGAATAATTAATTAGCTATAATGAGATTTTTATAAGATTAAATAAGTATAGATTAAAATATGTTTTCCTTCTCATGATTAAGTAATAAGTACATGAGTTTTTTTATGGAAGTAGATAAAATGTGTTATTCTAAATAGGAGCAATAACATTCTTTACTCTTACTAGAGATACCACAAATAATATTGGCTAGATTAAAGTTTGAATAGTTTTGAAGACGGGTTATGTCGGGAAGATACTAGCACTCACTCTAGAGTTCCCTCCTTTCCCTCCACCTGGGGGCTAACATCTTGAATCAAAACCTAAAACAATAAACTAAATTGGAGGCTTTAGTCTGTCATCCTAAAGTCCTCTGATTCTACACCCATCAAAGTATATTTCCTTATTTATTTGTATAAAATTATATGATATACTTTCTCATCCATACAAGCCCATGTGATTTTTACCAAATGTTGGTTGAGAGAATACCTACTGGGATCTTACATGTTCTCACAACAAATGTTAACATTTAAATTGGCTAAATCAAGAAATAAATGTAGTGCAAGGATTAAATCAACACAACTTTTTCCAATACTAAAGATCAATACTTCCACAACTTCAATAACTAAAGATCACTACTTCTACAACTTCCACTACTTAAATACTTTTCATTTTAAGGAAAAAAATAAAGAAAAAAAACTCAGAATTCATGGAAAAAACACAACAAGTAATTTTAAAAGTAGAAATCATATAGAAAACACAAGAAGTCTCCAAATTAAACCAAATGAAGTACAAATATACAAACTTATCTCAATTTCCTCTCCACCAAACTCTGAAAGTTCCTTCGTATCTCTTTCTTTGTCTCACAAGACTCCCTAGAACTGGTTGACCAGCCTAACAAAGTTTAAATCTTCTTAAAATAATGGATTTTTACTTAGAAATCTTTACTCACCTTCCCTTTCACTTGGAATGACATAAGTGTGAAGAAACCCTAAGTAAGAATCCTACAACTTCTACTTTCTAATCACTCTGAAACTTTGTAAAACCTTATCTTTCCTAATCTCTTTTAATTCTTCTCTTTTATACTTTCTTAAAAGGTGCCTTGGTGTCTCTTCAAAATGTGTCCATATTCAATGAATTTACTCAAGAGATGCATCCTTTCAAGTGAAATTTGATTTTTTTTTACACCCTTGATTAGTTACCCACGTTTGTACCAAAGGACGCCTCAAACACCTTTTCAAAATTCATAAAAAATTCCTAGAAATTGCAAAGTAACTACCTGGTGCTTAAGCGTGAGGCTCTAGCGCTTAGGTGTGGCCTTCTCTGTCTATTGATGCGTAAGCGCCAGTTCTGGGTGCTTAGGTGCCCCAGTTCACTTTAACACCTTCATTTTTGCTCCAAATTTGATCTTTTTTCACTCCTTTTTACATATTTAGTCCATTTAAGTGCACTTGAAAGAAAAATACACAAATATATTCCATTAAAGTGCAATATCAACAAAAATAGGTATAAAAATGTGGATAAAAATGTTATATATTTTAGCTATATAAAATTCCCCCAAACTTAAAATGTCACGTGTCCTCAAGTGACACTAAAATCTTTCAAAACCAACATAAGCAAACTATGTGAATGAGTTTCTTTAAGAGGTTCTAAAGTTTTTTTCTAGAAATGTAGTATTTCAATTTAGAAAAAACTTTAGTGAATGAGACCAATTTAAAGTTTAGAAATTCTCTAAGTGAAAAAAAAATGAAAATATGAGTTCCTATCTAGTTCATAAATACTTGTAGATTTTTTAAATATAGATTTCAGGCATTTTATCTTATTTACATAAAAATTTTCATTAAAAATAATTATACTCACTATATTATATCCTTAAGCTTAGGAGTTTCTCAAATCTTCTGCATTAAGAAGATCAGATGTGGAACCAATTTTTGATCAAGCACTAATTCCCACGCTTCTCCTCCCATATTTATTTTATTTTTAGATTTTTTCTGGCAAGGATTGCTATATCTGGATAGGCCTTTGTTGATTTTGAATTCCACTCTTCCTTTTCTAAAGTAAAGGTATGATATATATCATTTACTGAAAAATATAATAATAGTTTTGAAAACTACTTTTAATATAAGAAATTTAAGTATTGAAAATAGAAGTCTAATTCTTTTATATTTTTAAAAATTACAACATCTCTTACTAAAGATAGTTACATCATCTTTAATAACTCTTCACTAAGAAAATTTTTAACTTGAAAATTTTCTTCATCACTATAAAGTTTTAACTAAATTTTCTTGCTCATTTCTATATTCAAAATTTTATTACCGTAATATAACTTCATACACAAAATCATTTTTCAAATCAAAATCAAATGTATTTTTATTAAATTTGAGAACAAATAAATTTTAAGTTTTGAAAATTGATTTTTCATCCCCTCAAAACTTAAAACTTTTACATAGATTAAAAATTTTACCCTATCATATATAAAGACTAGAATGAAAAATAAAACTTATGCTTACATGAATTTTTATATCCCAAGTATACAAGTACAACAATTTTAAAACATAAGTAAAAATGATCAAAGTTCATTTTATTTTAGCATATTTGACTTTTTTAAGACTTCTATGCAGTGGAGGCTAACATAAAAATAAATCTCACAAACTAACATAATATCACACCCACAACAACAAGAAAATATATGGTAGTAAATTGAAACTTAAAAACTAAAATTTTAAATGAAGGTTAGGTCTATTATCAACTTCCTAAAGCAGCAGGAATAAGCTCAACACAAACCAACCCAGCACTTTTAAAATAAAAAAGTTCATATACTTACTACCTCTTCAACATCACATAAATACACATAACAATGAATCATAACAACAATGTTCATCTCAACCACAAACAACATCACAATAGTCCATACAATGATAAAAATAAAAGTTCAAACAAAACACAACATAACTCAATCTCTACTCATCCTTGTCACCATCGTCATCTTCTTCATCTTCATCATCATCCCAAAAACTAGTAGAATTAAAATGAGGGTACCGTGGATATAGAGGAAACACCACACTCTGATCACCTCTAATGAGTTTCTTAATAGATTTGTTGTATTTCTCTTCATAATCACCATGCTTCCATAAGTAAGTGTAAATATGATCTACATAGTTTTCAAGATGTGATACCTTATCTGTACCATAATCAGTTATTTCCATCATCTTTTGCACTATTTGAGTTTGAGAATCAAGACTGGATCCGCCATGGGATGTAGATGCATGAGACATAGAAGCACGCGACGTAGAAGCACCAGAACATTTAGAAAATCCCCCTCTCCAGCCAAAAATCAAATGAAAAGAATAAGTCTTCACATTCACACTAGTAATGGGCTTTAGAGATTGTAAATTCTCCTCCTAACTATCAAATCTAACTCCAGCTTGCTCACATAAAGAAAAAATTAAGGAAGAGAATCCCAAACCTGCAGTAGTGGCAGCTATGGCAAAACCGGTGATAACCTGATAAATAAAAGATCCAATATTAATTGGCTTATACTACTGAATGTTGTAGTTCAGTGTAGCCCTCTCTCTGGTCAGTTTGCTAACTTGATTTATCGTGAGTAGACGAGCAGAAATAATATAGTGCCATGCTTTTGCTGTGGCATCCATCTTCGATGTAAGAAAGTTCACTCTCCTACCTATGGTATTCTTCCATAGACCTCTTCCAGCAGTTAACAAAGAAATAATCTCATCTAACTCTTCCTCAGTAGGATTGTAATTAGAATAAAAACACATTGTATATGAAGGCAGTTTGTAAAATGAATTGATTATCTCTGGTGAAAATGCTACTGACTTCCCTTTAACCATCACCAAATCATCCTCTGATTCTAGGAGATTAGCATTAAAATCCTTAACCACAAAAATCACCGCAAGTATAGAAAAATAGCATAATCGATCCCACTGTCGGTGAATAATTAAGTCTTCTACTTCTCAGCCCAGATTCTTAAAACATCGCTCAAAAATTAATTTACCTGATTGCAGCGCTTCGGTATATCTATCTTAAGCCTTAAAACTAATGAATTTTCTTGAATCAAATGTGGCTTTCTCCTTACTCCTTCTCATCCATGGTGTCATTTCTAAAAATTACAAAAAAAAATTACAACAAATTTCAAAATCAACCCTAACTCACTAGATCTAACTTCTAAAAGTTTAAACTCACTTTTCCATGTAAAATCCATTAATATTCATCAAATTTTTCTTTTTTTCACCATGAGTATTAAATTTCAAATTTTCCATAATGCACTCCAAATCCATGGTGAAATAAAAAACTTTTACATAAAAGAGAAGCTCAAACATTAAGAAGAAATCCAACAAATTTGGCTAGAATCTACAAAGTATTCTTCACTTATAGAGATGCCCTAAGTTCAATATCGTGAGCTCTTGAGGAAGAAGAAGATAAAATTGAGATGAAATGGTGGTTTTCGACACTTAAAACCATCATGAACCGGATTTTGTGAACCGGTGCTTAAGCGCTATAGGTTCGGCACTTAGGCGCCTAGCTCTTGGGTTTGCCTGAGCGGTGCTTAGGCGCCAGTGCACAAATTTTGATATTTCCAAATTTTAATTCTAATGCACATCTTCCTAAGTCAACCACCCATAAATGGTCTTAATAATATATAATAATAATTTTCTTCCCTCTTTTCTCTCTCATTTCTCAAAAAAATTCAAAATTTTTATAACTTAGATTCGATCACAACAACAAAAAATTTTCACACAAACAAAACAGTTTCATTAGCATATTCAATAAGTAAGAACACACATTACATATCTAATGTCCACTTGAAAAAGTTTTGGATGAGATAACGATACACCTAAAATATGTAGTATTTTTATGCAAATTTTTATACCTATTTTTGATGATATTTCACTTTAATGGAAGGTATTTTGTGTTTTTCTTACAGGTATGATGAAATAATTAACTATGATGGAAGAAGTGAAAAAGGACCAAATTTGGAGAAAAATTATGAAGTTTGAGAAATTTGCCCTCTGGCGCCTAAGCGCCAAAGTGCTGGCGCTTAAGTGCCACAGTTAAAAATTGAATTTAAATGAATTTTAGCGCCATTTTCAATGGGTGTTTGAAGCACCTTTTGGTGGTGACTTCCTCAACTTCCTTTGGGCGGCAGATTTGAATGAAGGGATGCATCTTTTGGTGGATAAATTGAATCTGGACATGATTTGAAGAGACACCAAGGCACCTTTTGGAAAATTATAAAAATGAAGCCTCATAATTTGCAAGTGTGTGTTGAAAGGGTTATTATTCAGTGTGTTTTGTGTTAAGTTTTAGAGTTCTTCTTTTCTATAGTAGAGAGTAGAGAGTAAGAAAGGAAAAAGGGTTGGTGTGAAGCCTTCTTCTTACCAATTTTCTTTTATCCTTATATCTAGTTTTTATTGAAGTTTAAAGTCTTTATTAGAGTCACCAGAGTTGGGCGCCAACCTCTATAAAGTTGTATTGTGGAAAGCAAAATTCCAAAGGAACTTCCAGAGTTTGGTGGAGAGAATTTTCAGATAAGTATTCATCTTTGTTTTTTTACATTTTGTTTTTAAGTATGATTGTTGTGTTTTTATTATGGTTTATGCTTTCATATCAAGTTTTGTTTGTGTTTACTTCATGAAATCTGAGTAGTTTAGTTTATCTTTTTCTTTCTTAGATGATGAAGTAATTAAATTACGGAAGTAATGTTGTGGAAAATATAAGTGTTTAATGCTGGAATAAATTATGATAATTCAATCCCTTGAACTTAATTTACTTCTTGATTTGGGCAATTAAGATGTTAAAATTTGTTGTGAGATTATGTAAGATCCAATGTGATATTGTCTCAAGCAACAATTAGAAAGAATCACATGCAATTGTATGGGTAAGAATTGTAGTCCATATGATTGAATGCAAATATATAGGGATTGTTGACCTCATTTTTGATGAGGTCTTCTCTTCTTCTCTTTAGTACTTAGGATCTAGCCTTAGGCTTTTCCTTTGACTATCTTAGAGGACTAGAATTGGGACCCACCTTTTAGAAATTCAAACCACTTCTTAACTCCCCGCAAACTCCACAAACTTGACTATAGACCCCTAATCACCTAGAGGGTTGAAATCAAATGTGGAAGTTTAAGGATGAGTTCCTATAGGACTCTTTGGCCTTAGGACTGCCCTGGGTGGCCTGGTCTGGTGAAGGGGCTGACATACACTCACACTACACTTATACACTACACTTTCACACACCTCCTAAAACCACACCCATACCTAACTTGACCTCCTGACTCATGTAGGTGATTCACATGGATGGTCCTTAACCCCTAAGCCCTTGGCTAAGAGGGTTAGAAACAACGTAGTGAATGCCTCAAATGGGTCCCTTCATGGATCATGTGGGCTTGATATGGCTTCATGGCTCAACCAAAATAATTTCACTCCACTTACATCCACCCAATCTTCGATTTCCCAAATTTTCAATTTTTGACCCCCGGGACCCTACACCCGCCAACTTACCCAAAACCCTTGAAATTACCCAAATTTTTCAAAATTTCTTAAATCGCCCAAAATTCCTCAAAATTGATCTTAAACATTTTCACATTACCCAAATTGATCATCCATACCCAAAAATACCAAAAATTCCAAAAATACCTCCCAATACCCTCCAAATACCCAAAATACCCCTCTTGGCCAAAAAATCCAAAAATTCAGAAAATTCCCAGAAAATTCCAGAAAATCCCAAATATTCCCAATTTCATTTTGTCCAACTACACCATGGGCAAATTTTGTCAATTTACCCTACTTTTGTCAAAACCCCCAATTTGACCCATTTTAACCCTAAGTGAACCCAATGTCAAACCAAACCTACCCAATTGACCCAAATTCTGGTCCAATTCAGTTCTAAACTTCAATTCAACATTCCTAACACCAATATAGACCAAATCCAAGTTCAATTTGATTGACATTTGGATCCAATTTCACTTTTGGCCTTAAAGCCCAATTTGGACCCATGACCCAAACCTAACCCAAACTCACCCAATTCAGCTCCAATTAACCCCAAATCTTTTCTAAACCTTCCTTAACATTCCCACAAATAAAAAACTAACATGATTTGCCCAAAATTTAGACCCAAACCCCACTCAAATTCAACCCAAAGCTAAAAGGCCCATTTTTGACCTAAACCCAAACCTAACCCAAATGAGCCCAAACCCCAAAATCAAAGCCCAACCAAAGTCAAAACCTCTTTGAAACACTCCCATAAATATTTCTCAACATTAATTTTACATCAATTTTAAACCTAGCCCAACATTGGCCCAAGTTAGCCCAATTTGACCTACATAGGCCCACTTACCAAATAAACCCAAATTTAAACCAATTCAACCCCAAATCACACCAAATTGACTCCAAGCCCTTCATAGAACATCCCTAAACCAATTATAAAACTTATTTGACATGGTCCTTCACAAAATCTTCACCCAAATGCCCATCCTAAAATCAAAAAGCCCATTCCCCTTAAACTTTCCTAAAAGCCCACTTCCTTCAAATTCAAAAGCCCAAATTCATCTAAAGCCCACATGGCACTTCCCCTCATCATCCATTTAATCAAAATTGCCCCTAAGTTTCAAAGTCATCAATTAAAAAATTCCAAATCAAGCCCCATACAAATTCCCATCAAAATATTAAAATTTTCTTAAATCCCTTTTTATGAAATTGACCCAAGCTTTTCCCAAGCCAAATGGAGCCGAGGATGAGCCATTCACAAGCCATATGGAGCCATGAAAGTTTGGCATGTGACCATGCCATTAATGGTAAAAGGAGGGGCTCCTTTCCTAATCTTTCATTAAGCTTTTTAACCTTATCCATGACACACTCTAAACCATGTTTAGCCACCTCATCATGGATAGAGACCACACCATTCTCTCTTGGCGACCCAACTGATCCTCTCAGCCAAAATCGGGCCATGGGGAGGTGCACCCAACCCAAACCAATGGGTTGACCAAATTGAAGCCAAAATGACCCCTTCTCCATTCCATTTTAATTCAAAGCCTTTACACAAGTCAAACTCCGATTGACTTCACCAACTTCAAGCCCTGGACTCCACGACCACGAAGGTGACCCATGCCTGCACGGCCAACCGCTCGGATCGCCGGAAAACACCATGGCCGAGACCTCGGGAGGAGCCAAACTTTGGAATTCCACCTTGCTGAGCTGCCCCATGCCCAATGGCCACCATGGCCGTTCTTCCCATGACCGGAGCGGCCGATCCCAACCCTTGGCCATCCCTAGGAGGCTCTCCGGCCAGCTCTATTTAAACCGGACCCCCTCACGGCCATGAGGGGAGAGTTGCACAAACCTTGCCGAAACTGCGCCAAAATTGTTCCAAACCCTTCTCCACCCTCGGAGCGGTTGATCCCAGGTGTCGATTTGCCCTAATCCCCACTGATAAAATCCGATTTCTCAGCTGAAATTCCACCCAAAACCAGGACACTTCTCCACGGTGAGCCAATCCCCAAATTGATTGGCTCTACACCTTCACCGGACCGAGGGAAGGTGTCCACCAAGCAAAAGCCCCATCTCCGGGCCACCCGGTTGCTCCAGCCTCCAAGCTTTGTGATCGGGCTTGGTCGAAATTCAACCTAGACAATTCACCAGACCAGGAGACTTCATCTGGAGCTTGCTAGGATCCAATCGAAGGTGCAACAACTCTCAGATTGAAGCCACACTTCTCTGAGCAAAGGTAAGAGCTAATTCTTCATCCCGAGCTTCTAGAGATTCTCCATTTCAAATGCTTTAATTTCAATGCATGATAGCTGTATAGATGTGTTCGTCTCTTCAAGACGAATCCATAGTGCATAAGAACATGAAAATCCATTGAGTATCGAGTGAGATATTAGGGATTTAGTGTGGACGGCTCTCGGGTGAGGACACTTGGGGACGATGAGCGGATGCCGTTCATTTAATACACGCACGGACGGACGGCCAGGATCGCGTCGGATCAGAAGACGGAACGATACAGCGGGCCCCGGGAGCGCTGAGTCAGATGGCGGCGTCGAATAGGAGCGCGCCACGCGGTGTTTCGGAGCTGCCGAGGTTGACGCGGCTCCGCGTGGATAAATAGAAAATTAGGGATTTTTCCGATTTATTTAATTCCCTAAACTTCAAAAATTCATAACTTTGTGTAGAAAAATCGGAAAAATAAAATAAAAATACCCTCTTGCTCGAGTGAACGAGAGGAGAATAATGTGGAAAAGAAATCATTTAATTTCATCGAGTATTTTATTTTTTATAATTTATTTACTCTATGCATACTTTTAATTCTCCATGCATGTATACAATTCACCATGGCATGAGACCATAGGGCTTTTGAAGCCTCCGAATTTGGGAACTTTCCCTGAATTTTCCAAAGTCGAGGCCATCCCTATGAAGAGTTATTGATTTTTCAAATTCATGTTACTGTTTTGAGTATTTTAATTCCAATAAATAGCATGTTGTGAAATAAATTGTAGGAAAATTTGATGATGTTCCTTATGACCAGAGAACCCTAGGAAAAATAGGTTTTGAGCTAGTTCATTTAAAACAACCCTAATTGGCTTAAACACTCAAAATAGGTCTCTAATTAATTAGAGCTAACCATAAATTAAATTGACTTCAAATCAATTCTCCACTGACCTTTAGGATTAGAGGAACCCACCATAAAAATTTGAGGTCAATTGGACTTGGTTAGCCCCACTAATTGGGTTGATTAAGCCACTTAGTCATTTTAAACTTTAAAAATTCATAACTTTCAAAATACCTTTCAAAAATTCACCAAATTGGTTTTGGAGCCTCTCTGATATTAGGGGAATCTAAGAAAATTAAAATTTCAATTTTCTAAAAAAGTTGATTTTTAACATTATTTTAATATTTTTAATAATTAAAAAATAATAAAAATCACAAAAATAATAAAATTCACCAAAATGTCACATTTTGAATTTTAATCACTTAGGAACAAACCCCATATTTTTCTTAGGTCTATTTAGTGAGATATTAAATTTTAAAGCTTTAAGGTAATTTTAAAATTAAAAAAAAATATATTTTCTAGCTTTTTCATTAAAATAATTATAATAAATCATAGAAAAATCAAAAAATTACAAAATTTGCTTCTCTGATTTCCTTGATATCAGAGAGATTTTTGAAAAATATTAAATTCATTTTTCAACATTTATTTTATTTTTAAATTAATTAACACTCCAAAACTTAAAATAATTATAATAAAAAAACTATAATTCAAAAAATCACCAAAATTGGTCCAAGTGGTCCTCTGGTCATTAGGAATGTCCCCTAATTTTCTTAAAGACAGAAACTTTTCCTTGGTCATGTTATTAAATTTTCCTTGAAAATCTCTATTTTCTACCAAAAATAATTATATAAATAAATTAAATACAGAAAAATCACATTTTATCCTCTCATGTCTTTATTGGCATATGAGTGAAGTCACATAAAAATTTCAAGTTCATTTGAGTTCAATTTAGTGAGTTATGAAATTATTAAGCTTAAAGGGTAAAAAAAAATGGTAATTAAAAATCTTAATTCTTAATTAAAACTTTAGGTTTAATAAAAAAATTAGCAAGTACAATTTTTGATCCTAATTTGATTTGGATGATTGAAATTTAGATAATTAAAGGGTAGAAACCCATTACGCAATTTAAAATGATTAAACTTTAATTAAATAATTGATTAAATTTGGAAGAATAATAAAATTGGAATTATTAAAATAGGGATATTATTAGGAAGAGATTTATTCTTTAATTTAAAAAATCCCTAAATTAATCATCTCATTAATATTCAATTCTTAATTAAAATGATAACTCAAATTCAAAACATTAAAAGACTTAATCATTAAACTAAAATTAAATTATTAAACTCTTTTAAAAATTTCAATTAAAATAAAAAAATAAAATAAAATTAAATTAAAAATTAAATTAAATTAAGTAAATTAAATTGAATTAAATTAAATTAAATTAAATTAAATTAAAAATTAAATTAAATTAAATAAACAAATTAAATTAAATTAAATAACTTAAATTAAATTAAATTAAATTAAATTAAATAAATAAAATTAAAATAAATTAAATAAACAAATTAAATTAAATCAAATTAAATTAAATTAAATTAAATTAAATTAAAAATTAAATTCAATTAAATTGAATTAAATCAAATTAAATTAAAATTAAATCAAATAAAATTAATTTAATGTAACATCAAATCAAACTAAATTGAATTAAATTGAATTAAATAGAATTAAAACTCAATTAAATTAAATTAAATTAAATTAAATTGAATTAAATAACATCACCTAAAACAGAAAGAAATTAAATATAAAGCAACTTGAACACTATTCCAAATTTAAACCCATTAACTTAAATCAAACCATTTGAACACCAATTTACCCTCAAAAGCTTTAGTTATCATAACTCCTAAACGTAATATTAAATGAAATGTTACTTCATTTGTAGGATATTCAAATGTCTTAGTTCAATCGAGCAAGTTAACAAAACTTGAATCCCCGGACGATTAATTCATTTATATAATTAAATTCATTTGGACTTAAAACAATCCTAGAAATATCTAAAAGATGTTTAAGATTATTCTTAAGCACTTCCTCAATATGATAGGACATTTATAAGAACAATTGGACTTAATTGTTCTTTGATGAAGAAAATCGTCCTCAAACCAAAACACAAAGAACCTAGACGTCATAGGAAATGACTAGCTATAGGATTAGGAACTTGGTAGAAAACCATAACCCTTACCTTAGCTCTACCTAGGAACTTGCTTAAATATTCTAATTGTGTTTTAAGTGCAGCTTGGGATGACGGGAAGACTCTCCAGGTACGCTTTTATTTTATTGCAATTTACTTTCTTGCAATTTACATTATTGCAATTTTATTAATCACATCGCAATTACTTTTCTTGTATGATAAACAACTGTTGCATGAAAACCCACACCTTTAGGATAGCCCCTAAAACTGAAACCAAAACTAAGTTAAAAGTCATTGCAAGATAAAATTCATCGCCACAACATTTCAAAATATATAACAACTCAAAATTTAATCACAAACAGAATACAAAACTACAATTACAATTAAATTAAAACGTCCTGTTGGATGATCGGGAATACCTCGGATGATGTAACCTACGTGTTGCTAACGGGATTTCCCACGGTCTAAATGAAAGTGTGGAACTCATTTAGTTGAGTTTAGCAAATTCATCTGGACTAAGTGAATCCAATAAAAATAATGATGCCGGAAGGATGGAACCGTGGGATCTTAACCGTTGTCGTTATAATCAACTTTAAGATTTGCTTTAATTAAAATATTGAAAACACTTGGAAATTAAGATTTTCTCTAAACCAAGACACTTTTCTCATCCCCTGATTTATGACTTCTAAAACTAAAACCTCTGCAACAATAAGGTGCTCGGAGCATGGTGGGCAAGACGGCCATCGTCATCAACGAAAACCCGAGTCTACTTCAACGAAAACTTTCCTAGAATTAAATAACAAAGCCATAGGACTTCGAGGTAGTTTGCCTAGTGCAACATAAATCCTCAACTCTTCGTTAGGCATTTGCATTGCAAATTAAGCCCTAACCGGTCTTAGAATTCCGAGGTAGTCGTCTGATACGACATAAACCCTCACATCTTCGAGGCTATTTGTGTGATTTTATCATACAAATATAAGTCCTAATTAATTAAAATTGACAAGATCAAAACATTTAAACAAACATTAGGACTTTCCTAAATCCAAGCCAAACAATAGGATAGTCGGGAAATTACCGAAGTTCGCTTCGAATCTGTGATTTCTCCTACCTTTCTTCCTTTGGATTCCCAAAACAAAATGTTCCAAATTTGATCCATTCCCTATTGAAATTCCAAACTTCAATCCTTTGAAAACTTAAACTTTGAAATCCTTGAGAGCGAATTATCGATTATTATCGAGAGTTTTCTTAGGTGATTCCCATCACTTAAGATGTAATTAACTATAGGGGCTTGCCCTTATAGGGAATTTTAAAGAACCTGGGTAATATAAACCCCGTTTAATGCTTTCATATTAAGCAGGGGAATTTGTCGGCTTATAAAATTGGTTCGCAGACCAAACGGATGTCACAAATCTTCTAGTTTATTTAATCGAGCCCCATCGTCAAGCAGTGTGTCTATTCTTCGGGATAGACACACGATTTGTGATGTGGTGCTTGTTTATATAAACTATTCGGGACGTGAGATCAGTTTGATTTCATATCTTAAAATTTTCAAATTTAAAATTATTTTCAAAAATCAAATACTACTTTTCAAATTATTTATTTAAATTAAATTAAAAATTCGCCGACAACTTCTGTTAGGCGACTCCCTTTTTAAAATAAAACACACAACCTAAAAATAAGCCGTACAATTTCTGGCGACTCCGCTGGGGAAAATTCCTCTCTCCATTTTAGTCAAATAATTTTTGCTTTCGAAAATCCGTAGTGTATCCATGTCCCTAATGGATCGAACTACCATTCTTTCCGTTGGAATACTATGTTCATTTCTACCGTGAACAAGTATAGCCAACATTCTCGGATTTAGGAACCACTGTTTAGACACCCCTAAACAGAGAGGTTCTGAGATCCTTTTACCTCATTTCTGAGGTGGGGTGGACCCCCAATAGGTGTTAGTTTAGGAATGATCCTTCGAGTCGAGAAGTCTTGCTTAAGACTCTCTTTTCCTTTCCAACTCCGAATCGGATTCCTTACCTTCTCTACACCTTTGAACATTCCGTTCTAAATAAACAAACCCTCTAATAAGTGATTCTTTTAACAAATGATTCCTTCTTATAAATACATGAACAGGAATGTGTTCGGACTCTTTTCAATTCCTTTCTTTTCGTCCTAAAGAAAAGAAGCATAACTTGGGACCGACAACTGAATCTACCCTGCGTAAATGGAAGCCCCGAAATTGATTTTTTCCTTCACCAATGGACTGGACTTCACTGTCTATAAGGATGAGCTGCCCGATAATGGGATCATCCGATTCGGACAAGGATTTGAAAACATGAATGTCAAGGTCACCGACGTCTCCCTCTTTGCACTGACGAACAAGGTATCTGAAGCTGAGGAGCCGCTGCTTGAGTTCAACCTTAGGTCGACCCAAGAGTTTCCTCCCCTGCAAAGGAACCCGACTAAGAGGAGCTACCGCCGTCCGCGGAGGACCGTTCTTACTACCCCCACCGGTCTAGTTGTTTCGCACCTACCCCGACTTCGCCAAATCAAAGGGTAAAGAAATCTAGAACTATGGTAAACTCGTTACCGTGGAGGGTACAGATCTTCTCGTAAGACCTTCCGTTTTCGAAATCGAGTCCAGCTTCAAAGATTCCGTCACCGACAAGGACCCAAAGAAGAAACGAAGTAGAAGGATCGCTAGAGAAGCCGGAGCCGCCGAAATTGCTTTCCTAGAGGAAATTCCAGTAGCCGCCGGAATATACACCGCCGCGAATATACACCGCCGCTCGACTACATACCACTTTTGGGAGGAAGCGTGTTCCATCCCCTCTCCGCCGCAGAGGATGAGGAGAATGTTCGCAAGATTGCTGCCACATTACCTCAGCCCGCAAATTACAACGATAGCCGCAAGAAAAGAACTAGAACTACGTCGTTTGCTCGACTACAAACTTTGGTAGAAAAGTTAGCAAAGAAGGAAAACTGCCCCGTATCGGAGATTCTAAGAAGGATAGGGCGGGTGCTAGTCAAATCCCGTCTTGGACCCCGAGTAGAACCCGCCATCATGACAGAGAAGCCAAGTAAAAGAATGAAGGCTAGCCCGCCCGTTGTTGTCTCGTGATTACGGATTAGGGAGGATACCACCTTCCAGCATTTGGCCGACGCGACCATCCGGTTCTGGACCTTCTGCTGCTAGAAGGATGGTATGGCGTCCCACTATTGGGCAGTTAAAATTAAAACAGCAGCCCGAGAAAGAAAGTCTGCCCAGGAGGCTGGAATCTGAAGAAAGTGCTACTGCGATAAAGGGGACTCGTGAAAAAGGGACCCGACAGCTATCACACGACAACCGCAATGACACACAGAAAGCCCCGCTGGAAGATGCCATGGAAAAGCCGAGGACCGATATCCGACGATCGAGCAAAAGAAAGAGAAGAAAAGTTCGGAGATGAGATCGATTCATCGGAATTCATGGACGACGAATATGCGAAATCAACATGGTCGAGACACGAGCTTCATCGCCTTCGCAAGGTGCTCCTGCAGCTCGCAGAAGAGAGGAGCCGAACCGATGAGAAGGCAGCTTCAGGAAAAGACGACACGATCGCTCAAATGGCGAAAAGGATGGAAGAGATGGCCGTAGCTCCGGCCACTCTCCGCAGTCAAGTACAACCACAAAGAGAGACACCCCCGCAGGTCATTCACATCGTAGACGGAGGAAAGGAGATTACATCCGTCAACGGGGATGATCAGCAGAAAAAGGATACAACACAAAGTATGATCCCTGAAAAGGATATCAAGAACTTGGTAGAACAGCAGGTCCGAGAAGCCTTAGCACAATCGAAGAGCGGGACATCCATTCGGATGGGTAGACCTTACCCAAAAGAATTCGACGTTGTCCAATACCCGAAAGGCTTCGTACCACCTCTGTTCAAGACCTTCGACGGAACCGGGAACCCCCGACAGCATGTTGCACACTTTCGTGCCAGTTGTTGTAATGCCGGCGGGAGCGATGCATTACTCTTCCGACAGTTCGTCGCCAGTCCGTCGGGAATCGCCTTCGACTGGTATGCAGAATTACCAAACGGTTCGGTGAAGACGTTATCAGAGCTAGAGAACCTCTTCATCAAGCGATTTGCCGGAGCTCAGCACCACATCACTATAGGTGATTTAGTGGAAGAGAAACAAAGGCCGAACGAAACTTTGGTGGATTACATACTTCGATGGAGGAACTTAAGCATGAAGTGTGAACCACAACTACAAGAACAACATGCAATCGGCATTTTACTTAAAAGCATTCACGGCCCGATAGCACTTCTCCTCAAAGGATTCACTATTAAGACTTTCGAGAAGTTGTTAAGCAAGGCCGGAAGCTTGCAAGAAGAGGCGAAGCAATTAAGTTTCGCCGACAAGACTGGACAAGCAGAAGCCGGTGAAGACCTTCGAAAAGAAATCCAGGATCATTGCAGCAAGTTGACAAAGGCAAGCAACCGATGCGAAATACCACCGTAACGACCGCAACGAACCACAACATGAATTACCAAGAACCCCGGCCCAACTATCGATCATCTCCACGAGATGAACAACCGCCTCGTCCGCAACGTACATTAAGGGAGCTTCGAGCGGTGGAATATCCGTTCAAGAATGAAGCAAATGCCGAAAATGTTCCGTAGTCCGATGAAGACTACGGATTTCCAGCTGCAGCAGCCTAAAAGACCGGAGGAAGTCAACAAGAAAGGTGATCCCAACTTTTTCCCCTACCACCGGATGCTTGGGCACAAGATGAAGATTGCATTACCTTTAAAAGTTGGCTCAACGACAACCTTCGGAAAGGGAATATAACAATCCCGAAGGAGTACATGAAGGAACCCCGTAAAGGAGGTTCCGTCAATGTTATCTCAACCGATCCCGTCATTTCGATAGATCCCTATGCAATCGACGATGGATGGACTACCGCTCCGGACAAGGTCTTCGAAGAAGATTTTAGACAGCATCCGAACCGCCTCGGTGCGAGCTTCAATTCGTAGTTCGAGACTCCGTTAAGCCGGTACTATCACTTGCGATAGAAGAACCACCTCAACAGGAGACGATCGAAGAGAAGAAGAAAATCGACGAAGAAGAGAGGACCGAGACTCCTAAGGCTGGGACTAGGGGTCGCTTATCCTAGGATAGTTGTTTCCGATTCGGGGAGAAATCCTCGAACCTCTCGATTTTGTATGATTATCTCGCTCACTTCGGTGGGATCATATAATGATAAGGGTGATGGCGTTGGCTACGTTTTGACCGTTTCTAACGATTACATAACTAGCGACAATCCGGACATTGATTTCGATACCAACGACAATTCTCAAATCATACACGATCTCAACGATCAAAATAACGAAAAAGACATCCATCAAGGAGGCTACGAGAGTTCAACAAGCAACATATCTATCTGTGAGTTTCGAGGAGCTCCAGTCATGATAGAGTTAGAGCCTTCAGATTCTGAAGCTAATCCAGAAGAACCTGTCACTCCGATTCAAGAAGAGACACCGGCAAGCTCAATACTAGATTCGGAGGAAATTACAGAAGTCAACTTGAGAAGTGGAAAAGTTCTACCTCCAAGAATGGGTCCAAAAGACAAAGGAAAGTAGGTGGTTGTTCAAGAAGAACCAACCCCAGCAGAAGAAATACCCATTCGAGAAGAAGCCGAAACACATGAAAATAAAGTGGACTACAACGTACTAGCCCATCTTAGGAAACTACCGACCAACCGAGCATTTACAATGCTCTCATCTTATCAAAGGAGATGAGAGAAGCTCGATCAAGGCCTTACTCGGATCCGGAAATTTGCTTAGCTCAAATGGTCGGAGATTCCTTAGATGAGGTTTGTTCGTTAAAGGAACAACAAGGTGTTACCTTCACTGGACAATGACCTACTACTTGGGATGACGGATCACAACCGACCGTTGTACATTTCGAGTCATAATCGGGAAGTTTACGCTCTCCGCAGTATTGGTGGATCCAGGAGCATCAATCAATATAATGAGTCTTCGAACACTAAGCATACTTGGAAATTGATGCTCGCGAGCTCGAAGCCGACAAAATGTTATTAAGAGGATTCAACCGTAAAGGAGAAAGAGCCCTCGGATCAATAACGCTACTAATGAAGACCGGTGACTTAGCAAAGACAACCGCAAAATTTCACATAATCTATTCAGAAACATCGTTCAACGCTCTGCTGGGCCGACCATGGATACATGAAAACAGGATGGTACCATCATCTCCGAATCAATGCATCAAATACTACGATGGAGGGGAACAGTGCATCAAAGGCGACTTACAACCATTCTCCGTACATGAGATTGGAATCCATGAAGACGCAGCACTTATTATGCACCGCCAAAGAAAACAATCTTCTCCAGAGATACCGTAACAAATGAAGCAAAGAAAGTTCGGGACAACGAAGAACCCGAAGTTCTAGTCCAACAGCTCACTCACCACTCCCTTCCGGCGAGATGGTGAAGGTTTCTCCACAACTCGCATCCGAGGTCGAGGCCGGGGACGAGGCCGTGGTAGAGACGTTAGGACAGCTGGACAGAGGAAACCAACCATCAATGTCGATCGGGAAGATAGTCTCGAAGAAGAAAAAGAAATCAAGCAAGAAGCAGCGACAATAAGTCAGAAGAAGCCGCAATTCAAGATCTCTCTCGAAGATGAGAAGAACGAAGAATACAAATCAATGTACGAGAAGATTAACCACTACGTATATACTATGACCCTAACCCCGATCCATTCTAACAAGATCGAGGGTATGGTGGTCAAAGAGGTACGTAACGACGGTGCAAGGCCAATCAAATTCTACCGTGGTGCTTCTTCCTCCAAAACTGAAAATCATGTACAATTCGAAGATGTCACTTCATCAGAATTAATGGAATTACCTTTCGAGTGGTACTCTCCCCGTGTTCAAAATTTATTTCAACGTGGTTTCTTACCTCGACAATGGACAAAAGGCCAATCACAACATTTTGAAAAATTATGGAATAATTCCGGTCGTCCACCCAATTCAAAGCATGGTCTCGGATTCGACACAAGTAGGATCGACTGACGATACCGAATTTTGCTTGGTTGTCACTTGCGAGCCCAATGAAAACCGCATGGAAACTACGTACGAACTCGAAGATTTACAAATCGAGACGCTCCACCGAATTCGAAGAAGAAATTAAATCTACAATAGCATGAGTTGACGAAAGTTAACTTAGGTACTAGCGAAGAGCCTAGACATACCTTTGTTAGCTCCTTACTCAATAAAGAAGACTCCGAAGAAATAATCAAATTATTGATGGAATTTAAAGACCGTTTTGCTTGGAACTACGACGAGATGCCGTGATTAGCTCCGCAGGTCGCATCCATAAGCTAGGAGTGGATCCTACTTCGTCCCGACGTACAAGGTCCCGTAAGAATGCGTCTAGAAATCGAACAACAAGTCATACCGAAGTTAAAAAGCTAATAGACGCTAAATTTGTCCATGAAGAACAATACCCGACTCGGCTAGCCAATGTAGTGCCGCCGTAAAGAAGAATGGTCGATCGGAATCTGTGTGGACTTCGCAGATTTGAACAAGGCATGTCCAAAGGATGAATTCCTCTACCGATCCCGGAACTCGATGATCGACATTGCTTCAACACATGAAATATTCTCGTTCATGGATGGATCTTCGTGATACAACCGGATAAAAATGGCTCCGTAAGATGAAAAGCTTACAAAGCATTCAGACGCCGATCGGAGTATTTTGCTACACAAGAATGCCATTCGGACCGAAGAACGCAGGAGCAACCTACCAAAGAGCAATGACAAGAATTTTTGATGATCTCATCCACAATCAAGTCGAATGCTACGTGGACGATGTGGTCATCAAAAGCAAAGTAAAGGACAACCACTCGTATGATTCGAGAATTGTTTTCGAACGGTTAAGACAATTTAACCTTAAGATGAATCCCTTAAAATGCACCTTCGGCGTCACCTCCGGAAATTCTTAGGATTCGTTGTCCGACATCGTGGAATTGAAATCGACTCGGAAAAGATTAAAGCTATCTTAGAAATGCCGCCTCCCAAAACCTTAAAACAACTACGATCTTTTCAAGGGAAGTTGGCATATCTTCGACGCTTTATCTCAAACCCGTCGTGTAGGTATCAGCCTTTCTCGGCACTAGTTAAAAAGGATGCCAAATTTATTCGGGAAGAAAAATGCCGAAGGCCTTCGAGGACATTAAACAATATTTAATGACACCTCCCGTCTTAGCAGCCCTTGGCCTCGTGTAGACCGTTGATACTTTATACCGCGGCTTTAGACGACTCTCTCGGAGCCCCGTTAGCTCTGTGTCAATGATGAGGGTAAAGAAAATGCTCTTTACTACTTCAGCCGTCGTTTACTTCCGATGGAAGTAAGGTATCCCGCAATTGAAAAGCATTGTTTGGCCCCGATCTTCGCCGCTCAAAAGCTCAGTGCACTACATGCTTTCTCATAAGGTCAACCTCGATCTCGAAATTTAATCCATTGCAATACTTCGATGACTCGTCCAACCCTTTCCGGCAGTACTTGCTGATGGTCAATGATATTATCGCAATTCGATATAACTTTCATGCCTCTCGCGTGCCGTGAAGGGACAAGTCTTAGCGTACTTTCTCGCAAAGACACCCTTTCGCCGGCAGAATCTCCTCTCAATGACGATTTGCCGGATGAACAAATAATGAACCTAGAAGACCTCGATGATCGACGTTGGGAATTGTATTTCGACGGAGCATCTTCAAGCACACAAAGACGAAGAATCGCAAGTGATAGTGCCCTGTAAGGCAGGAATCGACTAATCTTTATAACACCGGAGCGGGGGATGTTAAGATACTCCTACCACTTGACGTAACCGTGTACAAACAACGAAGCGTAATACGAAGCCCTCATAACGGACCGGAATTAACTATTCAAATGGGGATAACAGACATCAACATCTACCGGGATTCGCAGTTAATCATTCAACAGTATCGTCGGACAATACAGAATTTTAAAGCCAAGACTCGAACAATACTTCCAAGATGCCATACAATACCGTTGAACACGATTCCAAATGTGACAATCTACAAAATTCCTGTAAAAGAAAATGCTTTAAAGAGATGCTTTAGCTCGTCTCGCAAAAGAATTTGCCCGTTTGCAAGATGAATCAATGGAAGTGTCAGCTCACGTGACGTCAGTCCTATCACAACTCGACATAGACACAATACACAAATCGAAAAAGAAAAGAATCAACAGCAGCAGATGACGAAAAACACGTAAGATCATGGCGACAACCATCGATGTACTCACCCGCAAACAGAAAGCTACCGGACGATAGATCGCTAGCCCATCGTATCAAGAAAAGAACTCGTCTTACGCATTACTAAACAACACATCAGTACGTAAGGTCTTTTGATCAAATGTGGCTAAGGTGCCTAAGCGGGTCCGAGGCCCGTGAAATTGTTAAGGAGGTGCATTCGGGACTCCGTGGCGCTCACCAGCCGGGTCCGAAGATGAAAATGAAAATTAAAAGATTAGGGTACTACCGGCCCTCGATGATGACCTACCGCATGAAAATCGCCAAGAGCCGTCATCAATGCCAAGTGCACGGAGTGGTTCTACACCAACCTCCAAATGTGCTACATCCGACAATTGCGTCGTGGCCATTCGAATGTTGGGGCACGTGATATAGTGGGTCCAATAGAACCACCATCTTCAAAAGGACATCGCTTCATTCTTGCGGCTACAGATTACTTTTCCAAGTGGCAGAGGCAGTTCCACTTAGAGAAGTGAAAGCACACCACGTGCTACAATTTTTCAAGAACCAAGTTGTCTACCGTTTCGGAGTACCGCGCAGATCATCTCGTATAATCGGTCGCATTCGAAGCACGCAAATCAACAATTTTGTCGAGAGACACGGAATCGACCGGCGATACTTAACAATTTACTACCCAAGAGCAAACGGCCTCGCCGAGGCTTTTAATAAAACTCTCGTTCAAATCTTAAAGAAAACCTCGGACGATAATAAGAGAAATTGGTACGAGAAGTTGTTAGAAGCCTTATGGGCCTACCGGACAACCTTCGAACTCCTACTCAAGCTACACCTTACGCTCCGGTGTATGGGTCCGAGGCAGTGGTTACCTTTAGAGGTTCAGCCTTCCTTCACTCGGAATCGCAGCTTGCAAATAAGATCACGACGAAGAGAACGCCAAATTACGACTCGAAGAATTAGAAAGCCTGGAAGGGAAAAGACTTGCAGCGCAACAAAATTTAGAACTATACCAAGCTAAGATGGTTCAAGCCCATGACAAACTGGTACGCCCAATAACCTTCAAAGTTGGTGACTTAGTTCTTGTTCTCAAGAGACCTATCCTTGCGCATCGCAAGATAGGAGGAAAATTTGAACCCACTTGGGAAGGACCATTTGTGGTTGAAGCAGTATACTCAGGAGGTTCCTACCAGTAAGTGAATTGCCGGAGAGAACGACATATGCTTCCGATAAACGGACGATACTTGAAAAAGTATTACGCTACCTCGATGTTTCGAAGGAATGAATTCTTCATCCCTAAGAAACACGGGTGAAGTAATTACTTATGATCGGGTCCGAACCCAAAAATAATAAAATATGCTAAAATAAATAAAATCATGATAATAAAGTTTTCCTTGTTTTCTTTTCAAAATCAAAATCTCTTTTCTGATCTTATCCCACTTCATTCCTGTTAAATTCGAAAATATAAAAAAAAATATAAAAAAATGTGTCTTTAATAAATATTTTCTTAATGTTCTTGTTCTTAGTACAGCCCCTAATCCTTTTCCTTGTCTTTTCGCAGGGAAATGTCGAACGGGCGGTTGGTCCTGAACTTTAAGAATGGCGTAAGCCTTGCACTCGATGAAAAGAGGGTGAAAGATGGAGCGATAATCGAGATTGACTCGGATTTCGCACCAGCAGGCCTACGTACGAGGAAAGTGACCGGGTCCCGCTGACCGAGAAGAACCGCCCGGCAGACAGTGATGAAAGTGGGTGGCCCAAGCCACCAATCCAAAGAAGAAGAAAAGAAAGGCAAATACTGAAGAAGACAAGAAAATTAAATCTATAGTCGCTACAGCAGAGGGCAGGCTTGTCAGCGCCGCGCCCACAGAGATTCAAGAAGTGCGGAGAGCTACTCTCACAGCAACGCAACGAAGAAATAAGAATCGCCGTATCCGTAAGATGTTAACAAAACTAGTTGCGGACCAGCACAACGAGACAAGCTACACGCGCACGTACACTCGCAAGGGCACCGGCTCACCGGAACCCGAAGAAAGGAGGCCGCCTCCTAGGATAACGAAAGGACTCGTGGAAATCTCCGGAAGATCGAAGAAAGAAGGCTACCACGCCACCGGATAGAACCACCGAGTGATGCATGACCTTGTTGCAGAAGCAACCCCGGGGGATGTCCCGACAGTGCATCATCCCCGAGGAGCCGAGGTATGCAGGAGAACGTGAAGGGATTGAACCGTATATCCCACAATATGTCACCAGGCCTCGCCATCTGCAGATCATTCCGGAATACGAGCTGGAGAGAATGCAGAATGTCGAAAAGAAAACCTTTGAATACTTCGAAAAAATTAGAGGTGCGAAGGATCAACATACTAGAGGGCCTCGAGCTACATACGTACTTATTCTCGCAGTATGAACAACAGCAAATCGTGGATTGTATCCGGGATTTGAAAAGAATGGGCCGAGCGAGGCCGCCTAAGGGAAAATACCTACTCGTAACCCCGGAGATGGATGCCGTGGAAGGGAAGAATCACAATACAATGCGGATGTCGCTACAACTTTGTCGAAGACAGAAAGGAAACCCACCGGAATACTCCGTCATGGGCAAGTAGATCCGATGCCATTAGTCATCAAGAGAATGGTAAAGAGATCGATAACATGGAAGGTACCGCCAGCAGATTGCATACCCAATAGTTGCATTATCAACATCTACAAACAGGTGACCGCATACCCCCACACATAGATCACCACGACTTTGTCGACCCTTCGCACGCTTCTTTCCCGAACGAGTGTAACATCATGTTCGGATCCGACCTCCGGATAGCGAGCCCGGGTGAGTTCCGAGGGCCGTTGAAGATACCTTTACCGGTAGGTTCCGTCATGATACCGAAGGGCAACGGAGCAGTATATCGCTAAGCATTGCATACCGAGAGTACCAATGAAGCGGATCTCGCTACTTTCGAAGAATGGACGACGTGAAGACACCTTACCATTTCCAACTGTATCCGTAGCTGGAGAACCTCCGGCCTTACGAGCCGCGAGTTACATGGGAAATATCACACCTCCAACGTACATCCATACGGCATCCTCGCCAAGGATGGCTTGGAAGGTGATGTTATCGACCATGTACCCCACTATTCGGACATGGATTTTTGACGGATGCTTCTTTGGATGGATCAACAAAGATCATACATAGTCCGTTTTGAGTCTACATGGATTGTATGAAATGTATTCCAGATCGAGTTGTATGATGTATCTTCAACATGATTGGAATGAAAGTGACCATGTCACATTTTTGGCCTTCACCTCTTTTGTGCAAATTGACTGGGAAACGCCATTAAAGTTAAATGAACTTCGAACAAAGAACAGAAAAGAAAAAAAGAAGAATAAAAGAAAACTTTCCTAAAAAAAATCTTAAAAAATGACGAACACCAAATTCACATGAACATTAAATAGACGATAAAATAAAATTTGAATCATTAAAGGATAAACAAAATCAACATAAGTGTTAAATCAAATCTAAATCAAATTTCAAATTCAATCTTTCCAGATTTCAAATCTCAATCAAATTTCGAATTCGATCTTCCAGATCTCAAATCAAATCTCAATCAAAATCAAACTTTTTGGGTCGAGGATTTTACATCCAAGACTACACTGCTTTAGGATTCTTTCCATATTGCACTGAAATACATCAAAATCAAACTTTTTGGGTTGAGGATTTTACATCCGATACTGCACTGCTTTAGGATTCTTTCCCTATCGCACCGAAATACATCAAAATAAAACTTTTTGGGTCGAGGATTTTACATCCAAGACCGCACCGCTTTAGGATTCTTTCCTTATCGCACCGAAATACATCAAAATCAAACTTTTGGGTCGAGGATTTTACATCCGATACCGCACCGCTTTAGGATTCTTTCCCTATCAGCACCGAAATACATCAAAATCAAACTTTTTGGGTCGAGGATTTTACATCCAAGACCGCACCGCTTTAGGATTCTTTCCCTATCGCACCGAAATACATCAAATTCAAACTTTTGGGTCGAAGATTTTACATCCAAGACCGCATCGCTTTAGGATTCTTTCCCTATCGCACCGAAATACATCAAATTCAAACTTTTGGGTCGAGGATTTTACATCCAAGACCGCACCGCTTTAGGATTCTTTCCCTATCAGCACCGAAATACATCAAAATCAAACTTTTTCGGGTCGAGGATTTTACATCCAAGATCGCATCGCTTTAGGATTCTTTCCCTATCGCACCGAAATACATCAAAATCAAACTTTTCGGGTCGAGGATTTTACATCCGATACCGCACCGCTTTAGGATTCTTTCCCTATTGCACTCGAAATACATCAAATTCAAACTTTTGGGTCGAGGATTTTACATCCAAGACCGCACCGCTTTAGGATTCTTTCCCTATCGCACCGAAATACATCAAATTCAAACTTTTGGGTCGAGGATTTTACATCCAAGATCGCACCGCTTTAGGATTCTTTCCCTATTGCACCGAAATACATCAAATTCAAACTTTTGGGTCGAGGATTTTACATCCAAGACTCGCACCGCTTTAGGATTCTTTCCTATCGCACCGAAAATACATCAAAATCAAACTTTTTGGGTCGAGGATTTTACATCCAAGACCGCACCGCTTTAGGATTCTTTCCTATCGCACCGAAAATACATCAAATTCAAACTTTTGGGTCGAGGATTTTACATCCAAGATCGCACTCGCTTTAGGATTCTTTCCCTATCGCACCGAAAATACATCAAAATTAAACTTTTCGAGTCGAGGATTTTACATCCAAGACCGCACCGCTTTAGGATTCTTTTCCTATCGCACCGAAATACATCAAATTCAAACTTTTGGGTCGAGGATTTTACATCCAAGACCGCACTCGCTTTAGGATTCTTTCCTATTGCACCGAAATACATCAAATTCAAACTTTTGGGTCGAGGATTTTACATCCAAGATCGCACTCGCTTTAGGATTCTTTCCCTATCGCATTGAAATACATCAAAATCAAACTTTTGGGTAGAGGATTTTACATCCAAGACCGCACCGCTTTAGGATTCTTCCCTATCGCACCGAAATACATCAAATTCAAACTTTTGGGTCGAGGATTTTACATCCAAGACCGCACCGCTTTAGGATTCTTCCCTATTGCACCGAAATACATCAAATTCAAACTTTTGGGTCGAGGATTTTACTTCCAAGATCTGCATCGCTTTAGGATTCTTTCCTACAAGAATGAAATACATCAAAATCAAACTCTCGAGGTTAAGGATTTTACATCCAATACCGCATCGCTCCGAGATTTCTCCTCATTGCAATGATTCAATCCGATCAATTCAATTTTCTTTCGAGGTCAAGATGTTACATCTAAAACCTCGAATTCCAATTTTCATTTCAAATCAAATCCCTCAAATTAATTTCGACAAAACTTCAATCTAAATTAAAACTCCAAACTAAAATCTAAGCTCACACATCAAAACTTAAATTGAAACAAAATAAAATCTAAATCGAAATTCCCCGCATCATGTGATTTGGGATTCACCTCCTTTTTCCTTTCCCAGCCGAGAGTTCGTGAATCTCCGGTTTCGCAGATATACTTGCTACTCCCCACGGAAACACTTCTACTTCGTCCTAAGTTCGTCACTTGGACATCCGTGTTGGTTTTGTTGATCGCTTCGGTCAACGCCAATACGCGCAGCTGTGCTCCGTCGACCACCACACCTATCGGGGGTCCATTTGTTGACCTCATTTTTGATGAGGTCTTCTTCTTCTCTTTAGTACTTTAGATCTAGCCTTAGGCTTTTCCTTCGACTATCTTAGAGGACTAGAATCGGGACCCACCTTTTAGAAATTCAAACCACTTCTTAACTCCCCGCAAACTCCACAAACTCGACTATAGACCCCTAATCACCTGTGAGGGTCGAAATCAAATGCGGAAGTTTAAGGATGAGTTCCTATAGGACTCTTCGGCCTTAGGATCGCCCTGGTGGCCCGGTCTCGGTGAAGGGGCCGACATACACGCACACTACACTTTCACACACCTCCTAAAACCACACCCATACCTAACTTGACCTCCTGACTCATGTAGGTGATTTACATGGATGGTCCTTAACCCCTAAGCCCTTGGCTAAGAGGGTTAGAAACAACGTAGTGAATGCCTCAAATGGGTCCCTTCATGGCTCATGTGGGCTTGATATGGCTTCATGGCTCAACCAAAATGATTTCACTCCACTTACATCCACCCAATCTTCGATTTTCCAAATTTTCAATTTTTGACCCCCGGGACCCTACACCCGCCTAGCCTACCCAAAACCCTTGAATTACCCAAATTTTTCAAAATTTCCTAAATCACCCAAAATTCCTCAAAATTGATCTTAAACATTTCCACATTACTCAAATTGATCATCCATACCCAAAAATACCAAAAATTCCAAAAATACCTCCCAATACCCTCCAAATACCCAAAATACCCCTCTCGCCAAAAAATCCAAAAATCAGAAAATTTCCAGAAAATTCCAGAAAATCCCAAATATTCCCAATTTCATTTTGTCCAACTAGACCATGGGCCAATTTTGTCAATTTACCCTACTTTTGTCAAAACCCCCAATTTGACCCATTTTAACCCTAAGTGAACCCAATGTCAAACCAAACCTACCCAATTGACCCAAATTCTGGTCCAATTCAGTTCTAAACTTCAATTCAACATTCCCAACACCAATCTGGACCAAATCCAAGTTCAATTTGATTTACATTTGGATCCAATTTCACTTTTGGCCTTAAAGCCCAATTTGGACCCATGACCCAAACCTAACCCAAACTAACCCAATTCAGCTCCAATTAACCCCAAATCTTTTCTAAACCTTCCTTAACATTCCCACAAATAAAACACTAACATGATTTGCCCAAAATTTAGACCCAAAACCCACTCAAATTCAACCCAAAGCTAAAAGGCCCATTTTTGACCTAAACCCAAACCTAACCCAAATGAGCCCAAACCCCAAAATCAAAGCCCAACCAAAGTCAAAACCTCTTTGAAACACTCCCATAAATATTTCTCAACATTAATTTTACATCAATTTTAACCCTAGCCCAACATTGGCCCAAGTTAGCCCAATTTGACCTACATAGGCCCACTTACCAAATAAACCCAAATTCAAACCAATTCAACCCCAAATCACACCAAATTGACTCCAAGCCCTTCATAGAACATCCCTAAACCAATTATAACACTTATTTGACAAGGTCCTTCACAAAATCTTCACCCAAATGCCCATCCTAAAATCAAAAAGCCCATTCCCCTTAAACTTTCCTAAAAGCCCACTTCCTTCAAATTCAAAAGCCCAAATTCATCTAAAGCCCACATGGCACTTCCCCTCATCATCCATTTAATCAAAATTGCCCCTAAGTTTCAAAGTCATCAATTAAACAATTCCAAATCAAGCCCCATACAAATTCCCATCAAAATATCAAAATTTTCTTAAATCCCTTTTTATGAAATTGACCCAAGCTTTTCCCAAGCCAAATGGAGCCAAGGATGAGCCATTCACAAGCCATATGGAGCCATGAAAGTTTGGCATGTGACCATGCAATTAATGGTAAAAGGAGGGGCTCCTTTCCTAATCTTTCATTAAGCTTTTTTAACCTTATCCACGACACACTCTAAACCATGTTTAGCCACCTCATCATGGATAGAGACCACACCATTCTCTCTTGGCTGACCCAACTAATCCTCTCAGCCCAAAATCAGGCCATGGGGAGGTGCACCCAACCCAAACCAATGGGTTGACCAAATTGAAGCCAAAATGACCCCTTCTCCATTCCATTTTAATTCAAAGCCTTTACACATGTCAAACTCCAATTGACTTCACGAACTTCAAGCCCCGGACTCCCCGACCCTAAAGGTGACCCATGCTCGCCGGCCACCGCCCGGATCGCCGGAAAACACCATGGCCGAGACCTTGGGAGGAGCCAAACTTTGGAATTCCACCTTGCTCGAGCCGCCCCATGCCCAATGGTTACCATGGCTGTTCTTCCCATGACCGCAGCAGCCTGATCCCAACCCTCGGCCATCCCCGGGAGGCTCTCCGACCACCTCTATTTAAACCGGACCCCCTCACGGCCATGAGGGGAGAGTTGCACAAACCTTGCCGAAACTCTGCCAAAATTGTTCCAAACCCTTCTCCACCCTCAGAGCAGTTGATTCCCAGTGTCAATTTGCCCTAATCCCCACTGATAAAATCCATTTTCTCAACTGAAATTCCACCCAAAACGAGGACACTTCTCCACAGTTAGCCAATCTCCAAATAGATTGGTTCTACACCTTCACCAGACCAAGGGAAGGTGTCCACCAGCAAAAGCCCCATCTCCAGGCCACCCGGCTGCTCCAGCCTCCAAGCTTTGTGGATCGGGCTTCGTCGAAATCCAACCTAGACAATTCACTGCGACCAGGAGACTTCATCTGGAGCTTGCTAGGATCTAATCGAAAGTGCAACAACTCTCAGATTGAAGCCACACTTCTCTGAGCAAATGTATGAGCTAATTCTTCATCCCGAGCTTCTAGAGATTCTCCATTTCAAATGCTTTAATTTCAATGCATGATAGCCGTATAGATGTGTTCGTCTCTTCAAGACGAATCCATGAAGCATAAGAACATGAAAATCCATTGAGTATCGAGTGAGATATTAGGGATTTAGTGTGGACGGCTCTCGGGTGAGGACACTTGGGGACGATGAGCGGATGCCGTTCATTTAATACACGCGCGGACGGACGCCAGGATCGCGTCGGATCAGAAGACGGAACGATACAGCGGGCCCCGGGAGCGCTGAGTCAGATGGCGGCAACGAATGGGAGCGCGCCACGCGGCGTTTCGGAGCTGTCGAGGTTGACGCGGCGCCGTGTGGATAAATAGAAAATTAGGGATTTTTCTGATTTATTTAATTCCCTAAACTTCAAAAATTCATAACTTTGTGTAGAAAAATCAGAAAAATAAAATAAAAATATCCTCTTGCTCAGTGAACAGAGGAGAATAATGTGGAAAAGAAATCATTTAATTTCATCAAGTATTTTATTTTTTATAATTTATTTACTCTCTGCATACTTTTAATTCTCCATGCATGTATACAATTCACCATGGCATGAGACCATAGGGCTTTGAAGCCTCTGAATTTGGGAACATTCCCCGAATTTTCCAAAGTCGAGGCCATCCCTATGAAGAGTTATTGATTTTTCAAATTCATGTTACTCGTTTTGAGTATTTTAATTCCAATAAATAGCATGTTGTGAAATAAATTCTAGGAAAATTTGATGATGTTCCTTATGCCGGAGAACCCTAGGAAAAATAGGTTTTGAGCTAGTTCATTTAAAACAACCCTAATCGGCTTAAACACTCAAAATAGGTCTCTAATTAATTAGAGCTAACCATACATTAAATTGACTTCAAATCAATTCTCCACTGACCTTTAGGATTAGAGGAACCCACCATAAAAATTTGAGGTCAATTGGACTTGGTTAGCCCCACTAATTGGGTCGATTAAGCCACTTAGTCATTTTAAACTTTAAAAATTCATAACTTTCAAAATACCTTTCAAAAATTCACCAAATTGGTTTTGGAGCCTCTCTGATATTAGGGAAATCTAAGAAAATTAAAATTTCAATTTTCTAAAAAAGTTGATTTTTAACATTATTTTAATATTTTTAATAATTAAAAAATAATAAAAATCACAAAAATAATAAAATTCACTAAAATGTCACATTTTGAATTTTAATCACTTTGGAACAAACCCCATATTTTTCTTAGGTCTATTTAGTGAGATATTAAATTTTAAAGCTTTAAGGTACTTTTAAAATTAAAAAAAATATATATTTTCTAGCTTTTTCATTAAAATAATTATAATAAATCATAGAAAAATCAGAAAATTGCAAAATTTGCTTCTTTGATTTCCTTGATATCAGAGAGATTTTTGAAAAATATAAAATTCATTTTTCAACATTTATTTTATTTTTAAATTAATTAACACTCCAAAACTTAAAATAATTATAATAAAAATAATATAATTCAAAAAATCACCAAAATTGGTCCAAGTGGTCCTCTGGTCATTAGGAATGTCCCCTCATTTTCTTAAGGACAGAAACTTTCCCTTGGTCATGTTATTAAATTTTCCTTGAAAATCTCTATTTTCTACCAAAAATAATTATATAAATAAATTAAATACAGAAAAATTACATTTTCTCCTCTCATGTCTTTATTGGCATATGAGTGAAGTCACATAAAAATTTCAAGTTCATTTGAGTTCAATTTAGTGAGTTATGAAATTATTAAGCTTAAAGGGTAAAAAAAATGGTAATTAAAAATCTTAATTCTTAATTAAAACTTTAGGTTTAATAAAAAAATTAACAAGTACAATTTTTGATCCTAATTTGATTTGGATGATTGAAATTTAAATAATTAATGGGTAGAAACCCATTAAGCAATTTAAAATGATTAAACTTTAATTAAATAATTGATTAAATTTGGAAGAATAATAAAATTGGAATTATTAAAATAGAGATATTATTAGGAAGAGATTTATTCTTTAATTTAAAAAATCTCTAAATTAATCATCTCATTAATATTCAATTCTTAATTAAAATGATAACTCAAATTCAAAACATTAAAAGACTTAATCATTAAACTAAAATTAAATTATTAAACTCTTTTAAAAATTTCAATTAAAATAAAAAATAAAATTAAATTAAAAATTAAATTAAATTAAGTAAATTAAAATGAATTAAATTAAATTAAATTAAATTAAATTAAAAATTAAATTAAATTAAATAAACAAATTAAATTAAATTAAATAACTTAAATTAAATTAAATTAAATTAAATAAATAAAATTAAAATAAATTAAATAAACAAATTAAATTAAATCAAATTAAATTAAATTAAATTAAATTAAATTAAAAATTAAATTTAATTAAATTGAATTAAATCAAATTAAATTAAAATTAAATCAAATCAAATTAATTTAATGTAACATCAAATCAAACTAAATTGAATTAAATTGAATTAAATAGAATTAAAACACAATTAAATTAAATTAAATTAAATTGAATTAAATAACATCACCTAAAACAGAAAGAAATTAAATATAAAGCAACTTGAACACTATTCCAAATTTAAACCCATTAACTTAAATCAAACCATTTGAACACCAATTTACCCTCAAAAGCTTTAGTTATCATAACTCCTAAACAGAATATTAAATGAAATGTTACTTCATTTATAGGATATTCAAATGTCCTAGTTCACTGAGCAAGTTAACAAAACTTGAATCCTCGGATGATTAATTCATTTATATAATTAAATTCATTTGGACTTAAAACAATCCTAGAAATATTGAAAAGATGTTTAAGATTATTCTTAAGCACTTCCTCAATATGATAGGACATTTATAAGAACAATTGGACTTAATTGTTCTTTGATGAAGAAAATCGTCCTCAAACCAAAACACAAAGAACCTAGACGTCATAGGAAATGACTAGCTATAGGATTAGGAACTTGGTAGAAAACCATAACCCTTACCTTAGCTCTACCTAGGAACTTGCTTAAATATTCTAATTGTGTTTTAAGTGCAGCTTGGGATGACGGGAAGACCCTCCAGGTACGCTTTTATTTTATTGCAATTTACTTTCTTGCAATTTACATTATTGCAATTTTATTAATCGCATCGCAATTACTTTTCTTGCATGATAAACAACTGTTGCATGAAAACCCACACCTTTAGGATAGCCCCTAAAACTGAAACCAAAACTAAGTTAAAAGTCATTGCAAGATAAAATTCACCGCCACAACATTTCAAAATATAACACAGCTCAAAATTTAATCACAAACAAAACACAAAACTACAATTACAATTAAATTAAAACGTCCTGTTGGATGATCGGGAATACCTCGGATGATGTAACCTACGTGTTGCTAACGAGGATTTCCCACGGTCTAAATGAAAGTGTGGAACTCATTTAGTTGAGTTTAGCAAATTCATCTGGACTAAGTGAATCCGATAAAAATAATGATGTCGGAAGGATGGAACCGTGGGATCTTAACCGGTGTCGTTATAATCAACTTTAAGATTTGCTTTAATTAAAATATTGAAAACACTTGGAAATTAAGATTTTCTCTAAACCAAGACACTTTTCTCATCCCCTGATTTATGACTTCTAAAACTAAAACCTCTGCAACAACAAGGAGCTCTGGAGCATGGTGGGAAGCACGGCCATCGTCATCAAGCAAAACCCGAGTCTACTTCGAAGAAAACTTTCCTAGAATTAAATAACAAACCCATAGGACTTCGAGGTAGTTTGCCTAGTGCAACATAAATCCTCAACTCTTAGTTAGGCATTTGCATTGCAAATTAAGCCCTAACCGGTCTTAGGATTCCGAGGTAGTCGTCTGATACGACATAAACCCTCACATCTTCGAGGCTATTTGTGTGATTTTATCATACAAATATAAGTCCTAATTAATTAAAATTGACAAGATCAAAACATTTAAACTAACATTAGGACTTTCCTAAATCCAAGCAAAACAATAGGATAGTCGGGAAATTACCGAAGTTCGCTTCGAATCTGTGATTTCTCCTACCTTTCTTCCTTTGGATTCCCAAAACAAAATGTTCCAATTTTGATCCATTCCCTATTGAAATTCCAAACTTCAATCCTTTGAAAACTTAAACTTTCAAATCCTCGAGAGCAGAATTATCGATTATTATCGAGAGTTTTCTTAGGTGATTCCCATCACTTAAGATGTAATTAACTATAGGGGCTTGTCCTTATAGGGAATTTTAAAGAACCTGAGTAATATAAACCCCGTTTAATGCTTTCATATTAAGCAGGGGAATTTGTCGGCTTATAAAATTGGTTCGCAGACCAAATGGATGTCACAAATCTTCTAGTTTATTTAATCGAGCCCCATCGTCAAGCAGTGTGTCTATTCTTCGGGATAGACACACGATTTATGATGTGGTGCTCGTTTATATAAACTATTCGGGACGTGAGATCAGTTTGATTGCATATCTTAAAATTTTCAAATTTAAAATTATTTTCAAAAATGAAATACTACTTTTCAAATTATTTATTTAAATTAAATTAAAAATTCGCCGACAACTTCTGTTAGGCGACTCCCTTTTTAAAATAAAACACACAACCTAAAAATAAGCCGTACAGGGATATATGATTTATTGGGGAGTAAAATTAGAGGATTTTAGAGTGACAGATTAAAACCCCCTAATTTGTTTTGTTATTTTAAATTTTGTTATGAGATGTTAGCCCCTAGGTGGAGGGAATAGAGGGAACTCAAGAGTGAGAGCTGGTATCTTCCCTGCCTAACCCATCTACAAAATTTCAAAATTTCAAATTAAACAATTTTCTTTATAGAACCAAGTAAGGGTAAAGAATATAATTGCTCTTATTTGGCACAATACATTTAAATACTTCCACAACCTAAAATTCCATTATTATTACTGATTCATTGAAGAAAGAAAAAGATATTTGATTCTTATAACTTTTATATCGTGTTTAGAGTATTTATAATTTCATTTCCTGCTTAAACTTGTTATTAAAAATATCAAAAAACAACTTTTCGAAATTAAAACCTTAAAACATACTTACAAAAATAAATTAAAAAAGTAAAATGTTATTTTTCTTATTTCTTTAAATTTTTGCACATTTCTCTGTGGGTTCGATATCTCAGGGCTTAATCAGAAAGTTCTATATTACTTAATAAATGATACGTATACTTGCGTAGAATTCCATATTATAAATCATAAATTTCATATCTAAATCATAAGCATAAATATTCGGGCAACCCTTATTGTAGCTCCTTGGCTTTGCAATAAATTTCTTATCTAAATCATAAATTTCAATAAAATTCATTAAGTCAAACGATATGTAACCCTTATTTTAATTATTATAACCCATGTTAGAAGAATAATCCAAAATTTAATTGGAGTACCAATAATGAGGGTGGTATTAATCAACAATGGCGAAACAACCAAGTAAACTCATTAAGGAACTGGAACAACCAAGGAAATAATAATTATAGACCAACCTATCCTCAAGGTTATTACAAAACTTCGCAATTTAAGGAGAAGAAGTTGTCTATTGAAGAAGTGGAGTTACAAATGGGAAATCAATTGCAAATTCAAGGAGCTACAATAAGAAATATTGAAAATCAATTGGGACAGATTGCCAATACATTAAGTAATAGATCCCAAGGTATGCTTCCAAGTAATACTGAAGTAAATCCAATAGATCAAAATAAAGAGCATGTAAAAGCAATTCAACTGAGAAGTGGAAGAGAGTTGGAAGGTAGAGTTAATGAGAAATTGAAGTAGAGAAAAAAGAAATTGAATTACCAAAAGAGGACGCTCAGAAAGGTTTGGAAAGACCTATTTCTCCACATAAGGAAGATTTAGAAAAACCACCACTTCCATTTCCTCAAAGACTTTGTCAGCAAAAATTGGATAAGCAATTTTCAAAATTTTTGGAGATATTTAAGAATCTAACAATTAATATTCCATTTGCTAAAGTCTTAGAACAGATGTCAAGCTATGTGAAATTTATGAAGGATATTCTCAACAAAAAAGGAAGTTAATTGATAATGAGACAGTTGCACTTAGTGAGGAGTGCAGTGAAATAATTCAGAAGAAGCTTCCTAAAAAGCTTAAAGATCCTGGTAGTTTCAAAATTCCATGTGCAATCAGAGATAGATTTTATGAAAAAGCTTTATGTGATTTAGGTGCAAGTATTAACCTTATGCCTCTGTCAATATTTAAAAGACTGGGATTAGAAGAAATAACTCCAACTACTGTAACTCTGCAAGTAGGAGATCATTCGATCACATATCCTAAATGAGTTATAGAAAATGTTTTGGTAAAAGTGGATCAATTTATCTTTCCTGTTGATTTCATTGTGCTAGATATGGAGGAAGGTAAAGAGATACTCATAATTTTAGGAAGACCTTTCCTAGCCACAGGAAGAGCAATGATAGATGTGCAAAGGGGAATTAACAATGAGAGTTAGTGATTAGACTGTTACAATTAACATTTAAAAATCTATGAAATATCCTGCAAGAGGTAAAGATGATGAATGTTATAGGATGGATGTTATCAAGTATTTGAGTGAATGTCATTTTAAATCAGCTTATGAAGAGAAATCTGAAAGACAAGAATTAGAACATGAGCAAGAAGAGGAGTTACATCATTCTGAAGATTTTAATGAGGAAGATCAAAATTATGTTCATGAAAATTTTGAATTGTTGGACGTGACTAAAAAAGATGAATCTTTTGGTCCATCAATTGAAAAACCTCCTGAACTTGAGTTAAAAATGCTTCCTGATATTTTAAAGTATATTTTTCTAGGTGAGTCTTCAACCTTCCCAGTGATAATTTCCTCTCATTTAACTAAAACAGAAGAAGAGAGTTTGTTTCATTTCTATAAGACTACTACCATCTTATCATCAAAGTGAAGTGACTAAAGACAGAGCAATTCTTAATTATTGTATTCAGACCATGAAACAGATTAATATTGGATAGATTATTTTCAAGAATATCCAGAATATTGCTAGAGAAAAAACCACTGGTGGATTATGACATCCTGCCCTGATTCATTCACTATGTGCACAGTTTGGAGTTGAATTTGATAGTTCTAAAGAATTAGCCATACCAATGAGACCTATTAACCAGACTATTATTCATACTATGAGTCTCATGTGGTAGGGAGAGGAGCAAGTAGGAGTACTGATATTCCTACTAACAGTCAGGATATACCATCTACTTCTGAGCCACCTACATTATTTGATGTTATGCAGTAGTTGAGGATTCAAATTGCTAGTATAGATAGACTCCATAGCAGGATGAATGACTTGGAGGCTAGAAGTGATGTGAATGAAGATTATATGAGGAGAAGAGTTAAGTATGATATAGAATACCATGATGCTCAGGTAAGATTTATGATGGGAGATACTGAAGTGATATTTCCTACCTACCCCAGCTATGTTCCATACCGACCAGATCATGAAGAAGAGGCTGAAGATGCCGGCGATGATGATTGGTAGTGTAGTATGCTTTTATGATTATCTGTTTTTATTTTTTTTCTTGTAGTATTTTGTTGTGTTGTTACTTGATGATCTGTGATTTATATAGTTTGTTGATGTATATGTGTTGAAAAATTAAAATGTAATGAATTCTATGTTAGTTGTTTAGTAGTTTGGATTGAGATTGTGATATTATGTTGGATGTTTGGTGTTTAAGTGTTGAATATTTCTTTACCCTAGCAAATGTCTAATGTTATATATATCACTTCCTCTAATTGTTTCGTGCTTGCTAGCTGTTTTATTGATTAATACCAGCATAACTTTAGAAGATTTCAAAATCCCAACACAAAAAGGTTTGTTTTCTTTTACTCTTTACCTTTGCAAATTTATATGTGATGAAAAGATTAAGTTTTGGGGAGGGTAAAAAAATTAACTCTTATTTGTTCTCAATTAATATAATTTCAAAAATTATGAGCATGACTTTTAGTAGTTGAACCTAACTTCAGATAACTAAATTTTTTATTTCATCTAGACAATATGGTGGAGTTGAATGAAAATGTTTAGTAATGAAGGTTAATTTTACAAGGTTGAGATATTTTTTATAAGAGAATTGGACTATAGTTAACTATTTAAAGTAAAGAAATTTGTATTTTTGAAATGTTAAGAGTCTTAAAGAACTATGTGTGAAGAACGGATTGTGACTTTATGATGAATTATAAAGCTATTATATATTTATAAAGTAAGGAGGTATTTCATGTTTCAACTTTAGGAAGAGGAGAGTGAAGTTTAAAACTATTAAAGGCTATCTAGATATAGTAATCCTCACAAGGAAAAGAAAAGAAAAAAGAAAGAAGAAAAAAGAAAAAAGAGAAAAAGAAAAGAAAAAATATGTAAGGAGAAGCTTGAGGAGATGCCTAATAAAAAATTGGCTTCACTTAAATCAACCTAAAGGGAGAACTTTGTTACATTTCTGAATTTATATTTAACGTATTAGCTTATGTTCTAATAAAGTTTGCATGAATTTCTCTTTCATATAAGTCCTTCAAGGCACTCTTAATGTAACAAATTATGGTTCATCTTGAAATAAATAGAAAACTAGAACTCCAAGACTTGATTACTGAATGTTCTTATATCTATAGTTTCAACCTGAGTTACTGAATTGCTTTCTAAGAATCTTACTATTATATTATGTGAATAAAAAATCATAGTATTATATAAGTGAAAATTTTACTACTTGGAGTTATATTTTTATGTAGTAAAAGGATTACTTGAGGACAAGTAATAGTTAAGTTTGAGGGATTTTGATACACCAAAAAAATGTTAGGTTTTTGTTATACAATTTGTACTCATTTTTAGTGATATTGTACTTTAAAAGAAGGTATTCTTGATGTTTTATTGCAGGTATGACGATATTAGGTGATTGGAGCAAAAGAAACGAAAGTAACAAATTTGGAGCAAGAAAGAGGAAAAATAGAGGAAAAGGCTTTCTGGCACCACCGACACCCAATTCCAGAGAAGTATTGAAATTAAAAGGACGCCACTTTTGAGGAAACTCTTGGGGAATTCATTTCTAAAATATTTTAGATAGTTATGGACGCCACTTTTGAAGGGGGTGGTGTATGACAAAAGTGAAGAGGAGTGAAGAGAGTGTGTTAGGATTTGTAGAGAGTGTGCATTAAGTGTTGTTTTGTGAGGGACTCTTCTCTAAGGAGTGTTGGAGAAGGAGGAAAGTGAGAGTTTGCTTCTTCCTTACTATTTGAAAGAGAGAATCGAGTCTTGAAGAGAAGAGAGAAAAGGATTCAAAGGAACTTCAAGAGATTTGCTTGGGGAAGAAAGTGGCATAAGTAGTATTTACTTTTGTGGTTTGTATGACTTTACTTATATATATATAATCTATGTTGTGTCGTATCTTCCTCATGAATTCTAAGTAAATTTCTTTATCTTTCTTCTTGCAATGTGATGCGGTGAAGCGTTGATGTAAATTTTATGTGCCATAAAAATGTTAAGAAATTATGATGGTTTTTCACTTTGAACTTCATTTACTTTTCGATCTGGCTAATTGAAGTGTTAAAATTTGTTATGAAACATCTAATCCAAAATGACTAAGTGTTCTATGATAATAGTCGAGAATCTATTCAATGACCATGAATGAAGTGTGTAGTTCAAGGGAATTGAGTGCAAATAAATAGAGAAATATGGTTTGATGGGCGTCAAATTAAAGATTTTAGAGTGACAGGCTGAAATCCCTAATTTTATCCTAAAGTTTGGTAACTAAAGCTAGGGTTTGCCTTCAGGCGAAGGGAAGTGGGAGCTCTGAAGGGAGAGTTAGTATCCTCTCAGCCTAACCTTGGATTTAGTGAATAAGCCTAGGATTTCCCAATGTTTTTTTTCATACATGGAAGAGGGGGTACTTTAACGAGGGTAAAAAATATTAATGCTCCTATTTGGCAAAATAAAAAATTACTATCAATCTCTATTAATTACTCATTATAGCACTTTGCAAGAGGAAAAATACTTTTCCATATTCGAGGCTTTCAGTACAAAACTTAGTGTGTGTTAATTAGTCTTGTTTAGAAGTTTAGAAAGTAAATGTAGTTAATTTAGTTTAATTATATTTGCACTAGCAACTTAAATAGTATTTGAATTTGCATTGAGAATTTAGTATTAGATTTCAAATCTTTGCTATAATTTGATAAGTTACAACCTTCCTCCTGGGATCGATAACCAGGACTCCACTAGAGCTCTGTATTACTTGAGAGATACATATACTTGTGTGTACGGGGTGCTACCTATTATTAAAATTAATCTTATTGTGAAACTAAACTGAAACTATCTTTTGAATATTATTTTAGAGGCAGCATATCTGGCAGCACAGAAACACCCGGTCACCCATTCTGGCGCCGGCGGTGCCAGTTCAAATTTCTGTGTCCATAAAATTTTGGAAATTTCTATGGTTTCAACGTTATGCCATCACATAATTTGCCTCTTTAAGCATCTATTTCATAAATTAAGCAACTAACTAACATCAAATTTACACTTACAACACAAAACATCACTTTATCATATAAATCCACGTTACAAGTATACACACTTAAGCATTCACCGTATGAGTTCATCAAGCCATAGAAATTCAGCATCACAAACACACTATGATACTCTAACGCTGAAAAACTAAACATAAACACAAAATCCAAGCATAATAAGTCCAAACACATTCTAAAAAGTCAATCAGCTAACACTAAGCATACCAAATCATAATAAAAATACCAAATACTAAATATAAAGCAGAGTCACTATTCATTGTCTGTCTCAGTACTATCTTATCCTCTGCTATCTCACATAGATTGAAGATACACAAACAAATTGTAAAAGAGACAATGCAGGAATTCATCAATTAAATCCTCAGCAATCACATCATTCATTTTCATCAGATTTATCAAACTTTCTTCAATTCGTCCAGTGTGATCAAATTTTTCTTTCATCCTCCAATCCAAATGATCAAATAAATCGAGATATTATTAATAGAAATCATAAGATTCTGTACCTCTATCTTCAACTTCTTTATCTTCTTCAAAATCTCTTGGGAACTTTCATGAAAGTAAGGCTGAATAGGTCGTGAACTCTAAGATGGTTGATCTGCAATGAGGCTCATATCATTCCCATCTTCTATTGCTTGAAAATCATAAAGTTTAGTTGAGTCTATAAGCCTCCAGGGAAGAAACACTTTTTCCCAATTTTCATATGGAACCTATGATTGACTGCAAAGATGAAATATGGTTGAAGGATTTCCAAGCCCATATTTAGATCCATGAATAATCAATTCCAATACAAATTTCACAATTATAGTACCTATATCGATCAGCCTTCCAGTTTGAATACAGTAATTTAAAATTGCTATTTACTTTGTCACTTTGCTAATTTTCATGGTTGGAAGTAACTTTGCAGAAATGAATTAATGTCATTGCGTTAAAACCAGATTTAAAAATGCAGTAGAAAACTTACAAATTCGTTGTCTCTTATCTCACAATCTTCACCTTCATCCGTCAATAGCGATAAATTTCATTCATGTTGTCTTTCGTCACATCAAAATTCATATAATGGCAGATAGGAACGTTCTCAATCATAAACAAATCATTAATATTCAAAGGAGTGAATGGAACAAACCTGCCTCACACATAGACGAATCCTTGGTTAATTCCATGAAGATTTGCATAAAACTCTTTCACAACAAGAACGACTACAACGACAGTAGTGTAGCATAACACTTCCCAACGCCTTTGCACAATAATCTCTTCTACTCGAGTACTTGGAGTATCCAAACCTCGATTCACAAAGCCTCTTTCTTTGATAATCCTCGTCTTCATCATCACTTTGTTGAATAATAGCTGCGCCTCAAAGCTGATGAACTTTCGTCGGTTGAAAACTCTAAATCTTGTGTTTTATACAGAGTTGAAATCCACTGGATATGAATTTAGAATGAAATTTTCATTTTTCTGGAGTTTAGGAGTTTAAAATCGAGTTTGGGGAGTTAAAAAAAAGAAAATTTCCACTGAGACCGTCAAAAACCACAATTTGAAACTCTAAAAAGCGTCACCAGACCTTCGGTGTCGGCGGCAGCGGATAGGGTGTCAGCGGTGCCCAAATCTCAAAATAAGGTGCTTTTATATAGAATAAGGCACTGACAGTGCCCATTGTGTCACCGGTGGTGCCAGTGTTAAAAAATTCATCAAATTTCATTTTGGTCCGAAATATTTCAATTCATCGATATGCTCCAATAATTTCCAATCTTTCATGATATTTATGAGTGGGTAGGACTCAAATATGACTAATTACAAGTATAACTACTTAAAACAAACAAGCTAATATAATGAAGATAAATATGGTTGCCTCTAATAAAGCACTTGGTTTAACGTCCTCAACCCAACAAACCATTCAGTTATTCAGGATGACTAAACATTAAAACCTCTTTAAAATCTGGTCGATACCCCTCAAAATATGGTTTTAATCTATGCTCATTAACTTTAAGTATCTTTCCAATTTTATGATCCTCAATATCAACAACACCAAAAGAAGAAACTTTTATAATAGTAAGAGGTCCTATCCACCAAGACTTTAGTTTTCCAGGAAATAATTTCAATCTTGTGTTATATAGCAAAACTTTATGTTCGGGTTCAAATTTATTTCTTAATATCTTCTGATCATGTCATAATTTTATTTTCTCCTTATAAATACTGTCATTATAATAAGATTCATTTCTAATTTTATCCAATTCATTGAATTGCACAATTCTCTTCTCACCTGCATTCTTTAAGTTAAAATTCAACTCTTTTATCACCCAATATGCTTTATGCTCCAACTCTACAATTAAGTGGCAAGTTTTTACAAATACTAGTCTCTAATGAGACATTCCGATAGGGGTCTTATATGCAGTTCTATATGACCATAATGCAGTATCTAATCTCACAGACCAATCTAATTTGTGAAGATCCACAATTTTCTATAAAA
Organism: Papilionanthe hookeriana x Papilionanthe teres; assembly: GCA_022702705.1. Taxonomy (NCBI): domain Eukaryota; kingdom Viridiplantae; phylum Streptophyta; class Magnoliopsida; order Asparagales; family Orchidaceae; genus Papilionanthe; species Papilionanthe hookeriana x Papilionanthe teres. The sequence continues at coordinate 160,050,249 of CM040421.1, read as the reverse complement.
TTCTTTAAATTTCACGATTAGACACTTCTGCAAAACCACTAGTCTGGGGATGAAAAGTAGCAGAGATTCTATGAATAATATTATAATTTTCAACCATTCTCTGAATCAGATTATTCTAAAAATGAGATCAACCATCAGTTATGATCACTGTCGACATTCCATATCTTGTAAAAAATATTTTTCATTGAAAATTTTGAAACACTCCGAGCTTCACATCTAGGTAAAGCAATTGCTTCGATCCATTTTGAGACATAATCAACAGCAACCACTATATATATAAATTTCCAAAAGAAGAAGTAAATGGTCCCATAAAATCCAATCCCCATACATCAATGATCTCTACTTCTAAAGTAAAATTTAGAGGCATTTCATTTCTTTTAGAAATATTACCTATACTCTGACATCGATCACATGATTTTATATATCTATATACATCCTTAAAAAGAGTAGGCCAATAAAATCTAGATTGAAAAATCTTAAAAGCAGTGTTATTAGTACCAAAATGTCCTCCAAATTCGGAATCATGACAACTCCGAATAATTGGTTCAATTTCTTTATATGGCACACATCTTCTAATAATAAGATCCTTACACTTTTTATATAGGTAGGGCTCATCCTAAAAGTAAAATTTAGTATCATATATAAATTTCATCTGTTGTTGCCTTGTTAAATCAAGTGGCATAATTCACAATATCAACATACCAAGGTAAATTCCTTTTCTTAATAATATAAAGTTGTTCATCAGCGAAAGTTTCGGTAATTTCTTTCTCAAATTTAGATAGTTTATAGTACTCCAGTCTAGACAAATGGTCAGCAATTTGATTATCAGTTCCTTATCTATCAACTATCACAAAGTCAAATTCTTGCATTAGAAGTATCTATCTGGTTGATAGGTGCGATTTTTTTAATTTGCCAAAATTTATGAACTCGGATTTAGATATGTATATTGATTTAGTTTTATAATGAGTCACACAATTAAACGCAAGCATACATATCTTTCAAGCAATACAGAGCTCTAGTGGAGTCCTGCATATCGATCCCACAGGGAGGTTTTAATTTTATGGTGTAGCTCAGAAATCACTTATCGAATCACAACATAATTGCAAGTAAGTTCAATTATTGAAATAAAGACAAAGAGTTTTAATTAATATTTTTACCAAAGTAAAGTTAAACTAACAAAAGACTAAATTTATAACAAAGTTCAGTTGCAAGAAAGTGTCTTCCTCCTTTCTAATCATAATGTGATGATTATTGTGACATAGATCAGTGATGCAAATCTATTGTGTCAAATAAGAGCATTCTGATTCTTTACCCATATTTAAGCGTATAAAGAACATTGGCTAAACCTAAGTTTAGTCCCCAAATCTATGGTTAGGCTAGGAGGATACTGGCTCTCACTCTAAAGCTCCCACTACCCTTTACCTGATGGCTAACTCTCGCTTTAGTTTCCAAACATTAGGACCAAATTGAGGATTTTAGCCTGTCACTCTGAAAACTTTTATTCTACGCCCATCAATGTTTATTTCTCTACTTATTTGCACTCAATCCCCTTGAACTACGTCTCCCATTCATGAACATTGAATGTGACTTTTACTTTTGCTGTGGAACTCATAATCCTTTCGGAAAATATGTTTCCCAATAAATTTTAACAATTCAATTAGACAAATCAAAAAGTAAATGAAGTTCGAAGTGAAATGGTCATCACAAATTCTCCATAATAAATCAGCACATATTTTCATATCACAACATCAACACATCACATGAAAAGGAGAAAGACAAAGAAATCTACTCAAGACTCATGAGGAAAAGATGGCAAAACATGGATTTTATATATAAAAACAACATCAGAAAAACAGAGTAAAGTAAAGACAACTTAACTCAAACTCTTCCCCAAGCGAATCTCAAGGAATTCCTTTGACTCCTCATCTTTCTTCACAACAACACACAATTCTCTCTTTAGATAAGTAAGGAAGAAGAAATCTCTTACTTTCCCTCTCCTCTTACACTCCTTAGAAGAGAAAACACAAAACCTAGATTTCCTAAACAAAATGGAAAAACACTCTCTCTAAACTCTAAACTCTTCTTTCTTCTTCTCCTCTCCTCAAAGTTGGCTCTAAAAGAGTTTAAATTCGGCCAAAACTGAATTCCCAAGAGATTCCTCAAGAAACCCTCCAAAATCCGGCCAAATACATTGAATCTAACTTAAAATTGGGATAGGGCATGGTCCACCGGTGGATAGGGCGCCGTTCGGCACATTATTCAGCCAATACGGTTGTAACTCTCTCTAAAATAGCGTGGTCCAGTGCTGGTGACAGTGTCGTTCGGCACTAGTTCAATAAAATGTACTTTTGTCTCTTTTTGCTCCAAATTTGCTTCTTTTCGCTTCCTTTTGCTCTAAAGGCCTAAAATCATTGTACCTGCATGAAATCATGAAAAATAACTTTCTTTAAAGTGTAATATCATCAACAATAGGTATTAAATGAATAGTAAAAGCTATCAAATTTTCAGTGGATCAAGATCCCCCAAACTTAAGTATTACTTGTCATCATGTAATTTTAGTTAATACATGAGATAATGATCTACAACAATGAACTTTCTTTCTAGAATACCATATTTTGATTTAGATAAGTACAATAGTAAGATTTTCAAAAAGATATTTGAATAAGTCAAGTAAATTCTTCAGGTGTAAGACTATCTATTTGTCAAGTCTAAGAGTTCTAGCCTTCTATTCTTTTCAAAAATAACTGTAGATTGTCTTATTAAGGCACTTAAAAGAATTACATGAAAATAAGTTTAGGAGAACACTACTAGTAAGGATGCTAATCCACACATAAAAGTTCAGGAAAGTAATTTAGTTTTTCCCTTTAGGTAGGTCCAAGTGAAGCCAATTTTTTATTAGACATCTTCTCAAGCTTCTCCTCGCATTTCTTTCTTTCATTTTCTTTTGCTCTTCCTTTCTTTTCTTTTTTTTCTTTTCTTTTAAGTGAGGATTACTGTATCTGGATAGCCTTTAATGATTTTGAACTTCACCCTTCTCACCCTAAATTTGAAACTTACCACATTCCTTTACCTTATATGCATTTCTTTAGCTTATTAATGATTCATCATAAAGTTTTAATCATTTCCTATCACATAAAGTTTTTAGATTCTTAATATTTCAAATATACAATTTTTCTTACTTTAAATAGTTGACTATAGTCTTATTCTCTTTTACCAAATATCTTAGCCTATAAAATTACTTTTCGTTACCAAATACTTTCATTCAACTTTACAAAATACTTAAATAAAATCAAAATACAGTTATCTGAAATTGAGTTCTATTACAGGAAATCATGTTAATAATTTTGAAAATACTTCTAAATGAGAACAATTAATAGTTAATTCTTTCTCTTCCCCAAACATAGATTTTTGAATATCAATACAATTAACATGGGAAGAAAGAAAAGATTCATACCTCAATATGTTGGGCTTTTCATACGTTTAGTTTAAACAGGTTTTTCTTCATAAAGTAGAACAGTTGACCTCAAATAATTAAAAGCTTTTCTATACACAAATATGGGTTAGAAATTCATAAGAAAAGAAGTTTAAAAACATGAAACATAAACTATGCACACAACATTAACATCTAACTGTCACTATCACAAATTAGACTAACAAACCAAACTCATGAAAACTCTGCTATAACATTACATACATCACAATTCAACATAAAGTCTACTACAAGTAAAACCAAATACACATTACATCACAGATACTAATCTGAAAGAGTCTCAGGTACATCACATACACAAAACACAAATATAAAATAAAATGAAAATAAAACTATAAATACTACCAATCTTCAGCTTCTGCAGGAGCTCCACCATCATCAGGTTCTTCAGGCTGGTATGGAGTATACTCAGGTTAAGTAGGAAATACAACACAGGTGCCTCCCTTGAAAAATCTCATCTGTGTGTAATGATAAGCTATCTCATATTCTCTCCACCGCACTTGATAATCATAATTTATTTTATTACTTACTTCTTGTCCCTCTACTTTAGTGTTCAACCTTTCCAACAGATCCATAACATCATGCAGAGTTGACTCTCTAGATGTAGATGGTCTCTCAAGACTAGATGAAGGCTCATCAGCTTTCTTAGTCCACTTCCATCCTACATGGGCTTCAAAGGTTTTCAAATTTAGTTTAGTAATGGGCTTCAAGGGATAGACTACCTCATCATTATCTTCAACTACTACACCTGACTGAATGCACAAGGCATGAATCAGGTTGGGGTGTCCTAGTCCACCTGTAGTCTCTCATTTTGAACTTGTCAAAATACTTTTATGAATAATAGCCCCAATATTTATATTCTTCATGTTCTGAATACAATAATTCAGAACAGCTGTATCTACATTAACTTCACTATGATGGTTGGTAGGCAAAAGTCTTGCAGAAATGAAATAGTGCTAGGCATTTGATACAAGATTCAAAGTATAAAGGGGGAAGTTAACTTTTAGCCTTTATTTTACATTCCACTCTCCTTTTTCATGAGTCAAAAAGTTTACAATCATATCCAATGCTTCATTCGTAATAGGAATATTTTCATATTCACAAAAAAATGGTTCTCTTAACTGATAAAATGCATTAAGGTGAGCAGGGGTGAATTCAACCATTTGGCCTCTAACCAATATGAATTCACTCTCAGAATAATACAGATTTGTATAAAACTCTCTGACAATACCCAACATCTCTTCAGCAGTGAAATAACATAAAATCTCCCATTGATGATTGTTGACCTCATTTTTGATGAGGTCTTCTCTTCTTCTCTTTAGTACATAGGATCTAGCCTTATGCTTTTCCTTTGACTATCTTAGAGGATTAGAATTGGGACCCACCACTTAGATACTCAAACCACTTCTTAACTCCCTGCAAACTCCACAAACTTGATTGTAGACCCCTAATCACCTAGAGGGTTGAGATCAAATGTGGAAGTTTAAAGGATGAGTTCCTATAGGGCTCTTTGGCCTTAGGACTACCCTGGGTGGCCTGGTCTGGTGAAGGGGCTGACTTACACATACACTACATTTATACACTACAATTTCACACACCTCCTAAAACACACCCATACCCAACTTGACCTCCTGACTCATGAAGGTGATTCACATGGATGGTCCTTAACCCCTAAGCCCTTGGCTGAGAGGGTTAGGAACAACATAGTGGATGCCTCAAATGAGTCCTTTCATGCCTCATGTGGGCTTGATATGGCTTCATGACTCAACCAAAATGATTTCATTCCACTTACATTCACCCAATCTTCAATTTTCCAAATTTTCAATTTTTGACCCCCGGGACCCTACACCCGCCTAGCCTACCCAAAACCCTTGAAATCCTCCAAAATTTCCAAATCACTCAAAACTCCTCAAAACCAATCCCAAACATTTACACATTACTCAAATTGATCATTCATAGCCCAAAATACCAAAAATTCCAAAAATACCCCCAATACCCTCCAAATACCCAAAATACCCCTCTTGACCCAAAAATCCAAAAATTCAGAAAATTCCCAGAAAATTCCAAAAAATCCCAAATATTCCCAATTTTATTTTTTTCAACTACACCATGGGCTAACTTTGTCAATTTACCCCACTTTTATCAAAACCCCCAATTTGACCCATTTTAACCCTAAGTGAACCCAATGTCAAACCAAACCTACCCAATTGACCCAAATTCTGGTCCAATTCAATTCTAAACTTGAAATAAACATTCCCAACACCAATCTAGACTAAATCCAAGTTCAATTTGATTGACATTTGGATCCAATTTCACTTTTGGCCTTAAAGCCTAATTTGGACCCATGACCCAAACCTAACCCAAACTCACCCAATTCAACTCCAATTAACCCCAAATCTTTTCCAAAGCTCCCTTAACATCCCTAAAAACAAAACCTTAACATTATTTGCCCAAAATTTAGACCCAAACCCCACTCAAATTCAACCCAAAACCAAAAAGCCCAATTTTGACCTAAACCCAAACCTAACCCAAATGAACCCAAACCCCAAAATCAAAACTCAACCAAAGCCAAAACCTCTTTGGAACACTCCCATAAACATTTACCAACATTTATTTTACATCAATTTCAACCCTAACCCAACATTGGCCCAAGTTAACCCAATTTGACCTATATTGGCCCATTCACCAAAGAAGCCCAAATCCAACCCAATTCAAACCCAAATCACTCCAAACTTATTTCAAATCACTCATGACATATCCCTAAACCAAACCCAACAATTATTTGGCCCAAACCTTTACAAAATTCCCATCCATGAATTCATTTTGAAACTTAAAAGCCCACTTACATGAAACCTTCCTAAAGCCCATCTCCACAAAAATCCAAAGGGCCAAAATCAATCCAAAACCCATATGACAATTGCTCTACACCATATTTTCAATTAAATCAATCCCTAAGTTTCAAAACTCATCATGAAGCCATTCCAAATTAATCCCCATACAAATTCCCATCAAAATATCAAAATTTTCTTAAATCCATTTCCATGAAATTGACTTAACTTTTCCTAAGCCAAAGATGAGCCATGAAGCCATGCATGAGCCACATGGAAGCCATGAGAGCCTCTTTACATGTCACCATGTCATTTTGGGCAAAAGGAGGAGACTCTTTCCTTAATTCCTAAAGGTTATTAACCACTCCCATGATTCCCCTTAACCATGCTTATGCCTAATTGTGCTTGGATGGTGACTTGACCCTATTGATTATGTTGAGCCAAATCACTTTCTCTTCAGCCTAAACCAAGCCTTAGTTGGTGCACCTAGCCCAAAGGGATGGGTTGACCAATTTGAGCCAAAATGAGCCCTCTCCCATTCCATTCTAATCCAAGCCTTTTACACATGGCATTTGCCAATTGCCTACACTAAACCCCAGCCCTGACCCAGCTGAACAAGATGGTGACCAGTGCCTGGCCGGCCAGCCACCAGGTCGCCAGAAAACACCATGGCCGAGACCTTGGGAGGAGCTAAACTTTGGAATTCCACCTTGCTGAGCTGCCCCATGCCCAATGGCCACCATGGTTGTTCTTCCCATGCCCAGAGTAGTTGATCCCAACCCTTGGCCATCCCTGTGAGGCTCTCCAGCCACCTCTATTTAAACCCTACCCTCTCACGGCCATGGAGAAGAGAGTTGCACAAACCTTGCTGAAACTCTGCCAAAATTGTTCCAAACCCTACTCCATACTTAGAGCAGTTGATCCCCAGTGCCACTTTGCCCTAATCCCCACCAACAGAATCCAATTTCTCAACTGAAATTTTACCCAAAACTAGGACACTTTGCCACAGTGAGCCAATCTTCAAATTGACTGGTCCTACACCTTCATTGGACCAAGAAGAGAAGTTTCCTACTGAAAGCCCCATCTCTAGGCCACCCAGTTGTTCCAGCCTCCAAGCTTTGTGATCGGCTGTGGTCACTTTCATTGCTAGGCAATTCACCAGACCAGGAGACTTCATCTGGAGCTTGCTGGGATCCAATCGAAGGTGACACAACCCTCAGATTGAAGCCACACTTCTCTGAGCAAAGGTATGAGCTAATTCTTCATCCCGAGATTCTGGAGATTCTCCATTTCAAATTCTTTAATTTCAATGCATGATCACCGTATAGATGTGTTCATCTCTTCAAGACGAATCCATAAATCATAAGAACATGAAAATCCGTTAAGTATTGAGTGAGATATTAGGGATTTAGTGTGGACGGTTCTCGGGCTAGGAGGCTTGGGGACGATGAACGGATGTCGTTCAATTAATACACGCGTGGACGGACGGCCAGGATCGCGCCGTATCAGGAGACGGAACGATACAGCGGGCCCCTGGAGCGCTGAGTCGGATGGCGGTGTCGAATCAGAGAGCGCCACACGGTGTTTCGGAGCTGCCGAGGTTGACGCGGCGCCGCGTGGATAAATAGAAAATTAGGTTATTTTCTTATTTATTTAATTCCCTAAACTTCAAAAATCCATAACTTTGTGTAGAAAAATCAGAAAAATAAAATAAAAATACCCTCTTGCTCAGTGAACAGAGGAGAATAATGTGGAAAAGAAATCATTTAATTTCATCAAGTATTTGATTTTTAATGATTTATTTACCCTCTGCATTATTTTAATTCTCCATGCATATAGGAAATTCACCATGGCAAGAGACCATAGGGCTTTTGAAGCCTCTGAATTTGGGAACATTCCCTGAATTTTTCAAAGTCAGAGGCCATCCCTATGAGAAGTTATTGATTTTTCAAATTCATGTTACTGTTTTGAGTATTTTAAATCCAATAATTAGCATGTTGTAAAATAAATTCTAAGAAAATTTGGTGATGTCTCTTATGACCAGAGGACCCTAGGAAAAATAGGATTTCAATTAATTCATTCAAAATAACCCTAATTAGCTTAAACACCCAAAATAGGTCCCTAATTAATTAGAGCTAATCATACATCAAATTGACTTGAAATCAATTCCCCACTGACCTTTAGGATCAGAGGAACCCACAATAAAAATTTGAAGTCAATTGGACTTGGTTAGCCCTACTAAATGGGTTGGTTAAGCCATTTAGTCAATTTGAACTTAAAAAAATTCATAACTTTCAAAATACTTTTCAAAAATTCACCAAATTAGTTTTGGAGCCTCTCTGATATAAGGGGAATTTAAGAAAAATAAAATTGTAATTTTCTAAAAAAGTTGATTTTTTGTATTATTTTAATATTTTAATAATTAAAAAATAATAAAAATCACAAAAATAATAAAATTAACCAAAATGTTATATTTTGAATTTTAATCACTTAGGAACAAACCCCATATTTTTCTTAAGTCTCTATAATGAGATATTAAATTTTAAAGCCCTAATTTTAGCATTTCCACTAAAATAATTCTAATAAATAGAAGAAAAATCAAAAAATTATAAAAATTGGTTCTCTGATTTCCTTGATATCAGAGAGATTTTTTAAAAATATAAAATTCATTTTTCAACTTTTATTTTATTTTTAAATTAATTAATACTCCAAAATTTAAAATAATTATAATAAAAATAATATAATTCAAAAAATCACCAAAATTGGTCCAAGTGGTCCTTCTGGTCATTAGGAATGTCCCATAATTTTCTTAAGGACAGAAACTTTCCCTTAGTCATATTATTAAATTTTCCTTGGAAATATCTATTTTCCACCAAAAATAATTACATAAATAAATTAAATACAAAAAAATCACATTTTCTCCTCTCATGTCTTTATTGACATATGAGTGAAGTCACATAAAAATTTCAAGTTCATTTAAGCTCAATTTAGTGAGTTATGAAATTATTAAGCTTGAAGGGCAAAGTGGTAATTAAAATTTTAACCCTTAATTAAAACTTTAGGTTTAATAAAATTAAAAAGTAAAATATTTGATCTTAATCTGATTTGGATGATTGAAATTTAAATAATTAAAGGGTAGAAACCTATTAAATGATTTAAAAATAAGTGAAATAAACCTTAATTAAATAATTAATTAAATTTGGAAGAATAATAAAGTTGGAATTATTAAATAGGGATATTATTATTAGGAAGAAATTTATTCTTTGATCTAAGGATCCCTAAATTAATCATCTCAATAATATTTAATCCCCAATTAAAATGATAATTCAAATTTAAGTTTTAAAATGTTAAAGGACTTAATCATTAAAATTAAATTAAAAGTTAAATTATTAAACTCTTTTTAAATTATCAATTAAATTAAAATTAAAAATAAAATTAAATTAAAGATTAAATTAAATTAAATCAAATCAAATTAAATTACATTAAATTAAATCATATCAAATCAAACTAAAATTAAATTAAATTAAATTAGATAATGGAATCAAGTTAAAATTAAAACAAATTAAATTAAAATTAAAATTAAAATTAAATTAAAACAGATTAAATTAATTTAAATTAAATTAAATAAATTAAATTAAATTAAATTGAACAAATTAAATTAAATTGAATTAAATTTAATTAAAATTAAATTAAATTAATTAAATAAAATTAAATTAAAAAAATAATTAAATTAAATTAAATTAAATTAAATTAAAAAATAAAATCAAGTTAAAATTAAAATTAATTTAAATTAAATAATTTAAATTAAAATTGAAGCTAAACCAAATCAAATTAAATTAAAGTTAAATTAAATTGAATTAAAAAATACTATCACCTAAGACAAAGAAATTCAAAATAAAGCAACTTGAACATTATTCCAAATTTAAACCCGTTAACTGAAATTAAATTAAATCACAAACCATTTGAACACCAATTTGCCCTCGAAAACTTTTATTGTCATAACTCCTAAACGGAACATTAAATGAAATGTTACTTCACCTATAGGATATTCAAATGTCCTAGTTCACTGAGCAAGACAACAAAACTTGAATTCCCGGACGATTAATTCATTTGTATGATTAAATTCATTTGGACTTAAAACAATCTAGCAAGTATTGAAAAGATGTTTAAGAATCTTCTTAAGCACTTCCTCAATATGATAGGATACTTATAAGAACAATTGAACTTAATTATTCTTTGATGAAGAAAATCGTCCTCGAACCAAAACACAAGAACCTAGACGTCATAGGAAATGACTAGCTATAGGATTAGGAATTTGGTAGAAAACCATAACCCTTCCCTTAGCTTTATCTAGGAACTTGCTTAAGTATTCTAAATTGCGTTTAAGTGCAGCTTGGGATGACGGGAATACCCTCCAGGTACACTTTTATTTTATTGCAATTTACTTTATTGCAATTTATTTAATCGCATCGCACTTACTTTTCTTGCATGATAAACAACTGTTGCATGAAAACCCACACCTTTAGGATAGTCCCTAAAACCTGAAACCAAAACTAAATTAAAAGTCATTACAAGATAAAATTCACCGCCACAACATCTCAAAATATAAAACAACTCAAAATTTAATCACAAATAGAACACAAAACTGCAATTACAACTAAATTAAAACGTCTTGTTGGATGATCGGGAAAACCTCGGATGATGTAACCTACGTGTTGCTAACGGGATTTCCCACGATCTAAATGAAAGTGTGGAACTCATTTAGTTGATTTTATCAAATTCATCTGGACTAAGTGAATACGATAAAAATAACGATGCCGGAAGGATGGAACCGTGGATCTTAACCGGTGTTGTTATAATCAACTTTAAGATTGGATTAATTAAAACATAAAAAAAAAACACTTGGAAATTAAGATTTTCACTAAACCAAAAAACTTTTCTCATCTCCTGATTTATGACTTCTATAACTAAACCTCTGCAATAACAAGGAGCTCGGAGCATGGTGGGCAGCACTGCCATCGTGATCAGCAAAACCTGAGTCTACTTCAGCAAAACTTTCCTAGAATTAAATAACCAAGCCATAGGACCTCGAGGTAGTTTGCCTAGTGCAACATAAATCCTCAACTCTTCGTTAGGCATTTGCATTGCAAATTAAGCCCTAACCAGTTTTAGGATTCCAAGGTAGTCATTCGGTACGGCATAAACCCTCACATCTTCGAGGCTATTTGCATGATTTTATCATACAAATATAAGTCCTAATTAATTAAAATTAGCAAGATCAAAACATGAAATGAACATTAGGGATTTCCTAAATTCAATCCAAACAATAGGATAGTTGGGAAATTACCGAAGTTCGCTTCGAATCTGTAATTTCTCCTACCTTTCTTCCTTTGAATTCCCAAAACAAAATGTTCCGAACTTGATCCATTCCCTATTGAAATTCCAAAATTCAATCCTTTGAAAACTTAAACTTTGAAATTCTTGAGAGCAAAATTGCGATTATTATCGAGAGTTTTCTTAGGTGATTCCCGTCACTTAAGATGTAATTAACTATAGGGGCTTGCCCTTATAGGGAATTTTAAGAACCCGAGTAATATAAACCCTGTTTAATGTTTTCATATTAAGCAGGGGAACTTGTCGGCTTATAAAATTGGTTCGCATACCAAACGGATGTCACAAATCTTCTAGTTTATTTAATCGAGCCCCATCAACAAACAATGTGTCTATTCTTTGAGATAGATACACAGTTTGTGATGCGGTGCTCATTTATATAAACTATTCGGGATGTGAGATCAGTTTGATTTCATATCTTAAAATTTTCAAATTTAAAATTATCTTCAAAATCAAATACTACTTTCAAATTATTTATTTAAATTAAATTAAAAATTCGCCGACAATTTATGTTAGGCGACCCCCCTTTTCAAAATAAAACACACGACCTAAAATAATGCCGACAACTTCTGGCGACTCCGCTGGGGAAAATTCCTCTCTCCATTTTTAATCAGATAGTTCTGCTTTCAAAAATCGGTAATGCATCCATGTCCCTAATGGATCAAGCTACCCTTCTTTCCGTTGGAATACTATGTTCATTTCTACCTTGAACGAGTATAGCCAACATTCTCTTGGATTTAGGAGCCACTGTTTAGACACCCCTAAATAGAGAGGTTCCGAGATCCTTTTACCTCATTTCTGAGGTGGGTTGGACCCCCGATAGGTGTTAGTTTAGGAGTGATCCTTCGAGTCGAGAAGTCTTGCATAAGACTTTCTTTTCCTTTCCAACTCTGAATCGGATTCATTACCTTCTCTACACCTTTGAACATTCCCTTCTAAATAAACAAACCCTCTAATGAATAACTCTTTTAACAAATAACTCCTTCTTATAAATACATGAACAAGAATGTGTTCGGACTCTTTTCGATTCCTTTCTTTTTGTCCTGATGAGAAGAAGCATAACTTGGGACTGACAATCAGAATCTACCATGCAGAAATGGAAGCCCCAAAGCTGATTTTCTCCTTCACCAATGGACTGGACTTCACTGTTTACAAGGATGAGCTGCCCGACAATGGGATCATCCGGTTTGGACAAGGATTCGAGAACACAAATGTTAAGATCACCGACGTTACCCTTTTCGCGCTGACAAAAAAAGTATACGAAGCGAGAAGCCGTTGATCGAGTTCAACCTTAAGTCGACTCGAGAGTTTCCTCCCCTACAAAAGATTCCAGTCGAGAGGAGTACTGCTCGTCCACGGAAGGATCATTGTTGCTACCCCCATCGGTCTAGTTGTCTCTGCACCTACCCCGGCTTCTGCCAAATTAAAGGGAAGGAAATCCGGAACTATGGTGAACCTGTTATCGTGGAGGGTACGAGACCTTTCGTGAGACCTTCGTTTTTGAAATCGGGTCCGGCTCGAGAATTCCATCACTAACACGGACCCGAAGAAGGAACGAAGTAGGAAGATTGCCGGGAAGGCGGAGGCTGTCGAAGTCGCTTTCTTAGAAGAAATCCACGAGTACACACCATTACCGAATACATACCATTGCTCGAAGATACACCCCTTTTGGAAGGAAGTAGATTCCATCCCCTTTCCGCCGCAGCTGACGAGGAAAATGTCCGCAAGATTGTTTCTACATTACCTCGACCCGCATACTACAGCGACAGCAGAAAGAAAAGGGCTAGGATTACACCATTTGCCCGACTACAGACTGTGATTGAGAAGTTAGCAAAGAAGGAAAAGTGCCCCGTATCAGAAATTCTAAGAAGGATAGGGCGGGTGCCAGTCAAATCCCGTCTTGGGCCGCGAGTAGAACCTGCCATCGTTACAGAAAAGCCGAATAAAATGATGAAGGCTAGTACGCACGTCGTTGTTTTAGGGTTACGGATTAGGGAGGATACCACCTTCCGGCATTTGGGCGACGGACCATACGGTCCTAGACCTTCGTCGCTAGAAGGATGGTATGGCGTCCACTCTTGGATAATTAAGATTGAAACAACGACTCGAGAAGGAAAGTCTCGTCAGGAGACTTGAATCCGAAGAAAGCGCTACTGTAGTAAAGGGGACTCATGAGAAGGGAACCCGACAGCTATCACACGACAACTGCAAGGATGCGCAGAAAGGACCGCTAGAGGATGCTATGGAAAAGTTGAGGACTGCTATTCGACGATTAGCAAAGGAAAGAGAAGAGAAATTCGGAGATGAGATTGATTCGTCGGAATTCATGGATGATGAGTATGCGAGAAATTAACATGGTCGAAACACGAGCTTCGTCGGCTTCACAAGGTGCTCATGCGGCCGCGAAAAGAGAGGAGCCGAAAGTAATGAGGAGGCAGCTTCAAGAGAAAGATGATACGATCGCCCAAATGTCAAAGAGGATGGAAGAGATGGCTGTAGCCCTAGCCACTCTCCAGAGTCAAGTGCAACCCCAAAGAGAGACACCACCAGAGGTCATTCACATTGTAGACGGAGGAAAGGAGATTACATCCGTAAACAGGGATGATCAATTAAAGAAGGATACGACACAAAGCATGATTCCGGAAAAGGATATCAAGAGCTTGGTGGAACAGCAGGTGCGAGAAGCCTTGGCACAATCAAAGAGCGGGACATCTATTCGGACGGGTAGACCTTACCACGAAGAATTCGACGTCGTCCAATACCGAAAGGCTTCATACCACCTGCTGTTCGAGACCTTTGATGGAACCGGGAACCCTCGGCGGCATGTTGCACATTTTCGTGCCGATTGTTGCAATGCGGCGGAAGTGATGCATTACTCTTCGGACAATTTGTCGGCGGCTTATCGGGGATCGCCTTTGATTGGTATGCGGAATTACCGAATGGTTCGGTGAAGACATTCTCAGAACTAGAGAACCTCTTCATCAAGCGATTTGCGGAGCTCAGCACCACATCACTATAGGTGATTTAGTGGTAGAGAAGCAGAAGCCGAACGAAACTTTGGTGGATTACATACTTCGATGGAGGAACCTAAGTATGAAGTGTGAGCCACAACTACAAGAACAACATGCGGTCGGCATTTTACTTAAGAGCATTCACGGCTAGATAGCACTTCTCCTCAAGGGATTTACAATTAAGACTTTCGAGAAGTTGTTAAGCAAGGCCGGAAGCTTGCAAGAGGAGGCGAAGCAATTAAGTTTCACCGAAACAGACAAACTGATGCCCGTGAAAACTTTTGAAAAAAAGTCCGGGATCGTTGCAGCAGTCAACAAAGGCAAGCAACCGATATAAATATCGTCCGAACTGCCGCAGCAACCTCAACAGAATTACCAGCAACCCCGACCCAACTATCAGTCATCTCAACAGTATGAACAACCGTCTTGTCCACAACGTACATTAAGGGAGCTTCTGAGCAGGGAGTACCCGTTCAAGAATGAGGCAGTACCAAAAATGTTTCGCAGTCTGATGAAGACTCCAGATTTCCAACTGCCAGAGCCTAAGAGACCAGAAGAAGTCGACAAGAGAGGTGATCCCAACTTTTTCCCTTACCACCAGATGCTTGGGCACAAGATAGAAGATTGCATTACCTTCAAAAGTTGGCTCAACGACAATCTTCGGAAAGGGAATATAACAATCCCGAAGGAGTACATGAAGGAACCCCGAAAGGAGGTTCCGTCGATGTTGTCTCGGCGATCTCATTGTGCCGATAGACCCCTATGCGACTGATGATGGATGGGCTACCGCTTGGACAAAGTCTTCGAAGAAGATTTTAGATCACATCCAAACTGCTTCGGTGCGAGCCTCAATTCAGAGTTCGAAACCTGTCAAGTCGGCACTATCACTTGCAATAGAAGAACCACCTCAATAGGAGACGATTGAAGAGAAGAAGAAAATTGATAAAGAAGAGAAGACCGAGGCTCCTAAGGCTAGACTAGGGGCTGCTTATCCTAGGATAGTTGTTTCGGATTTGGGGGAGAAATCCCTCGAACCTCTGACTCTGTATGATTATCTGCTCACTCCGGTGGGATCTTATAATGATAAGGGTTATGACGTTGGCTACGTTTTGACTGTTTCTAATGATTACGTAACTAGCGACAATCCAGACATCGATTTTGATACCAATGACAATTCTCGAATCATACACAATCTCGACGATCGCAATGACAAAGAAGACATCCACCGAGGAGGCTACGAGAGTTCAACGAGCAATGGATCTGTTTGCGAGTTTCGAGGAGCTCCGGTCACAATAGAGTTAGAGCCTTCGGACTCCGAGGCTAATCCGGAAGAACTCTGTCATTCCGATTCGAGAGGAGACACTAGTAAACTCAACACTAGATTCGGAAGAAATTACGAGAGGTTAACTTAAGAAGTGGAAGAGTTCTACCTCCGAGAATGGGTCCAAAGGACAAAGGAAAGCGAGTGGTTGTTCGAGAAGAACCAACCCGGTGAGAAAAATACCCATTCGAGAAGGGATCGAGACACGTGGAAATAAAGTGGACTACAACGTGCTAGCCCATCTTAGGAAACTACACCGTAAGCCGAGCATCTACGATGCCCTCGTCTTATCGAAGGAGATGAGAGAAGCTCGATCGAGGCCTTACTTGAACCGGAAATTTGCTTGGCTCGAATGGCCGGAGGTTCCTTAGATGAGGTTTGCTCGTTAAAGGAACGAGCGAGGTGTTACCTTCACGGACAATGACCTATTACTTAGGACGGCGAGACCACAGACCGACCGTTGTACATTTCGATTACAATTGGGAAGTTTAGACTCTCCGGAGTATTGGTGGATCCGGGAGCATCAATCGATATAATGAGTCTTCGAACACTAGCATACTTGGAAATTGATGCCCGCGAGCTCGAAGTCGACAAAATGTTATTAAGAGGATTCAACCAGAAAGGAGAAAGAGCCCTCGGATCAATAACACTACTAATGAAGACAGGTGACTTAGCAAAGACTACCGCAAAATTTCACATAATTGATTCAGAAACGTCATTCAACGCTCTACTAGGCCGACCATGGATACATGAAAACAGGATGGTACCATCATCTCTACATCAGTGCATCAAATACTACGATGGAGGGGAACAGTGCATCAAAGGTGACTAACAACCATTCTCCGTACATGAAATTGGAATCCATGAAGATGTAGCTTATTATGCACCTCCGAAGAAAACAATCTTCTCTAGAGATACCATAATGAATGAAGCAAAGGAGGTTCGGGACAAAGAAGAACCTGAAGTTCTAGTCCAACAGTCACTCACCACTCCATTACGGCGAGATGGTGAAGGTTTCTCCACAACTCGCATCCGAGGTCGAGGCCGGGGACGAGGTCGTGGTAGAGACGTTAGGACAGTTGGACGAGAGGAAACCGGCCATCAATGTTGATTGGGAAGACGAGTTTTGAAGAAGAAAAAGAGATCGAGCAAGAAGCGGCGACGATAAGTCGGAAGAAGCCGCAATTCGAAGATCTCTCTCGAAGATGAAAAGAATGAAGAATATAAATCGATGTACGAGAAGATTAATCACTATGTACATACTATGACCACGACCACGATCCATTCTAATAAGATCGAGGGTATGGTGGTCGAGAGGTACATAGCGGCGGTGCAAAGCCCATCAAATTCTTCCGTGGTGCTCCTTCCTCCAAAGCTGAAAATAATGTACAATTTGAAGATGTCACTTCATCGAAATTAATGGAATTGCCTTTTGAGTGGTACTCTCTACGTGTTCAAAATTTAATTCAACGTGGTTTCTTACCTCGACAATGGACAAAAGGTCGATCACAACATTTTGAAAAATTATGGAATAACTCCGGTCGTCCACCCAATTCAAAGCATGGTCTCGGATTCGGCACAGTAGGATCAGTTGACGATACTGAATTTTGCTTGGTTGTCACTTGCAAGTCTAATGAAAACTGCATGGAAGCTACAGAAGAACTCGAAGATTTACAAATTGGAGACGCTCCACCAGAGTTCGAAGAAGAGATCAAATCTACAATAGATGAGTTAACGGAAGTTAACTTAGGTACTAGCGAAGAGCCTAGACCTACCTTTGTTAGCTCCTTACTCGATAAAGAAGACTCGAAGAAATAATCGAGTTATTAATAGAATTTAAAGGCTTGTTTTGCTTGGAACTATGATGAGATGCCGGGATTAGCTCCGGAGGTCGCGGTCCATAAGCTAGGAGTGGATCCTATTTACGTCCCGGTCGGGCGAGGTCCCGAGAAGAATGCGTCTAGAAATCGAACAATAAGTCATAGCTGAAGTTAAAAAGCTAATAGACGCTAAATTTGTCCGTGAAGAACAATACCGACTTGGTTAGCCAATGTGGTGCCGATCGAAAGAAGAATGGTCGGATCGAGAATTTGTGTGGATTTCAGAGATTTAAACAAGGCATGTCCAAAGGATGAATTCCCTCTACCGATCCCAGAACTAATGATCGACATCGCTTCGACACAAGAGATATTCTCATTCATGGATGGATCTTCAGGATACAACCAGATAAAAGTGGCTCCAGAAGATGAAAAGCTTACAGCATTCAGAACACCGATCGGAGTATATTGCTACACAGTGATGCCATTCGGATCGAAGAACACGGGAGCAACATACCGAAGAGTGATGACGAAGAATTTTTGATGATCTCATCCACAATCAAGTCGAATGCTACGTGGACGATGTGGTCATCAAAAGCAAAGTAAAGGAAAACCACTTGTATGATTTGAGAATTGTTTTCGAACGATTAAGACAATTTAACCTTAAGATGAATCCCTTAAAATGCGCCTTCGGCGTCACCTCCGGGAAATTCTTAGGATTCGTTGTCCGACATCGTGGAATTGAAATCGACCCAGAAAAGATTAAAGCTATCTTAGAAATGCCGCCTCCCAAAACCTAAAAACAACTACGATCTTTTCAAGGGAAGCTGGTATATCTTCAACGCTTTATCTCAAAATTGTCAGGTAAGTGTCAGCCTTTCTCGGCACTAGTTAAAAAGGACACCAAATTTATTTGTGAAGAAAAATTCCAGAAGGCCCCTTTGAGGACATTAAGCAATATTTAATGACACCTCCTGTCTTAGCAGCCCCAGTCTCAGGTAGACCGCTGATACTTTATACCGCGGCTTTAGACGACTCTCTCGGAGCCACGTTAGCCAGGTCGATGATGAGGGTAAAGAAAATGCTCTTTACTTACTTAAGCCGTCGTTTACTTCCAACGGAAATAAGGTATCCCGCGATTGAAAAGCACTTGTTTGGCCACGATCTTCGCCGCTCGAAAGCTCGAGCACTACATGCTTTCTCATAAGGTCAACTCTGATCTCGAAATTTAATCCATTGCAATACTTGATGACTCGTCCAACGCTTTCGGCGGACTTGCCGGATGGTCGATGATATTATTGCAATTCGATATAACTTTCATGCCTCTTCGTGCCGTAAAGGGACAAGTCTAGCGAGACTTCCTCGCGAGCACACCCTTTGCTGGCAGAATCTCCTCTCGATGACGACTTGCCGGATGAACAAATAATGAGCCTAGAAGACCACGATGATCGACGTTGGGAATTATATTTCGACGGAGCATCTTCGGCACAGAAGACGAAGAATCGCAAGTGATAGTGCCCGGCAAGGCGGGGATCGGATTAATCTTTATAACACGGAGCGAGGGATGTTAAGATACTCCTACCACTCGACGGAGCCGTGCACAAACAACGAAGCAGAATACGAAGCCCTCATAACAAGGCTGGAATTAGCTATTCGAATGGGGATAACGGTCATCGACATCTACGGGGATTCGCGGTTAATCATTCAACGGATCGTCGGACAATACGGAATTTTAAAACCAAGACTCGAGCAATACTTCCGGTATGCCATACGGTTGTTGGAACAGATTCCGAATGTGACAATCTACAAAATTCCCGGGAAAGAAAAAGCTTTAGCGGATGCGTTAGCTCGCCTCGCAAAAGAATTTGCCTGCTTGCGAGATGAATCGGTGGAAGTGTCGGTTCACGGACGTCGGGTCCTATCACGGCTCGACATAGACACAATACACAAATCGAGAAAAGAAGAAGAATCGGTTGCGGCGGTGATAGAAAACACGGGAGATTGGTGACGGCCATTAATAGACTACACACGAAACGGGAAAACTACCGGACGATAGGTCGTTAGCCCATCGGATCAAGAAAAGAACTTCGTCCTACGCATTAGTAAACAACACGTTATACGGAAGGTCTTTCGATCGAATGTGGCTAAGGTGCCTAAGCGGGTCCGAGGCCCGTGAAATTGTTAAAGAGGTGCATTCGGGACTCTGTGGCGCTCACCGGTCGGGTCCGAAGATGAAAATGAAAATTAAAAGATTAGGGTACTACGGCCCTCGATGATGACCGATTGCATGAAAATCGCCAGAAGCGTCACCAATGCCAAGTGCACGGGTGGTTCTACACCAACCTCCCAATGTGCTACATCAGACAATTGCGTCGTGGCCATTTGAATGTTGGGGCACGGATATAGTGGGTCCGATAGAACCGCCGTCTTCAAAAGGACATCGCTTCATTCTTGCGGCTACAGATTACTTTTCCAAGTGGGCAGAGGCAATTCCACTCAGAGAAGTTAAAGCACACCACATGCTACAGTTTTTCAAGAACCAAGTTGTCTACCATTTCGGAGTGCCGTGCAGGATCATTTCAGATAATGGTTCAACATTCAGAAGCATACAAATCAATAATTTTGTCAGGAGACACATAATCGACTGGCGATATTCAACAATTTACTAACCAAGAGCAAACGGCCGGGCTGAGGCTTTTAATAAAACTCTCGTTCAAATCTTAAAGAAAACCTTGGACGATAATAAGAGAAATTGGCACGAGAAGTTATTAGAAGACTTATGGGCCTACCGGACGACCTTCGAACTCCTACTCGAAGCTACACCTTACGCTGCGGTATATGGGTATGAGGCGAGTGTTACCCTTAGAGGTTCAGCTTCCTTCACTCGGAATTGCGAGTTGCAAACAAAATCACGACGAAGAGAATGCCAAATTACGACTAGAGGAATTAGAAAGCGTGGAAGGGAAAAGACTTGCGGCACGGTAGAATTTAGAAGCTATACCAAGCTAAGATGGTTCGAAGCCCATGACGAGTTGGTCGCCGAGAACCTTGAAAGTTGGTGACTTAGTTCTCATTCTCGAGAGACCTATCCTTGCACACCGCGAGATAGGAGGAAAATTTGAACCCACTTAGGAAGGGCCAGTTTGTGGTTGAGGCGATCTACTCGGGAGGCTCTACCGACTAGTGAACTGCCGAAGAGAATGACATATGCTTTCGATCGACGGACGATACTTGAAGAAGTATTACGCTACACGATGTTTCGAAGGAATGAATTCTTCATCCCTAGAAGCACGGGCGAAGTAGTTACTTATGACTTGGGTCTGAACCCAAAAATAATAAAAAATGTGCTAAAATAAATAAAATCATGATAATAAAGTTTTCCTTGTTTTCTCTTCCATATCAAAATCTCTTTCCTGATCTTATCCCACTTCATTCCTGTTTAATTTAAAAATACAAAAGTAATATAAAAAAAATGTCTTTAATAAACATTTTCTTAATGTTCTTGTTCTTAGTACAGCCCCTGATCCTTTTCCTTGTCTTTTTGCAGGGAAATGTCGAACGAGCGGTTGGTCCTGAACTTTAGAAATGGTGTAAGCCTTGCACTCGACGAAAAGAGGGTGAAAGATGGAGCGATAATAGAGATTGACTCGGACTTCGCACCGGCGGGCCTGCAATATGAGGAAAGTGGCCGGGTCCCGGTTGACGAGAGGAGCGCCCGGTCGAGACGATAATGAAAGTGAGTGGCCCAAGCCACCGATCCGCGACAAGAAAAGGAAAACAAGCATCGAAGAAGATAAGAGAATCGAGTACGTAGTCGCTACGGTAGAAGGCGAGCTTGTCGACGCCGCACCCATGGAAATTCAGGAAGTACGAAGAGCTACTCTCACAGCAACTCAACGAAGAAATAAAAATCGCCGTATCCGCAAGATGTTAACTAAATTAGCCGCGGACCAGCGCGACAAGGCTGTTGCTACGGCCAGTACATACACTTCAAGGACACCGGTTCACCAGGTACCGGAAGAAAGGAGGCCAGTTCCTAGGACAACAGAAGAGACGAGGGAAATGTCAAGAAGATCAGAAGAAAGAAGGCTACAATGCCACCAGATAAAGTCACCAATAATGCATAACCTTGTTGCAGAAGCAACACCGGAGGATGTCCCGACGGACATCATCCCTGAGGAGCCAAGGTATGCAGGAGAATGTGAAGGGATTGAGCCGTATATCCCACAATATGTCACCAGGCCCCACCATTTGCAGATTATTCCGGAATACGAGCTGTAAAGAATGCAGAATGTCGAAAAGAAAACTTTTGATTACTTCGATAGAATCAGAGGCAGGAGGATCAATATACTAGAAGGCCTCGAGCTACATACGGACGTGTTCTCGGAATACGAACAACAACAAATCGTGGATCGCATCCGGGATTTGAAAAGAATGGGCCGAGCGGGCCGCCTAGAGAAAACACTTACTCGGAACCCGGAGATGGATGCCGGGGAAAGGGAGAATTACAATACGATGCGGATGCTGCTACTGACTTCGCGGAAGACGGGAAGGGAAACCCACCGGGAATACTCCGTCATGGCCGAGTGGATCCAATGCCATTAGTCATCAAAAGGATGGTAAAAAGGATGATAACATGGAGGGTACTGCCGGCAGATTGCATACCCAACAGTTGCGTCATTAACATTTACAAGAAGGGTGATTGCATACCCCCACACATAGATCACCACGACTTTGTCAGACCTTTTTGTACAAGTTCTTTTCTGAACGAGTGTAATATCATGTTCTGATCTGACCTCCGAATAGCAGGCCCAGGTGAGTTCTGAGGGCCAGTGAAGATACCATTACCGGTAGGTTCCGTCATGATACTGAAGGGCAACGGAGCAGATGTTGCTAAACATTGCATACCGGGAGTACCGGTGAAGCGGATCTCGGTTACTTTCGGAAGGATGGACGACGGGAAGACACCTTACCACTTCCGGCCAGGACCGGAGCTAGAGAGCCTCCGGCCTTACGAGCTTGTGAGTTACATGGAAAATATCACACCTCCAACGTACATCCATACGGCACCCCTGCCAAGGATGGCTTGGAAGGTGATGTTATTGACCATGTACCTCACTATTCAGACATGGATTTATGACAGATACCTTTTTGGATGGATCGACAAAGATCATACATAGTCTGTTTTGAGTCTACATGGATTGTATGAGATGTATTCCGGATCGAGTTGTATGATGTATCTTCGACATGATTGGAATGAAAGTGACCATATCACATTTTTGGCATTCACCTCTTTTGTGCAAGTTCACTGAGAAACGCCATTAAAGTTAAATAAACTTCGAACAAAGAACAGAAAAGAACCAAAAAAATATATATATATAAAAGAAAACTTTCCTTAAAAATCTAAAAATGATGAACACCAAATTCACATGAACATTAAATGAATGATAAAATAAATTTGAGTCGTTAAAGACGAACAAAATGAACAAAAAAGTCAAATCAAATCTCAATCAAGTTTTAAATTCAAGCTTTCCAAATTCCAAATCAAATCTCAATCAAATTCAAATTCAATCTTTCCAAATTTCAAATCAAATCTCAATCAATTTCAAACTCAACCTTCCAAATCTGAAATCCAATCCGTTCTACTCTTTCCCTTGTCTGGGATGGAAGCGGTTGATTCCTTTGACACGGATCGAATCGATGGCGAGGAATTATATCCAATCCAAACCGGTGACTTCGGATCAACTCTTTTGAACGGGATATGTAACATCTACATATTCCCTCCTAATCTATTTCCTTCCATTAAAGTCTTTTACAACTTTCATGAAATTCTCAAAACACCAAAATTCCACACTTTTCAAATCAACACTACAAATCTTTGCAAAGTCAATGAATATTCAAAATCAAATTCTTGAGCTTGAGGATTTTACATCCGAGACTGCATTGCTTTAGGATTCTTTCCCTATCACAATGAAATACATCAAATTCAAACTTTTGGAGTTGAGGATTTTACATCCGAGACTGCATTGCTTTAGGATTCTTTCCATATCGCAATGAAATACATCAAAATCAAATTCTTGGGGTTGTGGATTTTACATCCGAGACTGCATTGCTTTAGGATTCTTTCCTTATCGCAATGAAATACATCAAAATCGAACTTTTGGGGTTGAGGATTTTACATCCAAGACTGCATTGCTTTAGGATTCTTTCCTTATCGCAATGAACTACATCAAAATCAAATTCTTGGGGTTGAGGATTTTACATCCGAGACTGCATTGCTTTAGGATTCTTTCCCTATCGCGATGAAATACATCAAAACTCAAACTTTTGGGGTTGAGGATTTTACATCCGAGACTGCATTGCTTTAGGAATCTTTCCCTATCGCAATGAAATACATCAAAATCAAACTTTTGGGGTTAAGGATTTTACATCAGAGACTGCATTACTTTAGGATTCTTTCCTATCGCAATGAAATACATCAAAATTCAAATTCTTGGGGTTGAGGATTTTACATCCGAGACTGAATTGCTTTAGGATTCTTTCCCTATCGCAATGAAATACATCAAAATCAAACTTTTGGGATTGAGGATTTTACATCCGAGACTGCATTGCATTAGGATTCTTTCCCTATCGTAATGAAATTCATCAAAATTAAAATTCTTGGGGTTGAGGATTTTACATCCGAGACTGCATTGCTTTAGGATTCTTTCCCTATCGCAATGAAATACATCAAAATCAAACTTTTGGGGTTGAGGATTTTACATCCGAGACTGCATTGCTTTAGCATTCTTTCCCTATCGCAATGAAATACATCAACATCAAATTTAAATTTCTTGGGGTTGAGGATTTTACATCCGAGACTGCATTGCTTTAGGATTCTTTCCCTATCGCAATGAAACACATCAAAATCAAACTCTTGAGGTTAAGGATTTTACATCCGATACCACATTGCTACGAGATCTCTCCTCGTTGTAATGATTCAATTCAATCAATTCAATTTTCTTTTGAGGTTGAAGATGTTACATCTAAAACCACAAAATTCCAATTTTCATTTTAAGTTCAAATTCCTTCAAAGTAATTTTAACAAAACCTCAATCTAAATTGAAACTCAAACTAAAATATGAGCTCACACTTCAAAACTTAAAATGAAACAAAATAAAATCTAAATTGAAATTCCCCCAGGTCATGTGATTTGGGATTCACCTCCTTTTCCTTCCCCAGCGAGAGTTCAGGGAATCTCAGGTCTCGGAGATATACTTGACACTCCCCGGCGGAAATTCTTCTACTTCGTCCTGAGTTTGTCACTTGGACATCTGTGTTGGTTTTGTTGATCTTTTCGGTCGACGCCAATACGCGCGGTGTGCTTGGTTAGCACACCACACTATTGAGGGGTCCATTTGTTGACCTCATTTTCGATGAGGTCTTCTCTTCTTCTCTTTAGTACTTAGGATCTAGCCTTAGGCTTTTCCTTTGACTATCTTAGAGGATTAGAATTGGGACCCACCACTTAGAAACTCAAACCACTTCTTAACTCCTACGAACTCCACAAACTTGATTGTAGACCCCTAATCACCTAGAGGGTTGAGATCGAATGTGGAAGTTTAAAGGATGAGTTCCTATAGGGCTCTTTGGCCTTAGGACTACCCTGGGTGGCCTGGTCTGGTGAAGGGGCTGACTTACACATACACTACATTTATACACTACACTTTCGCACACCTCCTAAAACACACCCATACCCAACTTGACCTCCTGACTCATGAAGGTGATTCACATGGATGGTCCTTAACCCTAAGCTCTTGGGCGAGAGGGTTAGGAACAACATAGTGGATGCCTCAAATGAGTCCCTTCATGGCTCATGTGGGCTTGATATGGCTTCATGACTCAACCAAAATGATTTCATTCCACATACATTCACCCAATCTTCAATTTTCCAAATTTTCAATTTTTGACCCCCGGGACCCTACACTACTTTAGCCTCCAAAACCCTTGAAATCCTCCAAAATTTCCAAATCACCCAAAACTCCTCAAAACCAATCCCAAACATTTCCACATTACTCAAATTGATCATTCATAGCCAAAAATACCAAAAATTCCAAAAATACCTCCCAATACCCTCCAAATACCCAAAATACCCCTCTTGACCCAAAAATCCAAAAATTCAGAAAATTCCCAGAAAATTCTAGAAAATCCCAAATATTCCAAATTTCATTTTGTTCAACTACACCATGGGCCAATTTTGTTAATTTACCCCACTTTTATCAAAACCCCTAATTTGACCCATTTTAACCCTAAGTGAACCCAATGTCAAACCAAACCTACCCAATTGACCCAAATTCTGCTCCAATTCAATTCTAAACTTCAATTAAACATTTCTAACACCAATATAGACTAAATACAAGTTCAATTTGATTGAAATTTGGATCCAATTTCATTTTTGGCCTTATAGCCCAATTTGGACCCATGACCCAAACCTAACCCAAACTCACCCAATTCAACTCCAATTAACCCCAAATCTTTTCCAATGCTCCCTTAACACCCCTACAAACAAAACCTTAACATGATTTGCCCAAAATTTAGACCCAAACCCCACTCAAATTCAACCCAAAACCAAAAAGCCCAATTTTGACCTAAACCCAAACCTAACCCAAATGAACCCAAACCCCAAAATCAAAACTCAACCAAAGCCAAAACCTCTTTGGAACACTCCCATAAACATTTCCCAACATTTATTTTACATCAATTTCAACCCTAGCCCAACATTGGCCAAAGTTAACCCGATTTGACCTATATTGGCCCATTCACTGAAGAAGCCCAAATCGACCCGATTCGAACCCAAATCACTCCAAACTTATTTCAAATCACTCATGACATATCCCTAAACCAAACCCAACAATTATTTGGCCCAAAATTTTACAAAATTCCCATCTATGAATTCATTTTGAAACTTAAAAGCCCACTTACATGAAACCTTCCTAAAAGCATCTCACGAAATTCAAGGGCAAAATCGATCCAAAACCCATATGACAATTGCTCTACACCATATATTCAATTAAATCAATCCCTAAGTTTCAAAACTCATCATGAAGCCATTCCAAATTAAGCCCCATACAAATTCCCATTAAAATATCAAAATTTTCTTAAATCCATTTCCATGAAATTGACTTAACTTTTCCCAGAACGAAGATGAGCCATGAAGTCATGCATGAGCCACATGGAAGCCATGAGAGCCTCTTTACATGTCACCATGCCATTTTGGGCAAAAGGAGGAGACTCTTTCCTTAATTCCTAAAGGTGATTAACCACTCCCATGATTCCCCTTAACCATGCTTATGCTTAATTGTGCTTTGATGGTGACTTGACCCTACTGATTATGCTGAGCCAAATCACTTTCTCTTCAGCCTAAACTAAGCCTTAGGTGGTGCACCTAGCCCAAAGGGATGGGTTGACCAATTTGAGCCATAATGAGCCCTCTCCCATTCCATTCTAATCCAAGCCTTTTACACATGGCATTTGCCGATTGCCTACACTAAACCCCGGCCACGACCCACTGAACAAGATGGTGACCGGTGCACAGCCGGCCGGCCACCGGGTCGCCGGAAAACACCATGGCCGAGACCTTGGGAGGAGCCGAACTTTGGAATTCCACCTTGCTTGAGCTGCCCCATGCCCAATAGCCACCATGGCTGTTCTTCCCATGCCCGGAAGCGGTGATCCCGACCCTTGGCCATCCTGTGAGGCTCTCCAGCCACCTCTATTTAAACCGACCCCCTCGCGACCATGGAGAAGAGAGTTGCACAAACCTTGTCGAAACTGCTGTCAAAATTGTTCCAAACCCTACTCCATACTTAGAGCGAGTTGATCCCAGAGTGTCGATTTGCCACAATCCCCACCGACGAATCCGATTTCTCGGCGAAATTTCACCGAAAACCAGGACACTTTGTCCACGGTGAGCCGATCTTCAAGTTGGTTGGTCCTACACCTTCACTTGGACCAGAGGAGAAGTTTCCCAGCTGAAGCCCCATCTCCGGGCCACCCGGTTGTTCCGGCCTCGAAGCTTTGTGATCGGTCGTGGTCACTTTCATAGCTAGGCGATTCACGGACCGGGAGACTTCATGCGGAGCTTGGCTGGGATCCGATCGAAGGTGACACAACCCTCGGATTGAAGCCACACTTCTACGAGCAAAGGTATGACCTAATTCTTCATCCCGAGCTTACGGAGATTCTCCATTTCAAATGCTTTAATTTCGATGCATGATCACCGTATAGATGTGTTCGTCTCTTGAAGACAAATCCATAGAGCACAAGAACACGAAAATCCGTTAAGTATTGAGTGAGATATTAGGGATTTAGTGTGGATGGTTCTCGGGCTAGGAGGCTTGGGGACGATGAACGGATGCCGATTCATTTAATACACGCGCGGACGGACGGCCGAGGATCGCGCCGGATGAGGAGACGGAACTATACGGCGGGCCCTCGGAGCGGCGAGTCGGATGGCGGCGTCGAATCGAAGGCGCCGCGCGGCGTTTCGGAGCTGCCGAGGTTGACGCGGTGCCGCGTGGATAAATAAAAAATTAGGTTATTTTCTTATTTATTTAATTCCCTAAACTTCAAAAATCCATAACTTTGTGTAGAAAAATCAGAAAAATAAAATAAAACACTCTCTTGCTCAGTGAACAGAGGAGAATAATGTGGAAAAGAAATCATTTAATTTCATCAAGTATTATATTTTTAATGATTTATTTACCCTCTGCATTATTTTAATTCTCCATGCATATAGGAAATTCACCATGGCATGAGACCATAGGGCTTTTGAAGCCTGCGAATTTGGGAACATTCCCTGAATTTTCCGAAGTCGGAGAGCCATCCTATGAGAAGTTATTGATTTTTCAAATTCATGTTCTTGTTTTGAGTATTTTAAATCCAATAATTAGCATGTTGTAAAATAAATTCTAGGAAAATTTGGTGATGTCTCTTATGACCGAGAGGACCACTAGGAAAAATAGGTTTTGAATTAATTCATTCAAAATAACCTTAATTGGCTTAAACACCCAAAATAGGTCCTTAATTAATTAGAGCTAATCATACATCAAATTGACTTGAAATTAATTCTCCACTGACCTTTAGGATCGAGAGGAACCCACAATAAAAATTTGAAGTCGATTGGACTTGGTTAGCACTACTTAAATGGGTTGGTTAAGCCATTTAGTCGATTTGAACTTCAAAAATTCATAACTTTCAAAATACTTTTCAAAAATTCACCAAATTGGTTTTGGAGCCTCTTTGATATCGGGGAATTTAAGAAAAATAAAATTGTAATTTTCTAAAAAAGTTGATTTTTTGTATTATTTTAATATTTTAATAATTAAAAAATAATAAAAATCACAAAAATAATAAAATTCACCAAAATGTTATATTTTGAATTTTAATCACTTAGGAACAAACCCCATATTTTTCTTAAGTCTCTATAATGAGATATTAAATTTTAAAGCCCTAAGGTAATTTTAAAATTAAAAAATGTATTTTTTAGCATTTCCACTAAAATAATTTTAATAAATCAAAGAAAAATCAGAAAATTGTGAAAATTGGTTCTCTAATTTTCTTGATATCAGAGAGATTTTTGAAAAATATAAAATTCATTTTTCAACCTTTATTTTATTTTTAAATTAATTAATACTCCAAAACTTAAAATAATTATAATAGAAATAATATAATTCAAAAAATCACCAAAATTGGTTCAAGTGGTCCTCTGGTCATTAGGAATGTCCCATAATTTTCTTAAGGACAGAAACTTTCCCTTGGTCATATTATTAAACTTTCCTTGGAAATCTCTATTTTCCACCAAAAATAATTACATAAATAAATTAAATACAGAAAAATCACATTTTCTCCTCTCATGTCTTTATTGACATAAGAGTGAAGTCACATAAAAATTTCAAGTTCATTTAAGCTCAATTTAGTGAGTTATGAAATTATTAAGCTTGAAGGGCAAAGTGGTTATTAAAATTTTAACCCTTAATTAAAACTTTAGGTTTAATAAAATTAAAAAGTAAAATATTTGATCTTAATCTGATTTGGATGATTGAAATTTAAATAATTAAAGGGTAGAAACCTATTAAATAATTTAAAAATAAGTGAAATAAACCTTAATTAAATAATTAATTAAATTTGGAAGAATAATAAAGTTGGAATTATTAAATAGGGATATTATTATTAGGAAGAAATTTATTCTTTGATCTAAGGATCCCTAAATTAATCATCTCAATAATATTTAATCCCTAATTAAAATGATAATCCAAATTTAAGTATTAAAATGTTAAAGGACTTAATCATTAAAATTAAATTAAAAGTTAAATTATTAAACTCTTTTTAAATTATCAATTAAATTAAAATTAAAAATAAAATTAAATTAAAGATTAAATTAAATTCAAATTAAATTAAATTAAATTAAATCATATCAAATCAAACTAAAATTAAATTAAATTAAATTAGATAATGGAATTAAGTTAAAATTAAAACAAATTAAATTAAAATTAAAATTAAAATTAAATTAAACAAGATTAAATTAATTTAAATTAAATTAAATAAATTAAATTAAATTAAATTGAACAAATTAAATTAAATTGAATTAAATTTAATTAAAATTAAATTAAATTAATTAAATAAAATTAAATTAAAAAAATAATTAAATTAAATTAAATTAAATTAAATTAAATTAAAATAAAAAAATAAAATCAAGTTAAAATTAAAATTAATTTAAATTAAATAAATTAAATTAAAATTGAAGCTAAACCAAATCAAATTCAATTAAAGTTAAATTAAATTGAATTAAAAAATACCATCGCCTAAGACATAAAGAAATTCAAAATAAAGCAACTTGAACACTATTCCAAATTTAAACTCGTCAACTGAAATTAAATTAAATCACAAACCATTTGAACACCAATTTGCCCTCGAAAACTTTTATTGTCATAACTCCTAAACAGAACGTTAAATGAAATGTTACTTTACCTATAGGATATTCAAATGTCCTAGTTCACTGAGCAAGATAACAAAACTTGAATTCCCAGACGATTAATTCATTTGTATGATTAAATTCATTCGGACTTAAAACAATCCTAGCAGTATTGAAATGATCTTTAAGATTCTTCTTAAGCACTTCCTCAATATGATAGGATACCTATAAGAACAATTGAACTTAATTATTCTTTGATGAAGAAAATCGTCCTCAAACCAAAACACAAGAACCTAGACGTCATAGGAAATGACTAGCTATAGGATTAGGAATTTGGTAGAAAACCATAACCCTTCCCTTAGCTTTACCTAGGAACTTACTTAAGTATTCTAAATTATGTTTAAGTGCAGCTTGGGATGACGAGAAGACCCTCCAGGTACGCTTTTATTTTATTGCAATTTACTTTATTGCAATTTATTTAATCGCATCACACTTACTTTTCTTGCATGATAAACAACTTGTTGCATGAAAACCCACACCTTTAGGATAGTCCCTAAAGCTGAAACCAAAACTAAGTTAAAAGTCATTGCAAGATAAAATTCACCGCCACAACATTTCAAAATATAAAACAACTCAAAATTTAATCACAAACAGAACACAAAACTACAATTGCAACTAAATTAAAACGTCTTGTTGGATGATCGGGAATACCTCGGATGATGTAACCTACGTGTCGCTAACGGGATTTCCCACGGTCTAAATGAAAGTGTGGAACTCATTTAGTTGAGTTTAGCAAATTCATCTGGACTAAGTGAATACGATAAAAATAACGATGCCGGAAGGATGGAACCGTGGGATCTTAACCGGTGTTGTTATAATCAACTTTAAGATTGGTTTAATTAAAACATAAAAAAAAACACTTGGAAATTAAGATTTTCTCTAAACCAAAACACTTTTCTCATCTCTCGATTTATGACTTCTATAACTAAACCTCTGCAACAACAAGGAGCTCGGAGCATGGTGGGCGGCACGACCATCGTCATCGGCAAAACTCGAGTCTACTTCGACAAAACTTTCCTAGAATTAAATAACCAAGCAATAGGACCTCGAGGTAGTTTGCCTAGTGCAACATAAATCCTCAACTCTTCGTTAGGCATTTGCATTGCAAATTAAGCTCTAACTGGTTTTAGGATTCCGAGGTAGTCGTTCGGTATGACATAAACCCTCACATCTTCGAGGCTATTTGCATGATTTTATCATACAAATATAAGTCCTAATTAATTAAAATTAGCAAGATCAAAACATTAAATGAACATTAGGGCTTTCCTAAATTCAAGCCAAACAATAGGATAGTTGGGAAATTACCGAAGTTCGCTTCGAATCTGTATTTTCTCCTACCTTTCTTCCTTTGAATTCCCAAAACAAAATGTTCCGAACTTGATCCATTCCCTATTGAAATTCCAAAATTCAATCCTTTGAAAACTTAAACTTTGAAATTCTTGAGAGCGAATTACTGATTATTATCGAGAGTTTTCTTAGGTGATTCCCGTCACTTAAGATGTAATTAACTATAGGGGCTTACCCTTATAGGGAATTTTAGGAACCCAGGTAATATAAACCCTTTTTAATGTTTTCATATTAAGCAGGAGAACTTGTCGGCTTATAAAATTGGTTCGTAGACCAAACGGATGTCACAAATCTTCTAGTTTATTTAATCGAGCCCCATCACCAAACGGTGTGTCTATTCTTCGAGATAGATACACGGTTTGTGATGCGGTGCTCGTTTATATAAACTATTCGGGATGTGAGATCAGTTTGATTTCATATCTTAAAATTTTCAAATTTAAAATTATTTTCAAAATCAAATACTACTTTTTAAATTATTTATTTAAATTAAATTAAAAATTTGCCGACAATTTCTGTTAGGCGACCCCCCTTTTCAAAATAAAGCACACGACCTAAAAATAATGCCGACAATGATTCGCAATATGTTCTTCAAGCATACCTCTAGGATTTTCAAAGGCTTTTTCTTGAATGCATTTCTTATTGCTAAGAAATGTACTAAATCGTGAATAAGCTTTGAAATTCATAAATTTGCTTTCATCATACTCAAATTTTCTCTTCCCCCTTGAAATTCTTGGAGCCATTTGTCTAAAAATGCCAAATTTAACCAAATCAATTTTAAAATTGCAATGTAATGGACTCTAAGCTAAATTTAAAAAGATAAGAACTTAAAATCCATGAAAAAATCTCCAAAGTTTCTCCACAAACTTCAAAATTTAAAATCTTCCAAACGTAGGAGAATTCTACGGTCAAAATAAAAAAAGTTTAGGTTAAAGTGTAGCTCTTACCAAGAGAAGATGAAATCTAAACTTTTCTGGCCAAGAAATTGCTTCAAATCCAAATGCTAATGAGCCCTAGGTGCGAAAATCAGCCAGGGCTTGAGGTAGAAGATGACGGCTTTGGCAAAAATGGTGGGTACCAGGGTTAAATTGTGAAAATTTGGAGTTTTAGGCCTTTTTCCTGGACGAGCTCTGTCTGACGCTAAAGGCAGAACCATTCAGCGCATTTTTCTTCTCTTATGGCCAAACTCTCTGTCTTTTGGAGCGGTCTGGCACTGGTAATAGTGTCGTTCGACATCAGTTCAAAAACTGGGCTTTCGATTTTCTTTTGTAATTTCGATCTTTTCAAGCCCGCCCCGATGTCTAATTAGTCTAATTAAGCATTAGATAACATTTTAAAGCCATGGAAAATGATATTTTTTAACACAAACAACAAAAAACACGGCTTTCATATATAAAATTCAAGTGTCAGACACATACACATAATACTAAACATTACACATCATCAAGCCATACAATTCTAAAATTCAGTGTCAATCACAATCACAACACAATAATGCTGAAAACTAAATAAGAAAGCAAGTTCAGATATAACTAGCAAAGCAATCAAATACCCAAACACAAAAATACAATAATCAAGTTTTCATTCTTCCTTAGAACTATCATAAACTATAAGATATTCAATTGATTGAGCGTGAACAAATAAATTATAGAATAGGCAAAACAGAAATTCTTCAGTAGAATGCTTTTCAATCCAACCTTTCTTTTTCATCAATCGTGTCAAAATTCCTTCAAGTTATCTAGAATGATCAAAGTGCTCCTTCATTATCCAATCCAGATGATCAAATAAATCAGATAGAATGTTGATTGCATTCATTAGGTTTTATACTTCCTTTTCTAATTTCTCAAATTTCTTCAAGATAATCTAATAACGTTTAGGAAAGTAAGGAGGAATATGTGTTGATCTCTGAGATGGTTGATCTTAAATAATGCTCATGTCATTCATATCACAAATTGCCTGGTTACTATATGCATCTGCTGGGTCTATAGGCTTCCAAGGTAGAAGTACTCTTTCTCAGTTCTCATACGGCACTTATGATTGACTGCAGAGGAGAAATATGGTGGAAGGATGTTCAAGCCCATACTTAGATTCATGAATGATAAAAAAAATTAACAATTATTGAACCAACATCAATAGGCATCCCCATTTGAATACAGTAGTTCAGAATAGCACACTCCTTAGTTACTTTACTGATTTTAATAGTTGGGAGCAAATTTGCACATATGAAATAATGTAAGTGTTTCGACGTAGGATTTAGTAGTGTGGTAGAAAAACTTACATGCATGCTATCTCTTATCTCTCATTTATCACTTTCATAAGTCGATATATATATATATATATATATATATATATATATATATATTTGAAAGAAAAGGAGCCAACATAGGCTCCCTGCATGTTGATTAGTAAATAAAAGGGGTTACAAAAGTTGAAGTAGAGGGGGTCCCCACCAAACAATAACCCCTATGGGGATCCCCAATCACAAAACAAAATCAGCTGAAAAATAAAAACAACTCTATTAGTTACAAGGAAATCTATAAATTGTTGAAACAAACCCTCACAGTAAGGAGATCATGAGAACCTTTAGCCACAGATAGTGTGTCCAGTGGGATAGCAAAGAAACATGAGACCTCATGGAGCAAATATAGCCAACATAAAAGAACCCAATGAGCAACAGCCCCAACAACCAAAACCATCACTAGTCAATGTTGTTATAACAAAGAGTGGCCATTGTCAATCCTTAAGTGGGGAACAGATAAGAGATCACCAGCCGCCAGTATTCTGAGATGAGCAGGGGGAATAGTTGAGAGGGTCACTCTAGTGGAAAGGGATCCAGTTCTTGCAAGCCGAGCCAGTCCAAGCTTATTTCCTCTCTCGAAAATAAAAGTGAAGGTGGCCTTAAGTTGACTAGTGAGGGAATGAATTTTATGGATTCAAAGTGAGTGGGTCCAAGTGGTTAAAGTCCCAAGCATCAATCAAATTAATCATCTCCCGAGAATCCCCTAAATGATTAGATTCCTCCAATTGAAGATCAAAGCTAATTTCAGAGCCCGAGTAAGCGGCTATAAGTTTGGTTTCAAGAGCCTCGGCAGCAGTAATGGGGGCATGGAAGATCAGCGGGCAGCCCCCTTGTGGTTCCTCGAAGAGACCACCCACACCGCGGCATCGATCGGTGTAGCTGCCATCAGTGTTTACTTTAACATAGTTGCTGGGTGGAGGAGACCAGGTGACAGTGAGAATTTTAGGGAGCTGGTTGTTTAGTGGTTGGCTAGCTTTAAAAATATTTGGGAACTTCTTGTGGCTAATGAGTTTATGGAGATAAGATATGCAGTTTCTGGCAACAAGATTACTAGACCAGTGGCGACTCCCTCAAAGATAGCCTTGTTTCTTGCCATCCAAATGAATCATGCAATGAGTAGGGGTAAGCTCCAGTTCCTGCCGATGCCATTCGATCCAGCGAGTGAGAAGATGATGCCGGTGCAATTGGAGAGTATTCAATTTAAATATATATATATATATATATATATATATATATCATTCATATTTTCCTTCGTTGGGCTAAAATTGGAATAGTGACAGATTAGCACATTCTCAATCATGTATAAATTATTAATCCTTGCAGGAGTAAATGTGACAAACCTACCTCGCATATAGACCTATCCTTGGTCGATTCCATGAAGATTTGCATAGAACTCTTTCACAACCGGGATAACTATGACGGTAGTAGTATAACACAATACTTCTCAATGTATCTGAACAATAATTTCATCGATTCTAGTGGTAGGAGAATTCGTACCTCGATTCACAAAGCCTCATTCCTTAATCAATCTCACTTTCGAGATATTTTTGTTGAATAGATGCTGCACCTTGAAACTGACAAACTTTCTACCGTTGAAAACTTGAAATCTTGAAGTTTTCATCGAGTCAGAATCCATTTGGACAAGATTTGAGATCTTCCTCTTCATTCCTTTGGTAGTTCCTGCATTTAGGGGTAGTTTTTGGGAGTTCTAATGGAAGATTTCTAAACAGCAGCGTTGTCTGGCGCTGATAACATTGACGTTCGGCGCTGATAACATTGACGTTCGGTGCTGATAACAGCGCTGTTCGGCGCTAGTTCAAATTTCGCCAAACTTCACTTTTTTCCAAATTCTTTCCAAACTTTGGTTTGATTCATTTTTTAAATGTTGTTAATGATAACTAAGGAAGAATAAGACTTAATTAAGTATCAAACAAACACAAATAACACATCAAACAAAGCAAACACTCAATAATTGTTAGTTGCCTCCCACAAAGCGCTTGGTTTAACGTCATCAGCCCGACATAACTTCCAGTTATTTAGGTTGATCTAGCATTAAAACCTTTTTAAAATTATTTCTATTGCCTTCAAAATATGGTTTTAATCTTTGGCCATTAACTTAGAATATTCTTCCAGATTTAGGGTCTTCGATAATCACAACTCAAAACTAATATATTTTTACGACAATGATTTCAGTTTCCCATGAAATAATTTCAATCTTGTATAATAAAACTTTTTGTGCTGGTTCAAATTTCTTTCTGACAATCTTCCGATCATGCCATATTTTTCTCCTTTCCTTATATATTATATCATTATCATATGATTGATTTTTTATTTCTTCCAATTCATTCAATTGCAACAGTCTCTTCTCACCAGCATCTTTCAAATTAAAATTTGATTTCTTTATCGCCCAGTATGCTTTATATTCTAATTTAACTGGCAAGTGAGAGGTTTTTACAAAGCTTAATCTGTAAGGGGACATTCTTATAGGAGTTTTATAAGCAGTTTTGTATGCCCATAAAGCAATAACTAATATAATAGATCAATCCAATTTCTCAGGACTAATGACTTTCTCCAAAATTCGTTTAATTTCACGATTACATACCTCTGCTAAACCATTAGTTTAGGGATCATAAGTTGTAGAGATTCTATTCATAATATTATATTTTTCCACTAATCTCTGAATCAGATTATTCTTAAAATGGGATCCTCCATCAGTAATGATTACTCTAAGCATTCCATATCTTGTGAAAATATTTTTCATTAAAAACTTAAAAACTCTTCTAGCATCACACCTAGGTAAAGTTATTGCCTCAATCCCTTTTGACACATAATCAGGAGCAATCAGTATATGTATATTTCCCTATGATGGTATAATTGGTCAAATAAAATCTAATCCCCAAGCATAAAAAATTTCGACTTCCAAAGTAAAATTAAGAGGCATTTCATTTGTTCTAGATATATTGTCTATTTTCTGACATCGATCACAAGTTTTGATAAATCTATAAACATCTCTGAAAAGTGTAGGCCAATAAAATCTAGATTGCAAAATCTTATGTGCAGTTCTATCAATTCTGAAATGTCCTCCAAATTCATAATCATGACATTCTCGAATAATTCTTTTAGTTTCATCATAAGGCACACTTCTCCTAATAATAAGATCTTTACATTGCTTATAGAAATAAGGATCATCCCAGAAAGAAAATTTAGCATCATACTTAAATTTTTTCTGTTGTTGCATTGTTAAGTCAGGTGGTAAAGTTTTACTAACAATGAAGTTTACAATATCAGCATACCACGGTAAATTTCCTTCAATAATAATATAAAATTGCTCATCAGGAAAAGTTTCAGTAATTTCTTTTCAAATTCATCCAAATTAGGTTGTTCGATTCTTGATAAATGATCAGCTATTTGATTATCGACCCATTTTCTTTTAATGATCACAAAATCAAATTCGTGCATTAAAAGCATCCATCGAATCAATCTTAGTCTTGCATCCTTCTTTTGCATTAAATATTTAATAGCAGAATGATCAGTATGCTCTATAGATTTAGCTCCAATTAAGTAAGATCTAAACTTTCCAAAGGCATAAATGATTGCTAATGACTCTCTTTCAGTAGTGGTGTAATTAATTTAAACATCAGTATGAGTCTTTCTAGAGTAGTATATAACTTTAAACATTTTGGCGTGTCTTTGCCCTAAAACCACTCCAATAGTATAATTGCTAGCATCACACATTAATTCAAAGGATTTCTCCCAGTCAGGTGAAACTATTATAGGTGCAGCGATTAATTTTTCCTTTAATAGATCGAAAGCTTTTAAGCATTCATCGTTAAAATCAAACTTTCTATCTTTTTACAAAAGTTGGCATAGAAGCTTAGTAATTTTTGAAAAGTCTTTAGTATATCACATGTAGAATCCTACATGTCCCAAAAATCTTCTTACCCTTCTTACAATTGTTAGAGGTGATACTTTTTCTAAAATTTAAATCTTCGCAGGATCCACTTCCATGTCATATTCAGATATTTTATGCCCAAGCACAATTCCTCCTGTAACCATATATTCACACTTTTCCCACTTTAGGACTAAATTTCTTCTTTCGCATACCGCTAAAACATTTTCTAAGTTGCATAAGCATGCATCAAATGAATCTCTGAATATTGAGAAATCATCCATAAACACTTCCATTCCATTGTCAATTAATTTACTAAATATGGATGTCATACTTCTTTGAAAAGTTGCAGGTGCATTACATAATCCCAGAGCATTCTTCTAAAAGAAAAAGTTCCATAAGGGCTAGTAAATGTAGTCTTCTCTTGATCCTCAGGAGTAATAGGTATTTGGTGATAACCGGTATATCCATCTAAAAAGTAGTATTACTTGTGTCCAGCAAGTCTGTCTAGCATTTTGTCTAAAAATGGTAAGGAAAATGATCTTTTCTGGTGGAGGCATTTAATTTTCTAAAATCAATACATATTCGCCAACCAGTGACTTATCTTGTGGGTATAATTTCAATTCAATCGTTTACATCAACAGTCACTCCTCCTTTCTAGGGAACACAATGAATTGGACTTACCCAAACACTATCAGAAATAGGATATATAATTCCAGCATTTAACCACTTTAAAGTCTCTTTTCTAACCACTTCTTTCATTATTGGATTTAGTCTCTTTTCTCGATCTACTCTAGGTTTATGTTGTTCACTCAACAAAACTCTGTGCATGCATATCGATAGACTGATTCATTTAATATCAGCTATAGACCAACCAAAAGCCTTTTTGTAACTTTTTAAAGTGTCAAATGATTTTTGTTTTTGATATTCATTTAAATATGAAGATACAATAACTGGTAAAGTAGATGATTCTCCTAAAAACATATACTTTAAATGATTAGGGAGAATTTTCACCTCAAGAACAAGGGGTTTAATAATAGATGGAATTAAACTTTTATCTCCATTTTCCATAGTATCCAATCTTTCAAATTTTTCCTAAACAAATTCTATCTTTTCATTCTTCATATCATCCAAATCATCTTCACTTTCACTTTCATATTCAACCTCACATTCCAGATTTTCTTTAAATACTTCTTTAAAATGATCTTCTCTCAAACAAAAGTAGATTCCATTCGAAAACACTCATCATCTTTTTCAGTTGAAGATTATTTCATAGATTTTAGAAAATTGAAAGCTACCTCTTGATCATTAACTCTCATAGTTAATTCTCTTTTCTGAACATTGATCATAGCTCTCCCAGTAGTAACGAATGACCTTCTCAAAATAATTGGAATTTTTTTATCTTCCTCCATATCTAATACAATAAAGTCCACAGGAATGATAAATTTATCTACCTTTACTAATACATCTTCCACAACTCCTTTAGGATAAGTGATAAAACGATCAACAAGTTGAAGAATTACAGATGTAAGTGAAATTTCTCCTATTCCCAATATTTTGAAATTTGATAATGACATAAGGTTAATACTAGCTCCAAGATCACATGAGGCTTTTCTGAAAAGTTTCTCACCTATAGCACATGGGTTAGTGAAACTACCTGGGTCTTTAAGTTTTTCAGGAACCTTCTTCTGAATAATTGCACTACACTCATTGTTAAGTGCAACACTCTCTTGGACTTTGAACTTTCTTTTCTTTTTAAAAATATCCTTCATAAAATTTGCATAATCAAGCATCTGCTCTAACGCTTCAACAAAGGGAATATTAATTGTTAATTTCTCAAGAATTTCCAAAAACATTGCAAATCTGTTATCCCTGTTCTTTTTCTTTAGTCTTTAAGGGAAAGGAGGAGGTGATTGTTCAACAGTTATCTTCATTGGTTATAGCAGATATTTATCTGGATAAAGCTTATTAGAACCTTTCTCAATGTTCACTTCCTCTCTTTCAACTTGGACTTTTTTTACACTCTTGGTTCCAATTCTTTTCCACTCTTTAATTGAACAACCTCAATTTAGTCCTTGTTTTGATCTTTTGGGTTGATCTTAACATTACTAGGAAGATTCCCAGAAGGTCTATTATTAAGTGCAGTAAAGATATGTCCCAATTGATTCTCAATGTTCTTCATTGCAACGTTTTGAGCTTGAACTTGATTACCCATATTTAGAATCATTTCTTCAGTAGACAACTTCCTTTCCTTAAGTTGTTGACTACTACTAAAACCAAGAGGACAAAAAAGCCTATAATTTATATTTCTTTGATTGTTCGGATTTCTAACTGGATTCATAGGATTGTTTCACCATTGTGGGTTAATAACAACATTGGTGTTATTTCGGTTAAAGTTCAGGTGATTCCTTCAACTAGGATTATAATAATTTTAATAAGGATCATTGAATTTATTATTTTTGGCATTAATAGTTTCGTAAGACATTTGAGAGTCTATCATTTGTCTTGATGAGTTTTCTTCTGACACTGGGGGTGTTGGAGAATAATTCATTCCATATTGATCTATTTTCTTGGAAAGTACAGCAATTTGAGAGACTATCATAGTTATTGCATCAGAATCGTGAATACTAGCTACTCTCTTAGGATTTACCCACTCAGAGGGCCATTGAAAATTATTAGTAGTCATCTCTTCAATTAATGAATATGCTTCATCAAAATGTTTACACATTAATGATCCACCAACAACAACATCAATAATCGATCTCAAAGATCTCACTAATCAATTATAAAAGGTTTGAATTACAAACCAGTTTGCTAAAGCATTGTGTGGACACTTCCTCACAAGATCATTAAATTTTTTCCACGCTTCATATATGAATTCTCTATCAAACTAACTAAAAGATGTGATATCATTCCTCAGCTTAATAGTTTTGGAAGGAGGGAAATATTTTAACAAAAACTTTTGTGAAAGATCTCCCTAACTTCTGATAGATCCAGGTGCTAAAAAATTTAACTACGCTTAAGCCTTCTCCCTTAGTGAATAAGGAAAATGTCTAAGCCTAACAGCATCGTTTGACACTCCATCATATTTAAAATTAGCACACAGTTCAAGAAAACTAGCAGAATATAAGGTAGGAACTTCATTAGGTGTTCCTCTAAATTGATTATTCTATACCATTTGGATAATAACAGGTTTAAGCTCAAATGAATTAGCAGCAACATCAGGGTTTTGGATAATTAAGTGAATTTCATCTGCTGTTGGATTAGCATAATCTCTTAAAGGTCTTGGTATATTTTTGTTTTGATTTTTTAAGTTGTTTGCCATTTTGTGAGGATTTGCAGATTATTTTTGTTGTTTTCGAATTTTTCTAATAATACACTAAACGTATAGATCCAATACTATGCATACAAACACAATAAGCACACTAACAATAGACAGAAACACACAATTATGACTTGCAATTCGAATATAAGATTTCAAATACTACAAAATTAAATTTTAGCAATTGCCCTTTTTTACCTTTCCTTTCCTCCCTGGCAATGGCGCCAAAAACTTGGTGCGACTTTTTTAATTTTGCCAAAATTTATGAACTCAGATTTAGATATATATATATTGATTTAGTTTTATAATGAGTCACACAATTAAATGTAAGTATACGTATCTCTCAAGTAATACAAGGCTCTAGTGGAGTCCTGGATATTGATCCCACAGGGAGGTTTTAATTTTATGGCGTAGCCCAAAAATCACTTATTGAATCACAACACAATTGCAAGTAAGTTCAATTTTTGAAATAACGATAAACTGTTTTAATTACTATTTCTACCAAAGTAAAGTTAAACTAACACAAGACTAAATTTATAACAAAGTTTAGTTGCAATAAAGAGTCTTCCTCCTTTCCAATCATAATATGATGATTATTGTGACGTAGATGAAAGATGCAAATGTATTGTGTCAAATAGGAGCTTTCCTATTCTTTAACCATATTTTAGCATATAAAGAACATTGGCTAATCCTAAGTTTAGCCCCGAAATCTGTGGTTAGGCTGGGAGGATACTGGCTCTCACTCCAGAGCTCACACTTCCCTTTGCCTGAAGGCTAACTCTCACTTTAGTTTCCAAACATTAGGACAAAATTAAGGATTTCAGCCTGTCACTCTGAAATCTCCAATTATACTCCCATTAAAGTTTATTTCCCTATTTATTTGCACTAAATCCTCATGAACTATGTCTCTCATTCATGGATATTGAATGTAACCTTCACTTTTGATGTGGAACTCATAATCTTTTCGAAAAATATATTTCCCAACAAGCTTTAACAATTCAATTGCCTAGATCAAAAAGTAAAAGAAGTTCAAAGTGAAAATGTCATCACAAATTCTCCATAATAAATTAGCACATCATTTCCATATCACAACATCAACACATCACATGAAAAGAAGAAAGACAAAGAATTCTACTCAAGACACATGAGGAAAAGATGACAAAACATGTATTTTATATATAAAAACAATGTCATACAAACAGAGTAAAGTAAAGATAACTTATCTCAAATTTTTCCCCAAGCAAATCTCAAGGAATTCCTTTGACTCCTCTTCTTTCTTCACAACAACACACAATTATCTCTTTAGATAAGTAAGGAATAAGAAATCTCTCACTTTCCCTCTCCTCTTGCACCCCTTAGAAGAGAAAACACAA
The DNA here is from genome assembly GCA_022702705.1 of Papilionanthe hookeriana x Papilionanthe teres. Classification (NCBI taxonomy): domain Eukaryota; kingdom Viridiplantae; phylum Streptophyta; class Magnoliopsida; order Asparagales; family Orchidaceae; genus Papilionanthe; species Papilionanthe hookeriana x Papilionanthe teres. The sequence continues at coordinate 160,007,152 of CM040421.1, read as the reverse complement.
AACCTAGATTTCCTAAACAAAATAAAAAAACACTCTATCTAAACTCTAAAATCTTCTCTCTTCTTCTCCTCTTCTCAAACTTGGCTCCAAAAGAGTTTAAATTCAGCCAAAATTGAATTCCCAAGAGTTTCCACAAGCAACCCTCCAAAATATGGCCAAATACATTGAATCTAGTTTAAAATCAAGATAGGGCACGATCTGACGCTAGATAGGGCACCGATCAGCGAATTATTTCACCAATACGGTCACAACTCTCTGTAAAATAGCGCGGTCCAGCCCTGGTGATAGCGTCGTTCAGCGCCAGTTAAATAAAATGCACTTTTGTATCTTTTTTCTCCAAATTTTCTCTTTTTCGCTTCCTTTTGTTTGAAAGGGCTAAAATCATTGTACCTGCATGAAATCATGAAAAATACCTTTCTTTAAAATGCAATATCATCAAAAACAGGTATGAAATAAATAGTAAAAATCTAACAAATTTTCAGTGGATCATTAATCTTGGTTAGGCATTCTTCTTTTGTATTAAATATTTCATAGCTAAATCGTTTGTATGCACTATACATTTAGTTCCAATTAGATAAGATCTAAACTTTTCAAAAGCATATACAATAGCTAATAATTCTCTTTCCGTAGTGGTATAATTAATCTAAGCTTCATTAAGAGTTTAACTAACATAGTAAATAACCTTGAACATTTTATCATACATTTTCCCTAAAGCAATTCCAATCGCAAAATGACTGGCATAATGCATAAGTTCAAATGGTTTCTCCCAATTAGGTGAAACAATTTTAGGGGCAGTGATTAGTTTTTCTTTTAATAGTTCAAAAGCATTCAAACATTCTTTATTAAAATTAAATACTTATCTTTTTCTAAAAGTTGGCACAAAGGTTTTGTAATTTTTAAAAAATCTTTAATATAATGCCTGTAAAACCCAGCATGTCCTAAGAAACTCCTTACCTCTCTCACTGTAGTAGGAGGTAATAATTTCTCAATAATCTGAATTTTTGCAGGGTCAACCTCCATACCAAGTTCAGAAATTTTATGCATAAATACAATTCCTTCTTCAAGCATAAATTGACATTTTTCTTAATTTAGAACTAAATTTGTTCTCTCGTAAAGCTCCAAAACTTTTTCTAAAGTATTTAAACATATTTCAAATGAAGTTCTAAATATAGAAAAATCATCCATAAATACCTTTATTCCATTATCGATCAAATTACTAAAAATAGACATCATACATTTTTGAAACATTGCAGGTGCATTACATAATCCAAAGGCATTCTTCTAAAAGCAAAAGTTCGATAAGGGCTATTAAATGTAGTTTTTTCTTTATCCTTAGGAGAAATGAGTATTTGATGATAGCCAATATATCCATAAAAAAAGCAATACTACTTGTGTCTAATGAGTCTATCCAACATTTGATCTAGAAAAGGAAAAGGAAAGTGATCTTTCCTAGTGGTGGCATTTTATTTTCTATAATCAATAAAAATTTACCAGCCATTAATTTGTCTTGTTGGTATAATTTCTTTTTGTTCATTCACATCAACAGTCACTCCTGCTTTCTTAGGGTCGTAATGAATTAAACTTATCCAAGCACTGTCTGAAATTGGATAAATAATTCCACCATCAAGCCATTTTAAAATTTCCTTCTTAACTACTTCTTTCATCATTAGATTTAATCTCATTTATGGATCAGCTATAGGTTTATGTTGTTCATTTAAAAAAATTCTATGCATAGAGATCGAAGGATTGATTCATTTAATATCGGCTAAGGTCTAACCAAAAACCTTTTTGTATCTTTTTAAAGTATCCGATAATTTTTGTTCTTGATATTCAAGCAAATCTGAAGATACAAAAATTGGTAAGGTAAATGATTTTCCTAAAAACATATATTTCAAATGATTACGAAGAATTTTCATTTTAAGGTGAGGAAGTTTTATGATAGATGGAATTGCATTTTTATCATCACTTTTCAAATTATCCAACATTTTAAACCTTTCCTAAACATAATCTAAATCTTCATTCTTCATATCATCAAAATCATCTTCAATTTCATTATCATCCTCACATTTTAAAATTTCATATTCTATTTTATCTTCCAACATTTCTTTAAAATGATCATCTCTCAAAAAATCACAGATTTCCATTCAAAAGCATTCATCATCTTTTTTTATTGAGGGACATTTCATATATTTCAGAATATTAAATGTTACCTCTTGATCATTAACTCTCATAGTTAATTCTCTTTTTTGAACATCAATCATAGCTTTTCCAGTAACAACGAATGGTCTTCTCAAAAAATAGGAATTTCTTTATCTTCCTCTATATCTAATACAATAAAGTACATATGAAAGATAAGTTTGTCCAGCTTAACTAATACATCTTCCACAAATCATTTAGGATAAGTAATGGAACGATCAACTAACTGAAGAGATACAAATGTAGGTGAAATTTCTTCTATTTCCAATCTTTTGAAAGTTGATAAAGGCATAAGGTTAATACTAGCTCCTAAATCACATAAAGCTCTTCCAAAAAAATTTTCACCTATAACACAAGGAATAGTGAAACTGCCAGGGTCTTTAACTTTTTTGTGAAGCTTTTTCTGAATAATTGCACTATACTCTCCGCTAAGTGCAACAGTCTCGTGATTTATGAACTTTCTTTCCCTTTTAAGAATATCCTTTATAAACTTCTCATAATCAGGCATCTATTCTAATGCTTCAATAAAGGGAATATTTATCTTTAATTTTTTAAGGATTTCTAACAATTTTGTAAATCGGTTATCCCTATTTTGTTTTTTCAATCTTTGAGGAAATAGAGGTGGTCGTTTTTCTACAGTAATTTTTATTAGTTCAGGCAGATATTCTATGTTTGGATATATTTTATTAATTCCTTTTTCAATTTCCACCTTCTCTTTCTGAGTTTCAACTTCTTTTTGCACTCTCATTTCTAATTCTTTTCCACTTATTAATCGAATAACATTAATTTGCTCTTTATTTTGATCTTCTGGATTGATCTTAACATTACTGGGAAGAGTTTCTGAAGGTCTATTATTAAGCGTTGTGAAACTATGTCTTAATTGATTCTCAATGTTCTTAATCGCAACACCCTGAGTTTGTAAATGATCATCCATATTTAAAATTAATTCTTCAGTATAAAACTTCTTTTCTTAAATTGTGGGTTACTATTAAAACCTTGAGGATAAGAAGTTCTATAGTTTAAGTTTCCTTGGTTGTTCAAAATTTTTAGTGGGTTCACAGAATTGTATCCCCATTGTGGGTTAATAGTAGCATTTTTATTATTAATCCAGTTAAAACTGGGGTGATTCTTCAAACTAGAATTATAATGATTCAAATAAGGATTTTTGGGTCTATTATTTATAGCATTTAAGGTCTCATAGAGTGTTTGAGATTCTATTATCTATCTTAATGAATTTTCCTCTACCACTGGGGGTGTTTGAGAATAATTCATTCTGTACTAATCTATTTTCTTCGAAAGGGCAACAATTTGAGAAAATATCATAGTTATAGTATCAGAATCATGAATACTAGCTACTCTCTTAGGATTTACCCGGTTAGAGGGCCATTGAAAATTGTTAGTACCTATCTCTTCTATTAACGAATATGCTTCATCAAAAGGTTTTGACATTAATGATCCAACAATAGCAGCATCTATAATCGATCTATCAAATCCCACTAATTTGTTATAAAATGTTTGAATTATTAAGAAATATGGTAAATCATGTTGTGGACATTTCCTAAGGAGATCTTTAAATCTTTCCCAAGCTTTATATATTGATTCCCCTTCAAACTGACCAAAGATGTAATATCATTTCTTAGATTAGCATTTTCTTATAAAGGGAAATATTTTGACAGATATTATTGTGAAAGTTCTCCCCAACTTCTGATAGATCCAAGTGCTAACAAATATAACCATGCCTTGGCTTTATCCTTTAATGAAAAAGGAAAAAGTCTAAATTTAACAGCATCATTCGACACTCCATCAAATTTAAAAGTAGCACATAGTTCTAGAAAACTAGCAAGATGTAATTAGGATCTTCATTAGGTGTTCCTCCAAATTGATTATTTTGTATGATTTTGATAACAACAGGTTTAAGCTCAAATGAATTAGCAACAACATCAGGATTTTGGATAATTAAGTGAATTCCATCTGTTGTTGGGTTAGCATAATCTCTTTAAGGTCTTAGTAAATTTTCATTTTCGTTTGGTTGATTACCTAATTTGTTCACCATTTTGTGAGGATCTTCAGATTATTTTTGTTGTTTTCGAATTTATCTAACAGTACGATCTAATTTTGAATCATAAGGCACTAACCTATGGATCCAATCCAATGCATATAAAATTACACAAAACACACTAAAAAAAAAGCAAGCACACACAATTGCAAACTACAAAGTAAAGGTTTCCAAATACTATAATTTTAACAGTTAGTGTTTTATACCTTCCCAAGCAACAATGCTAAAAACTTGATCTGGTGCACTGCTTTCTTACGTAAATATTCAAAGATAGTTTTAGTTCAGTTTCACAATAAGATTAATTTAATAATTAGGCAGTCACTCATATATGCAAATATACGTATCTTTCAAGTAATATAGGGCTCTAGTGGAGTACTGAAAATCAATCCCACGAGGAAGGTTGGATCTTTTCAAAGTATGGCAAAGATTTGAAATCAAATACTCAATTCACAATGCAAGTTCAATTACTATTTAAGTTGCTAGTATAAAGATAACAAAACCAAAATTAACTATAATTACTTTATAAATTTCTAAACAGGATAAACTAACACACACTAAGTATTGCATTGTAAGGGTCGAATATGGAAATGAGCATTGACAAAATAATAATAATTTGTATTGTGCCAAATAGGAGCATTCATATTCTTTGCCCATGTCATAGTACTCCATCTTCTAAGTTATGTAAAGAACATTGACAAATCCTAGGCTTAGTCACTAAATCCATAGTTAGGCTGGGAGGATACTGGCTCTCACTTAAGAGCTCTCACTTCCCTTCACCTGAAGACTAACCCTAGCTTTACTTACCAAACTTTAGGACCAAATTAAGGATTTCAGTCTGTCACTCTAAAATCTTTAATTCGACGCCCATCAAACCACATCTTGCAATTTATTTACACTCAATTCCTATGAACTACGCAACTCATTAATGAACATTGAATGAATTCTCCACAATTATTGTAGAACACCTAGTCCTTTTGGATTGAATGTTTCACAACAAATTTTAACAATTTAATTAGCCAGATCAAAAACTAATTGAAGTTCAAAGTGAAAAATCATCACAATTTCTTAACATTCTTATGGCACATCAAATCTACATCAACACTTCACTACATCTTATTGCAAGAAGAAAGACAAAGAAATATACTCAAAATTCATGAGAAAGATACAACAATATATGGATTTTATATATAAAATCAAAGTCATACAAACCACAAAAGTAAATACAACTTATCTTAATTTCTTCTCCAAGCAGATCCCTTGAAGTTTTTTTGAATCCTTTTCTCTCTTCACTACAACACTGAATTCTCTCTTTAGAATAGTAAGGAGGAAGCAATCTCTTACTTTCCTCCTTCTCCTACACTCTTTAGAGAAGAATCCCTCACAAAACAAGACTTCTACACACTTAAACACACTTACCACACACTCTCCACAAACCCTAACACACTTTTCTCACTCTAAAGACTTCTCTCCTTCTCTTTTTTCTCTTTCTTGGTGTCCAAATCTATTTGAAATAGTTTAGAAACGAACTCCCTACAAGTTTCCTCAAGCAACCCTTCAAAAATCATCCAAATGCATTGAATTTGACTTAAACCGATATAGGGCACCAGCGGTGCTGGATAGGTTGCTGGCGGCACTGGGCCACCATTTAAATTTTGAACTCTCTATATTTAGGCACTGGTGGCACCCATTCTGGCATCCGCAGAGTCGGTGATAACGTTATCAAATGGTTGCCATCTAAATTATACCCATTCTGGCATTAGTTTGACACTTCTAACTGTTGACCTCATTTTTGATGAGGTCTTCTCTTCTTCTTTTTAGTGCTTAGGATCTAGCCTTAGGCTTTTCCTTTGACTATCTTAGAGGACTAGAATTGGGTCCCACCTTTTAGAAACTCAAACCACTTCTTAACTCCCTTCAAACTCCATAAACTTGACTATAGACCCCTAATCACCTAGAGGGTTGAAATCAAATGTGGAAGTTTAAGGATGAGTTCCTATAATACTCTTTGGCCTTAGGACTGCCTACAGGTGGCACTGGTGCAGTGAAGGGGCTGACTTACACACACACTACACTTATACACTACACTTTCACACACCCATACCTAACTTGACCTCCTGACTCATGTAGGTGATTCACATGGATGGTCCTTAACCCCTAAGCCCTTGGCTAAGAGGGTTAGGAACAACATAGTGAATGCCTCAAATGGGTCCCTTCATGGCTCATGTGGGCTTGATATGGCTTCATGGCTCATGTGGGCTTGATATGGCTTCATGGCTCAACCAAAATGATTTCACTCCACTTACATCCACCCAATCTTCAATTTTCCAAATTTTCAATTTTTGACCCCCGGGACCCTACACCCGCCTAACTCTACCCAAAACCCTTGAAATTACCCAAATTTTTCAAAATTTCCTAAATCACCCAAAATTCCTCAAAATTGATCTTAAACATTTCCACATTACTGAAATTGATCATCCATACCCAAAAATACCAAAAATTCCAAAAATACCTCCAAATACCCTCCAAATACCCAAAATACCCCTCTTGGCCAAAAAATCCAAAAATTCAGAAAATTCCCAGAAAATTCTAGAAAATCCCAAATATTCCCAATTTTATTTTGTCCAACGACACCATGGGCCAATTTTGTCAATTTACCCTACTTTTGTCAAAACCCCCATTTGACCCATTTTAACTCTAAAGTGAACCCAATGTCAAACCAAACCTACCCAATTGACCCAAATTCTGGTCCAATTCAGTTCTAAACTTCAATTCAACATTCCCAACACCAATCTAGACCAAATTCAAGTCCAATTTGATTGACATTTGGATCCAATTTCACTTTTAGCCTTAAAGCCCAATTTGGACCCATGACCCAAACCTAACCCAAACTCACCCAATTCAAACTCCAATTAACCCCAAATCTTTTCTAAATCTTCCTTAACATTCCCACAAATAAAACACTAACATGATTTGCCCAAAATTTAGACCCAAACCCCACTCAAATTTAACCCAAAGCTAAAAGGCCCATTTTTGACCTAAACCCAAACCTAACCCAAATGAGCCCAAACCCCAAAATCAAAGCCCAACCAAAGTCAAAACCTCTTTGAAACACTCCCATAAATATTTCTCAACATTAATTTTTCATCAATTTTAACCCTAGCCCAACATTGGCCCAAGTTTGCCCAATTTGACCTACATAGTCCCACTTACCAAATAAATCCAAATTCAAACCAATTCAACCCCAAATCACACTAAATTGACTCCAAGCCCTTCATGGAACATCCCTAAACCAATTATAACACTTATTTGACAAGGTCCTTCACAAAATCTTCACCCAAATGCCCATCCTAAAATCAAAAAGCCCATTCCCCTTAAACTTTCCTAAAAGCCCACTTCCTTCAAATTCAAAAGCCCAAACTCATCTAAAGCCCACATGGCACTTCCCCTCATCATCCATTTAATCAAAATTGCCCCTAAGTTTTAAAGTCATCAATTAAACAATTCCAAATCAAGCCCCATACAAATTCCCATTAAAATATCAAAATTTTCTTAAATCCCTTTTTATGAAATTGACCCAAGCTTTTCCCAAGCCAAATGGAGCCAAGGGTGAGCCATTCACAAGCCATATGGAGCCATGAAAGTTTGGCATGTGACCATGCCATTAATGGTAAAAGGAGGGGCTCCTTTCCTAATCTTTCATTAAGCTTTTTTAACCTTATCCATGACACACTCTAAACCATGTTTAGCCACCTCATCATGGATAGAGACCACACCATTCTCTCTTGGCTGACCCAACTGATCCTCTCAGCCCAAAATCAGGCTATGGGGAGGTGCCCCCAACCCAAACCAATGGGTTGACCAAATTGAAGCCAAAATGACCCCTTCTCCATTCCATTTTAATTCAAAGCCTTTACACATGTCAAACTCCAATTGACTGCACCAACTTCAAGCCCTGGACTCCCTGACCCTGAAGGTGACCCATGCCTGCCGGCCAGCCGCTTGGATCGCCGGAAAACACCATGGCCGAGACCTTGGGAGGAGCCAAACTTTGGAATTCCACCTCGCTCGAGCTGCCCCATGCCCAATGGCCACCATGGCTGTTCTTCCCATGACCAGAGCAGCTGATCCCAACCCTTGGCCATCCCTGGGAGGCTCTCCAGCCACCTCTATTTAAACCCGACCCCCTCACGGCCATGAAGGAGAGTTGCACAAACCTTGCCGAAACTCTGCCAAAATTGTTCCAAACCTTCTCCACCCTTAGAGCAGTTGATCCCCAGTGTCAATTTGCCCTAATCCCCACTGACAAAACCCAATTTCTCAACTGAAATTCCACCCAAAACCAGGACACTTCTCCACAGTGAGCCAATCCCCAAATTGATTGGTTCTACACCTTCACCAGACCAGGGGAAGGTGTCCACCAGCAAAAGCCCCATCTCCAGGCCTCCCAGTTGCTCCAGCCTCCAAGCTTTGTGATCGGCTGTGGTCGAAATCCAACCTAGACAATTCACCGCGACTAGGAGACTTCATCTGGAGCTTGCTAGGATCCAATCGAAGGTGCAACAACTCTCAGATTGAAGCCACACTTCTCTGAGCAAAGGTATGAGCTAATTCTTCATCCCGAGCTTCTAGAGATTCTCCATTTCAAATGCTTTAATTTCAATGCATGATAGCCGTATAGATGTGTTCCTCTCTTCAAGACAAATCCATAGAGCATAAGAACATGAAAATCCATTGAGTATCGAGTGAGATATTAGGGATTTAGAGTGGACGGCTCTCGGGTGAGGACACTTGGGGACGATGAACGGATGCCGTTCCTTTAATACACGCGCAGACGGACGGCCAGGATCGCGTCGGATCAGAAGACGGACCGATACAGCGGGCCCCGGGAGCGCCGAGTCGGATGGCGGCGTCGAATGGGAGCGCGCCACGCGGCGTTTCGGAGTCTGCCGAGGCTGACGCGGCGCCGCGTGGATAAATAGAAAATTAGGGTATTTTTGATTTATTTAATTCCCTAAACTTCAAAAATTCATAACTTTGTGTAGAAAAATCAGAAAAATAAAATAAAAATACCCTCTTGCTCAGTGAACAAAGGAGAATAATGTGGAAAAGAAATCATTCAATTTCATTAAGTATTTTATTTTTTATAATTTATTTACTCTCTGCATACTTTTAATTCTCCATGCATGTATACAATTCACCATGGCATGAGACCATAGGAGCTTTTGAAGCCTCCGAATTTGGGAACATTCCCCGAATTTTCCAAAGTCGAGGCCATCCCTATGAAGAGTTATTGATTTTTCAAATTCATGTTACTCGTTTTGAGTATTTTAATTCCAATAAATAGCATGTTGTGAAATAAATTCTAGGAAAATTTGATGATGTTCCTTATGACCAGAGAACCCTAGGAAAAATAGGTTTTGAGTTAGTTCATTTAAAACAACCCTAATTAGCTTAAACACCCAAAATGGATCTCTAATTAATTAGAGCTAACCATACATCAAATTGACTTGAAATCAATTCTCCACTGACCTTTAGGATTAGAGGAACCCACCATAAAAATTTGAGGTCAATTGGACTTGGTTAGCCCCACTAATTGGGTTGATTAAGCCATTTAGCCATTTTAAACTTTAAAAATTCATAACTTTCAAAATATCTTTCAAAAATTCACCAAATTAGTTTTGGAGCCTCTCTGATATCAGGGGAATTTAAGAAAATTAAAATTTCAATTTTCTAAAAAAGTTGATTTTTAATATTATTTTAATATTTTTAATAATTAAAAAATAATAAAAATCACAAAAATAATAAAATTCACCAAAATGTCAAATTTTGAATTTTAATCACTTAGGAACAAACCCCATATTTTTCTTAGGTCTATTTAGTGAGATATTAAATTTCAAAGCTTTAGAGTAATTTTAAAATTAAAAAAATATGTTTTCTAGCCTTTTCACTAAAATAATTATAATAAATCATAGAAAAATCAGAAAATTGCAAAATTTTCTTCTCTGATTTCCTTGATATTAGAGAGATTTTTGAAAAATTTAAAATTCATTTTTCAACATTTATTTTATTTTTAAATTTATTAACACTCCAAAACTTAAAATAATTATAATAAAAATAATATAATTCAAAAAATCACCAAAATTGGTCCAAGTGGTCCTCTGGTCATTAGGAATGTCCCCTAATTTTCTTAAGGACAGAAACTTTCCCTTGGTTATGTTATTAAATTTTCCTTAAAAATCTCTATTTTCTACCAAAAATAATTATATAAATAAATTAAATACAGAAAAACCACATTTTCTCCTCTCATGTCTTTATTGACATATGAGTGAAGTCACATAAAAATTTCAAGTTCATTTGAGTTCAATTTAGTGAGTTATGAAATTATTAAGCTTAAAGGGTAAAAATGGTAATTAAAAAATCTTAATCCTTAATTAAAACTTTAGGTTTAATAAAAAAATTAACAAGTAAAATATTTGATCCTAATCTGATTTGGATGATTGAAATTTAAATAATTAAAGGGTAGAAACCCATTAAACAATTTAAAATGATTAAACTTTAATTAAATAATTGATTAAATTTGGAAGAATAATAAAATTGGAATTAATAAAATAGGGATATTATTAGGAAGAGATTTATTCTTTAATTTAAAAATCCCTAAATTAATTATCTCATTAATATTCAATTCTTAATTAAAATGATAACTCAAATTTAAAATATATTAAAAGACTTAATCATTAAACTAAAATTAAATTATTAAACTCTTTTAAAAATTTCAATTAAAATTAAAAATAAAATTAAATTAAAAATTAAATTAAATTAAGTAAATTAAATTGGATTAAATTAAATTAAATTAAATTAAATTAAATCAAAATTAAATTAAATTAAATAAATCAAATTAAAATAAATTAAATAAACAAATTAAATTAAATCAAATTAAATTAAATTAAATTAAATTAAATCAAATTAAATTAAATTAAACTAAATTAAATCAAATTAAATTAAATTAAATTAAATTAAATTAAAAATTAAATTAAATTAAATTAAATTAAATTAAAAATTAAATTAAATTAAATTAAATTAAATTAAATTAAAATTAAATCAAATCAAATTAATTTAATGTAACATCAAACCAAACTAAATTGAATTAAATTGAATTAAATTAAATTAAAACTCAATTAAATTAAATTAAATTAAATTAAGTTGAATTAAATATAACATCACCAAAGACATAAAGAATTCAAAATAAATCTAAAATAACTTGAACACTATTCCAAATTAATTGAAATTAAACTAAATCACAAATCATTTGAATACCAATTTACCCTCGAAAGCTTTAGTTATCATAACTCCTAAACAGAATATTAAATGAAATGTTACTTCATTTATAGGATATTCAAATGTCCTAGTTCTCTGAGCAAGATAACAAAACTTGAGATTCTTGGACGATTAATTCATTTGTGTAATTGAATCCATTTGGACTTAAAACAATTCTAGCAATATTGAAAAGATGTTTAAGATTCTTCTTAAACACTTTCTCAATATGATAGGATGTTTATAAGAACAATTGGACTTAATTGTTCTTTGATGAAGAAAATCGTCCTCAAACCAAAACACAAAGACCTAGACGTCATAGGAAATGACTAGCTATAGGATTAGGAATTTGGTAGAAAACCATAACCCTTCCCTTAGCTTTACCTAGGAACTTGCTTAAATATTCTAATTGTGTTTTAAGTGCAGCTTGGGATGACAGGAAGACCCTCCAGGTACGCTGTTATGTTATTGCAATTTACTTTCTTGTAATTTACATTATTGCAATTTATTTAACTGCATTGCACTTACGTTTCTTGTATGATAAACAACTGTTGCATGAAAACCCACACCTTTAGGATAGCCCCTAAAACTGAAACCAAAACTAAATTAAAAGTCATTGCAAGATAAAATTCACCGCCACAACATTTCAAAATATAAAACAACTCAAAATTTAATCACAAACAGAACACAAAACTACAATTACAACTAAATTAAAACGTCCTGTTGGATGATCGGGAATACCTCGGATGATGTAACCTACGTGTTGCTAACGGGATTTCCCACGGTATAAATGAAAGTGTGGAACTCATTTAGTTGAGTTTAGCAAATTCATCTGGACTAAGTGAATCCGATAAAAATAATGATGCCGGAAGGATGGAACCGTGGGATCTTAACCGGTGTCGTTATAATCAACTTTAAGATTTGTTTTAATTAAAGTATTGAAAACACTTGGAAATTAAGATTTTCTCTAAACCAAAACACTTTTCTCATCTCCTGATTTATGATTTCTAAAACTAAACCTCTGCGACAACAGGGAGCTCGGAGCATGGTGGGCAGCACAGCCATCGTCATCAGCAAAACCCGAATCTACTTCAGCAAAACTTTCCTAGAATTAAATAACAAACCCATAGGACTTCGAGGTAGTTTGCCTAGTGCAACATAAATCCTCAACTCTTCGTTAGGCATTTGCATTGCAAATTAAGCCCTAACCGGTCTTAGGATTCCGAGGTAGTCGTCTGATACGACGTAAACCCTCACATCTTCGAGGCTATTTGTGTGATTTTATCATACAAATATAAGTCCTAATTAATTAAAATTGACAAGATCAAAACATTTAAATAAATATTAGGACTTTCCTAAACTCAAGCCAAACAATAGGATAGTCGGGAAATTACTAAAGTTCACTTCGAATCTGTGATTTCTCCTACTTTTCTTCCTTTGGATTCCCAAAACAAAATGTTCCAAATTTGATCCATTCCTTATTGAAATTCCAAACTTCAATCCTTTGAGAACTTAAACTTTGAAATTCTTGAGAGCAGAATTATTGATTATTATCGAGAGTTTTCTTAGGTGATTCCTGTCACTTAAGATGTAATTAACTATAGGGGCTTGCCCTTATAGGGAATTTTAAAGAACCCAGGTAATATAAACCCTGCTTAATGCTTTCATATTAAGCAGGGGAATTTGTCGGCTTATAAAATTGGTTCGCAGACCAAACGGATGTCACAAATCTTCTAGTTTATTTAATTGAGCCCCACCGTAAAGCAGTGTGTCTATCCTTAGGGATAGAGACACGGTTTGTGGTGCGGTGCTCGTTTATATAAACTATTTGGGATGTGAGATCGGTTTAATCTCATATCTTAAAACCTTCAAATTTAAAATTATTTTCAAAATCAAATACTACTTTTCAAATTATTTATTTAAATTAAATTAAAAATTCGCCGACAATTTCTGTAGGCGACCCCTTTTCAAAATAAAACACACAACCTAAAAAAATAATGCCGACACTAACCTTAAAAGAAAAAATTGAGCTAGAATTCCATTACTGGCACCACTAATTTCCTAGCAGAGTTGGTAAAATTATCATTCGCTAAATTAAAAATTATCGACGTTAGTAATGGAAACATTGTCGCCCGTTTTAAAGTAGATTTAATTTCATATATATATATATATATATATATATATATATTCTTTTTGAAAAAGAGCAAAACTAGCTCCTTACATGTTGATATGGAGGATTACATGGTGTTAAGAAACAAGGATCCTCACATACAAAAATACACTCAAAAGAAAAGGATATACTGTTATATATGAAATGTAACAGTGTAACAAAAAAATATGTAAATTTGTAACTACATATTTCCAAATTCAGCCTGCACCTGCTCCAATAGCTAAAAAACCAAACCATGTTGAGGTTGAGTGATTCTGAGATAGGGAAAAGGCATTTGATCACCAGCAAGAAGAAAAGAGAGAGTGGGAGGTGGGGAGTTAGAGATTCCGCCGGTACAGTAATCCCGGCTTCCCTAGCTAACCAATTAGCCGGAAGGTTGCCCTCTCTATAAATGAACTGATAATGGTAACTGCAATTGCTTCTCAAGTCTTAAATTTTATCCATCCACAGTTGGATATGCCAAGGGAGGGAGTCAGCATCCCCCAAGGATTGAAACAAAATAGCAGAATCCACCTCCACAATCAGGGAGGACCAATGAAAGTGAGCAGCTACCTTGAAAGCCCGAAGAACGAAGAATGACTTCGACTTCAAAGGCATCAACAACTCGACGGTGGATCCGGAAGAAAGTTAAGCACTTGCCATTACAGCTTCGTAACACCCCCACCCCAGCTCCCCGGGTGGAGAAACCGCCATCGCATTTACCTCGATATAGGGGTAAGTTGGGTTCGTCCAAAGACACACAGGTGATGGTAGGTAGCACCCTCCTAGCAGCAGATGGGAAAGAGCAGAAATTAGGATACCCTTTCCAATGAATTAACTTGGCAATGTAGGAGAGACTATTCCTAGCCACTTTCTTGGCACATGGGGTAACATTATCAAAAGTAGAGTTATTCCTGCTCATCCATATAAACCAGGGAATGATATATGAGACATCCCCCAAATTTGCTTTCTTCCACTCTAACCAGCAAGAAGATAGACATCTCCAGGATAGATTGATAAGATTCAACTTAAAGAACTCGTGTACAGTAAGCCCGGAACTCGTTGGGAGAAAGGACACTCAAAGAAAAGATGTGAATGGGATTCCTCATCCTTCATACACAATCCGCAAGAAGAGGGACCCCTCAAACCTTTTAACTTGAGGAGGTCATCAGTGGGAAGGACATTATGGAGCAGCTTCCAGCAAAAAAAGGACATAGAGGAAGTTTGATATTTATTCCAAATGGCACAGTCCCTTGGAGAAGCGTGCCACTGGAACAACTTTGAGTAAATAACTTTAGATAAACTTTGAGATTTAAAAGCAACCCAACTAATTCTATCAGGTCTGGAGGGGTGTAGAGGTATAGCAGCCACCAGCTTTGCAGAATCAGGTTGAAGAAGGGAAGTGAGCCTGGGAAGAGATCATTCACCATTGCTCCAGCAGTCAGCAACCTTCAGCAGGGGAGCTTTTGTGACATTAGGGGCTGGCAGAAGCCAGTCCTCAGGGCACCACTTGTCCAAGCAGAAGGAGATTTGGCCACAACCCAGCTCCCAAGGGAATATATCATGAACCTTGGGTCTAGCTTGAAGCATGTTGACCCACACTCGAGAGTCTCCCAACTTCCTGGATACCAAAGCTGGGTGAGAATCTCTACAGTACTTGCCCATCATGAATTTAGCTCAAAGGGAATTTTGTGATTGAAATCTGATCCACAACATGACCTGGCTGATCCGGGAGATTTGATTCGGACTTTTAACCCCAATACCCCCGACCAAGCAGGTTTAGCAACCTTAAGCCGTGAAGTCCAATGCAGTTGCCTCCTATTCCTGCACTACGTAAATATGTTAAAAAGCCTTTCCATCTACATACGAGTTGATTCGGTCATAGCTATCATCCGAAGGGTGTAGGAAGGGAAGGTAGTGAGAATGCTTTTAAGAAGTGTGATCCTCCCTCCACTGGGTAAGAAGGAATGGGACCAGCTAGAAAGCTGATTATGAATCTTCTGGAGAATGGAGTCAAAGTGGGTCTGCTTAACTCTCCCTCTGAGTAATGGAACACCAAGATAAATAAGAGGGCCAGGAGGACTTCTGAAACCAGTAAACTGAAGGATCCAACTCTTATGACTGAGTGCCATTCTTTTATGGCATATCAATTGTCATTTATCAGCATTGAATTGTAAACCTGAGCAAGCCTGGAAATGCTGGAGACATTTCATAATATACTTAACAGCATTCTTCTGAGCATTAGAGAAAATAATCACATCATCAACATAAATGAGATGGGAAATATGGATATTGGACTTATGATGGTATCTATAAAGGTGTTGGGACTGGTTAGGGGAGTTGAGCACCCTGGAAAGATAGTCCATGGCTAAAATGAAAAAGGAGGGGGACAAGGGGTCACCTTGCTTAAGACCCCTAGAAGCAACAAAATTACCCCAAGCTTGACCATTGATAAGGATGGAGTGACTATTCGATTGGAGCCATCTGTGGATAAGATTGCAAAACTGCTCAGAAAATCCCCTAGCAGATAGAACATCTAGAAGAAAATCCCAATGGAGAGTATCATAGGCCTTACTGATGTCCAGCTTATAGATGAGATTCCCACCTCTACACCTCCTATCCAGATCCAGAAGAATTTCATGGGCCAATAGGACATTGTCAGTAATGGAACAGCCATGAACAAATGCAGATTGGCTGGGAGATATAATTTTATCTAAGAGAGGCTGTAGTCTAGAAACCAGGATCTTGCTGATGGTCTTACTGATAACAGATGACAGACTAATAGGCCTATAAAGATTCCATGATTCAGCCTTAGTTGATTTAGGAATTAAAACAATATTAGAGTGATTAAAGTAGTATGGAATGTCCTGCCCCTGGAAGAAAGACTGGATAGAAAGGATCACCTCCAGCTTAACAATGCTCCATGCTTTCTTATAGAAGTCAGCAGTAAATCCATCAGGACCTGCTGCTTTAGAACTATCAAGAGTGGAAATGGCAGCCCGTACTTCCCGCTCGCAGGAATTTGACACAACTCAATGTTGCCGCTGAACCGTGCATCCTGAGCAAATAAAGATTTATCAAACTGGGTTCTCTCTAGCTGGGGTTGGCTGAGAATGTGCTGATAGTACTGGACAACATCAAGTGCAATGGCAGAATTATCAGTGAGGAGGGTACCATCAGTAGAAATGATATTATGAATATTATTGCATCTTCTCTTGTATTTGATATGAGCATGAAAAAATTTTGTATTCCTGTCTCCATCTGTAAAAATATTCACAGCTGCTTTTTGCTTTAATAGTAGTTCCTGAATATGGTTAGTGGTGAGTAAGTTTTCCTGAGCTTGAAGAAGAAGGCCATCCAAGGATTCATTTTCCAACACTTCCTTTTCTAACTGGGCCACCTTCCTGCTAGCAACCTCCACAGCAGAAAACACATCTCCAAAAACAGTCCAGCTCCACTTCTTTAGGCCCTTGCCCACCTTCTGATGAAGAAGGGAAAGCCTAGTCCAATGGTCAGGGTGAGGGACCCCTGACCACAAAGAAGCCACCTCAGCAAGGAAAGAGTCATTAGCTGACCAAAAATTTAGATATCCGAAAGGGAATTGCTTGTAGGTGGGGGAGGAGAAGTAATGGTAATGAGAAGAGGTCTATGGTCCGATCCAAGCAAGTGGAAGGTGGGTCACAAAAGTATGGAGAAAATGGGATCTGTCGGCATCCATTCACCAAGAATGCGTCCGGCCTCTCCCACAGCCCTTCCTCTCTTCCAAGTAAATTCAAGACCAGAAAATCCCAAATCAGAGAAACCAACAAGAGATATATTATTACAGAAGTTATTCATGGTGGTGATATTAGGTGGTCTCCCCCCCCCCAACTTCTCAACAGAGGTAGAGATGCAATTAAAGTCTCCCCCAACCAACCAAGGAGAGTCCAGATCATTTCCAATGGAATGGAGAGAAGCCCACAGCTCCAGCCTATCATTCTTAGTACAACCAGCATATATGAAAGAAGCCACACCTTGCATCCCATGAAGAGAGAATGAAATGTGAAGAAGTTGTCTTTGGTCCAAAAGAACAGACCACCTGAGTTCATGTCTACAGAAAATCCAGATTTTATTGCTGATGTTAGAGTAATGGGAGAAGCCAGGGAATTTAAGGAGAATTTTTTCAGGTTTTTTATGGACCATAGGATCAAGCAGGACTATGCACCAAAATTTTTTGCTTTCTATTCAGGTTGATTAATCTTTGGAGGGATGAGGGGTGAGCAGCCCCTCTAATATTCCAACAAATGATGTTAATCATTAGGTATTGGAAGATTGTGCTGGGGGGTAAATAGCATATTGAGATTTTGATCTGGTTCTCCCTCTAGTGTTCACCTGGGGTGCAGCTGCCAGGAGAGAATCCAGCTCTTCTACTGATGGGGTAGGGTGGAGCCTGAGAAGTTCTTTACTGTTTTTCCTTTTCTTTTTAGGGGTAATGACATGCCACTCTCCCTCAGTCAGATGATTCTTACTAGCAGTAGGGTCAGATGAAGTAGTAGGGGAGATGATGGCAACAGGAAGAGCTTCCTCCCTCATTCTACCCAGGGGAGAGTAGTCAGAAGGAAAGGGGAAGATTGGAGGGGAAGAGGTTGAAGTAGTAAATTGTGAGGGGTGAATAGGGGATGGAGGGGGGATGAGGGGGGGATGGGATGACCTATGAGAAGGTGAGGTGGGTAGGGGGAACATGCCTAACCGTGGGGGAGCCGGGTGAAGTGAGGGGGGCAGGAGGAAGTCTAAGTGTGGGGAGCTGGGTAAATTCTGAGGAAGGGAAGGTAAGGATTCAGCAGTACCAGGTAAATTTGATGGTTTAGAGGGGGGAAGAGAACAATTACCCATTAGAGGGTTAGAAAGGGATTGAGGTGAAGAGATAGGATGGGGGGAAAGGTTCACAGCTGGTGGGACAGGTCCCAGGACACCAGCAGAGATTGAAGCAGGCACCTCAGCATGCTTTCTTGAGGGGGGATGGAGTCTATAGCATTTGTTAACTGTGTGTCCAAACATTCTGCAATGACTGCAGTAATAAGGCTGCTGCTCCATGATCACGGCACTCGCCGCAGGCCTCCCCAGCAGATCCTACCCAAAGCCTCTTAATTTTAGGGAGGGTAACATCTCTCTCAATTAAAACCCTTGCAGCCGCAGGTCTGGCCTTCTTCTTGGTGGGATTGTCCATCCTCAAAGGAGTGCCAATAGCTTTGGCAATGTTGAAGAGGGCTTTCTGATTAAAAAATATGAGAGGGAGCTCAGGAAATTTAAACCAGATGGGAACAACTGGTGGCTCATTCCTGGGGTTGAACTTTGGGGTCCATTTGAAAACTCTCATCTTAGAGCCAGCAATAATCACAGCCTTTTTTGCAAAGAGCCTTGCAAAATATTCCTCAGTAGATAATTGAATGAGAAGATGTCTACCATCAAGTAGACCCAGCTGCCAGGTACCAACAAACTGAAAGGACTCAAAAAACTTTCTAACCAGTTCCATTCGTGGGTGTCCAAGAGCAAACTTTCCAATGAGAGTGAGTTTCACCTCCTCATTGAGTTGCAAAATATCCTGAGCAGAAAAAAAGACAGCAGGCTCACCATCTTTGGTTCTAGTTGGATGAACAAAAGGGCAAGTCGACCTTCCTGCAAAGAACATCATGGAGGTATTGTGGGAAGAAGGTTCCTTCAGGATTGGCCTCCACATTTTTGCTGGTACCAACAACACTAGCAAAAGTGTCCTTAGACCACTGAATATTAGTATCCAGGTCCAGCTGCTGTGCCATAAAGCCAACAACAACCTCCATCATAGAAATCCAGAGCAATCCAACAGTAACCAGTCCAATGAATTTGAAAAATCAAGAGCCCGGGAAGGAGAAAAAACAGCAGACCACCTCAATTAACCAAAACCACCAAATAGCCTACCTTCCCTAAGCCCCACCACACCAGCAGCAAGCCTCCCACAGATCACCGCCGCCATGGAAGCCAAGGAAACCCTAGCAGAGCACCTCCCTCCATCTTGTTTTGTTCATATATATATATATATATATATATATATATATATATATATATATATATATATATATATATATGATTTTGAAAAGTAACATTTTAATTTGAAAATATGAAATCAAACCAATCTCTTATATGCACTAGTTTAAATAAAAGAGCATAACATTTCAAGCTATGCATCTATCCCGATGAATAGACACATTACTTGAAGATGAGGCTCATTTAAATAAACTAAGAAATCTTGACATTCTTTTAGTTAATGAACCATTTATGTTAATTGACAAGTTCCCCTACTTAATATGGGAGATTAAATAGGGTTTATATTACATGAGTTCTTAAAGTTCCCTATAAGGGCAAGCCTCTATAGTTAATTACATCTAAAATGACCTAAGTTACCTAAAAATACTCTCGATTTCGATCAGGAAATATTGTCTTCATGAATACTAAAGTATTAGGATTTTAAAGGTCAAACATAGGAAACTCAAATGGTAAAGGTGCGAATGGGATGATTATTTTGGAATCCAAAGGAAGAAAGCTAAGAGATGTCATAGATCCTGAGGAGAACCTTAGTGTCTTCCAAGACTACTATATGGTTTGGCTTCAATTTAGAAGAGATATTTTTTAATGTTTCATCCTACATATTTTTATTATTTAGGGCTTACATTTTCATGATACCGATCATATAGATAGCATGGAAGATAGGAGCATTTATGTCATACGAA
This sequence comes from Papilionanthe hookeriana x Papilionanthe teres, assembly GCA_022702705.1. Classification (NCBI taxonomy): domain Eukaryota; kingdom Viridiplantae; phylum Streptophyta; class Magnoliopsida; order Asparagales; family Orchidaceae; genus Papilionanthe; species Papilionanthe hookeriana x Papilionanthe teres. The sequence continues at coordinate 159,986,697 of CM040421.1, read as the reverse complement.
ACGATAAACTCTGAGTCCTAAGACGAGTTAGGGCTTTTATTGCACGATGTGAAAAAGGCTAGTAGATAAAGTGAGGGTTTATGTCGTACTAGACAAACTACCTCAAATTTTTATGGCTTGTTGTTTATTTCAAAGAAACTTTGCTGTTGTAGACCTTTTTACTCTCTCGAAGATGTTCTTCTGCATCCCTCATCTTGCTGCCATGGTGTTTGTTCCAAGTTCCTCGTTTAAGTAGATTTAAGGTTAGAAGTGTCAGACTGAGGAGGTTGAGAGAAGTATCGAGTTTAGAGTTCAATTTTTTATATAGCTATCAAGTTTTATGTTGTAGTCATAATTATATAAATGTCTAATTAAGGGGCTATTTAAGTTGATTAGAGCGGCACTGGTTAGGATCCCACGGTTCCCTCATTCCAACACCACTATTTTCTTTTGATTCACTTAGTCTAAATGAATTCACAAAAATCAAATAAATGAATTAAATAAACTCATCCAGACCAAGGAAATCTCATTAGCAGCTGTAGGTTGCCTCATTCGAGGGATTCTCGATCATCCAAAGAGACAAATTATATTAGTTGCAATTGTCTTTGTTTTGTTTTTTTGTGATTTAATTTTTCGAGTTGTCTTATATTTTTTTTTATTGTGAATATTGTTTTGATTTGATTTTGGTTTGACGTGCAAGGTGGCATAATTTGCAGAAAATGAAAAGTATTGGAAAATAATGTGACCTAAAGAAAAATACTGCAAGTAAACAATAAAAGGGTACCACTCCTTCTCTCGCACCCCAGCTGAAATGTAAATATTTTTGGTGTATATATAATCTCACATGGAATTAAAATATGTTGCACAGAAGGAAAACAGAAAGAACTGGTTTAAAGTGTGACTACCGAGCCCTAAGACTTAACTTGGTCGAATCCTGTTCATAGGATGATCTTCTTAAGAGAGGCATAATAGGTTTAGTTGTCCTCCAAGATATCCAAAAGACCATAAAAGTGTTCAAGGTATGACCCTAAATGAATTTTAAGAATTTTTGGAATGTCCATAGTTCCTCTGAATTTATTATGTTGCTAAATCATTCATCCATTACAATGTAAGGTTTAGTAAGTGTGTTTTAACCCTATGCTCAGTAACCTTTAATGTTTTAATCATCCTATGAGTGGGGTAACTATCACTTGATATTTCATTTATAAACTATGAGAGTGAAGACCTTTAAGGATAAATTGATTTTTTAAGGAATTTAGCCATATAATTTAAATTTGGGCTAGTAGTGTTTTCAAAATATTCTTAATCAATTATGATTTCTTTTCTAAAGCTCATTAATCAAAATTTTGGATTATGCCTAGTACATTACTAAGCTCTTAAGGGTAAATTTGTAATTATTGGAATGTTAAGTTAAATGTCATTTAATCTTTATCCATGATTATATTATCATCAAACCATTAGCTAGGGGTCCCAAATTAGTGAGCTATTATTTAACAAATTCAAACCCCTATACCTTAGAATCATCTGATTTAATTAACTTCCAATTTATGAAAATTAGGGGAAATTACAATTGTACCCTTGTTGTGAAAAGAGTTGAGATTGGTTTCAACCTTTTAATCCCTTATGTTTCAATCATCTAACAAAGTTTAAAAAAAATCATTTATTACCCATTTACCCCTTGGTTTAGCATAAATATTAATTTTAAAGCTTGAATTCCCTAATTACCATTTTGCCACTTTAAGGCCTATCACTTCATAATTCATTAACTTCAAGAATGACTTCAAAATTTTTATGTTACCCCACTCATGGATCAATTAAAATATCAAAGGAGAAAATGTTAATTTTCTAATTTTTATTTTATTTTTATAATTTTTTAATACAAAATATTTGTTTTTATAGTTAAGTCATTAACTTTGCTAAAACAAATCATCTATTCTTAAGAAAATTATTGGAGGTTCACTTAGGTTAAAGGACCACCTATGAGCAATTTTCATGATTTCTGGAGTTTTATTTCAATCATTATATTTATTTTTTTTAGTATTAACTAAATATAAAATATTATTTAAGTGGAAAAATTAGGGTTTATATTTTCTTTAAATCCCTTTAAGTTCAGAGAACCCAAAGAAGCAAATTTACTTTTTTTATGATTTTTTATTTATTATAATTATTTTAGTGCAAAATTAAGGAAAATTCATTTTTAGCCTTTTAAGAAAAAAATTCATAACTTTACTTAGAAAATTAAGAAAATATTTTAATTATTCCCAAGTGACCAGGGAACCAAATGTGATATTTTGGTGAATATTTATATTTTTGTTATTTTTTATGTTTTTTCATTATTTTTAAATATTTAAAATTCAAAATATAATAAAAAATGAAATATTTATTTTAACTCCAATTTTATTTTTTTAAAGTCTCTATGGTCACCAAAAACTCCCTAAACTATTTTTATATTTTTTCATTAGATTTTAATAATTATAATTTTTTTAATGCTAAAAATGTTGTTTTACATAGAAAATCCATTTGAGTGACTAAATCAATTCCAATTGACTTTAAATTTTTATGGGGGAGTTAACATGATTATTTTTTACAATGTGGAATGATTTTTGTGATTTTTTCTATTTATATTATACTTATTTTTTAAGGTTTTAATGAGTTAATTACTTAAAATGCCATTTTTAGTTACTTAAATCCATTTGATAATTTTCCTAGGGTACTCCGATCACAGTGAACTTACGAACCCATTTTTATATTTTTTTATTTATATTTTAATTATTATGATTTTTTAAACAAAATAGAGAGGTTTAACTTGAAAACTAGGGATCTCTCGGCAAGTGACGTCCTCTAACTTTAAAAAGCTCGCAGAAGATCCCTAACAACAGAAGGAATAAACCCTTCAAATCTCATGCCATGATGAATTGTATATAATAAGTTATGATTTAACTTATTTTTGTAGTATTTAATTAATTTTAAAATAAATATAAATAAAATATTTTTTATTTTGTTTCCACATTGTTCTCCTCTGTTCACTGAGCAACAAGGTACCTTCCTTTAATTTTTATGAATTTTCTATACCAAGTTAAGCATTTTTAAAATTTCAGGAATTAAAATAAATAAAAAATCCATTGCCCTAAGTCATCCTAGGCAACATCAAAAGTCTCCACGCATGTTCTTCCCATTTGGCACTATCAGCTGAGTCAGCCCGCTATTCACGCATCAAGAGTTCATCCGGCGTAATCCTGGCCATCCATCTTATACACGCGCGATTTGATGGCTCCTAGTCATCGTCTCAAACTAACTTAACCTATGAGCTATTCACACTAAAATCCTAAGATCTATGCCTAGACTCAACCAAATCACCTCTGGTTTGTTTCTACACATTCATCTACTTGAGACGAACACATCCATATGGTTTATCAACTATGAAATTAAACTTCTCTTCATAATGTCTCAAACTAAGCTCAAAACGAGGGAAAATGGTGTGTACCTTTGCCTGAGAGGTGTGGCCTCAATCAGGTGCTTGCAGAAGCTTTGTTGGGACCTGGTGAACCTCCTGGAAGTGTTGGTTTAGCCTAGTAAATTTTGTGGTTCAGAACTCCTCCTACAGGTGTGAAGGCAGAGGAGAAACTCTAGTGTAGAGAGTTCTGGAGATGGGTCTTTAATGGGGAACTTCCTCTTTACCTCTGGGGAAGCTCAAGTAATGATCAATTTTAGATTTGCTGGAGTGTGGTGAAGTGTCTATTTGTTTACATGATTTTGAGCTCTGAAATTGAGCTCAGACAGTGGTGATCTAGGCTAGGAAATGGCTGGTTTGAGCTTAAGAAGGCAAGGAGAATCTCTTAGAGCAATTTGGCAGATTTTACCCAAGGTTCGGTGTGTTCCCCTGTCGGCGCTTAAAAAGTAAAAGTTTTAATGTGAGTTTTGTTTGGGGTTGCCCACTAGAAGTTGTCGAACACCGGAATCGAAATCTCGTCGCCTGCTTCGGAAGGACGATTTTAATTTAATTATAAATTTAGTTTAGAAAAATATGAAGTCAAACTAATTTCATATTTTCTGAAGTTCAAATGAAAGAGCACTATACCTCAAATCTTGTATCTATCCTGAAGGATAAACACAAAATTTGAGGATGAGGCTCGATCAAATAAACTAAAGAAGTAAATGACATCCGTTTGGTCTGCGAAACCATTTTATTTGCGGACAAGTTCCCCTATTTAATATGAAGGATTAAATAGGTTTTATATTAAGCTGGGTTCAGAAAAGTTTCCTATTAGGCCAAGCCCCTATAGTTAATTACATCTTAGATAATTGGGATAACTGATCCCTGATAAATGCAACGACACAAAAAACTTGGTTCTGCTGGATAAATGCGCTGATGATTTTAGATATGAAAATTATGATTTTATAATATAGGATACTACGCAAGTATACGTATCGTTTATCAAGTAATATAGGACTTTCTAATTAAGCCCCGAGATATCGAACCCACAGGGAAAATGTAAAATCTTTGAAGAAACCAGAAAAATTATCTTTTTACTTCTTGTTATGGTTTTTGAAAGTATGTGTTGATTTTGAAAGGTTTTGAAAGTTGATTTGTCTTTTGAAATTTCCTTAATAAAATGTTAAGCAAGAAATTAAAATTATAATTACTAATAACACTAGATGTAAAATACTATTAACTAGAATATCTTTTTGTTTCCTTTTATGAAGTAGAAATAATTCTTAAGGTATTGTTGTGTAAGTATTTAAATTTACTGTAGAAGCAAATGTGTTCTTTACCCTTACTTTGTTCTATAAAGAACATAGGTTAATTTGAAATTTTTATTATTTTGAACATGGTTAGGCAGGGAAGATACCAGTCTCTCACTCTAGAGTTCCTTCGATTCCCACAACCTAGGGGCTAACTTCTCTTAACAAAACTCAAAATCTCAAACCAAATTAGGGGGTTTTAGCCTGTCACTCTAAAATCCTCTAATTTTTCTCCCTTCCATAAAATATCTTCTAATATTACATTCAATTATATGGACTACTATTCTCGCCCATATAATTGCATGTGATTCTTACTAACTTTTATGAGACAATACCGTATTGGATCTTACATAATATCAAGAAATTTTACAACTTGACAGGCCAAATTAAGAAGTAAACAAAGTTTTTAGAATCAATCTTCACAACTTCTTCCAACTTTTAAACACTTATACCTTCCACAACAATTCTTTATAAATTAATTACTTCTCTATTTAAGAAAGAAAAAGATAAAGTAAACTACTCAGAATGCATTGAGAAAATATAAAAACACATTGATTTTAAATTAAAAACAGTAAGAAAAATAACAAACGAAAGAAAGTATTATTAAAAAAGATTAAAAGTAAACACTTATCTGAAAATCCTCTCCACAAGACTAAGGAAGTTCCTCTATAACTTTGATTCTTCGCTAAACAACTCCTCAGAGCAAGTCTCTCAACTCCGATGACTCAGAATACAGACTTCAGACTTCAATAAAAACTAAACTAAAAGAAATAAAAGAAGTGGGAAGAAGAAGACTTCACTCTGACCCTTTTCTCTTTTCTACTCTCTACTCCTACTCTTATTAAAAACTCTTAAAATGCAGTCGAAGAACAATGGATGTACCCTTCAAAACACAGTGGAAGAGCCTCCTAAAGCCTCTCCTTCAAAATGCAGTGGAAGAGCCTCCTAAAGCCTCATCTAATCTTTCCTAAGACTCTCTTTAAACAATAAACCAAAAGGTACCTTGGTGTCTCTTCAAAATGTGTCCAGATTCAATGTATCTACTAAGGAATGCACCCCTTCATTCAAACTTGCCGCCCAAAGGAAGTTTTGGTAGTTACCACCAAGAGTTACATCACATCCCCTTTGAAATTGGCGCTAAATACATGAAGATTTCGATTTTTAACTGTGGCGACTAAGCATCGGCACAGCGGCGCTTAGCTGCCAGTGCCAAAATTTTGATTTTTCATTATTTTTGCTCCAAATTTAATCCAATTTTGCTCCTTTCATCATGACCATCCATTTTCATCATACATGCAAGAAAAACATAAAATACCTTCCCTTAAAGTGAAATATCATTAAAAATAGGTATAAAAATGTGCATAAAAATATTATATATTTTAGGTGTACCAAAATCCTCCAAACTTAAAATGTTACTTGTCCTCAAGTGAAAATTAATCTCATAGAACATTTTTGCATGCAAATTATGTAAGGGGTTTCTTAGGAAGATAACAAAATTTTGTTCTAGAAATGGAATTATCCAATTTAGAAAAATTTTCAGTAATTAAGACCAACTTAAAGAAAAATGACAAATATAAGTCTCTATCTATTTCAGAAATATTTATAGATTCTTCAAAATAGAGGACTCAAACACCTATTTTTCTCACTTAAAAATCTTTATTTGAAAATAATTTTACTTACTGTATTATAATCTTAAGCTTTAGATTTTTTCCGAACTTATATCTTAAACTTTAGATATGAAACCAATTTTTGATTAGACCCTTAAATCCTCAAGCTTCTCCCCCCTTTTCATATACTACTTTTCACTCTTTTTTTATTTTTTTAATTTTTATATAAGGATAAGGATTACTATATCTGGATAGACCTTTAATGATTTTGAATTTCACCCTTCCATTGAAAATAAATGTCAGATATATATCTTTCACTTAAAAATCATAATAATAATATTTTAAAATTACTCTTCAATAAAAGAAATTTAAGCTTTGAAGAATAAAAGTCAAGTCATCTATTTATACAAAAATATAAAACTTCTTACTAAAGATAGTTTAACTTTATTTAACACTTCTTCATTAAGAAAATTTTAACTTTAAGTTTTTCATGATTACTAGAAATTTTAACTAAATTCTTTTATTCATTTCTATATTAAAAATTTTGTTCCCCTAATATAATTTCATGTACATAATTATTCTCAATCAAAAATAATATTTATTTTTAAGTATTCTTGAGAATCAAATAAAATCTTAGGTTTTTGAAAAATCTTTGTTTTTTTTTAATTCCCCCCCAAACTTTAATTTTTTAATTAAGATAAAACATTTAAGCATAATAAATGATATATGGGTGAGAAATAAAAACTAACAAATCATGCTTGCAGGAATTTTTAATATCCTAATATGCAAGTATAATAATTTAAATAACAGGAGTAAAATGAAATCAAATTTAGTTTTTTAGTTTTTTTTTTATAAGAAAAGTAAAAATTTCAGAAGACTTCTACAGTAGTGGAGGTTTTCAAAGCAAATACAAACCAACAAAAATAACACACTGATACAGATAACAAATGATAGTGGAATTTGAAAAATTTTAAATATTTAGTTTCCTATGTAGAAGTTCCCAATAGTGGTTTATAATCTCCTAACAGTTTTTGAATTAAGGTACACACTATTAAAAACTCTGACATAACATACACATTAAAACATTTACTATTACACACTATCACAAAGCAACATATAAATCCACAATAAAATAACAACAATACCTGAATATGCATAACAGATAAATAGTATAACTACAATCTGCATATTATCAAGGTTCACATCTCACACAATCATCAAATAAAACACTAGACAAAACAAACATCAATAACAACAACATCATAATAAAAACAAATAATTCAAATATACTCATCATCATCATCATCCTGCTCGTTCCAATCCCTGGATGGCACATAAGGTATGTAGAATGGAGGAGGTGGCATCTCAGCACTATGATCACCTCTAATCAGTCTATCCAAATATTGCTGATAACTCTCCTCATATTCATCATGTTTTATAATATATCTCTCCACATTATCTAGCTTACCATCCATATCTTTCATATGCTCTTGAGTAAGACTCACTTTTTTCAAAATATTTCTTAATAAACCAGTCTGTGAATCAGTAGATGACGAACCACGTGAAGTAGTAGCATGAGAAGTAGATGCAGCAGTAGCAGAAGCAGAAGCAAGAGAACCCCTACCAAATCCACCTCCCTAACCAAACTCTTAATGTACAGTGTAAGCACCAACATTTACACTGGTAATTGGTCTCAATGGCTGAAGTACCTTTTCCCAGGTATCAAACTTCACTCCAGATCGTTCACATAGTGAATGAATCAAGGAAGGAAATCAGATACCTGCAGTAGTGGTGGATCTAGCACTGTTCAAAACATAATTAAAAATTATACATCCAATGTCAATAGGCTTCCCTTGCTGAATACAATGGTTCAACACAGCGCTTTCTCTCGTTACTTCACTGATGTGGCTCGAAGGTAACAAGTTAGATGAGATAAGATAATGCCATGCCTTAGAAGTGACATTCAATTTGGAAGCAGGAAAGTTCACTCTTCTATCATTTGTTAATTTCCATAATCCTCTTCCATCAATCAGAAATTCCATGATCTCATCTAATTCCCCTTCTGAAGGATGATAGTTAGAATAAAAATAGAACATGTTAGGAGGTAATCCATAAAAAGTATTGATTGCCCCAGAAGAAAAGTTGACCTCATGCCTCCTATCCATCACTTGATTTTCTTCTGCAGTAGGTAAATTTGCATAAAATTCTCTAACTACAGAAACAACAACAACAGCTAGGAAGCAACAGTAATTTTTCCCGTTTCTTCTAGCAATCATTTCTTCAATCACCTCTCCTAGTTTGCTAAACACTCACTCAGGAATCAACTTACGTGACTGTAGTGCATCGACGTATCGTTCCTCAGCCCTCAAACTAACAAATTTGTCAGAATCAAACATCATCTTTTCTCGTGAATGCTTTAACTTTGGAGCCATCTCTAAAATTCATGAAAGATTCACCATAAATTCCAAAATCAAGCTAAACTTGTTAAATTATCTTCCAAAAGATTTTTTCACTAAATCCAAGCAATTTCTCAAGTTTTTCCTCAAATTTTCACCATGAATAGTGATTTTAAGATTTTCCATAATGTACTCAAAATACATGGTGAAAATCAAAAATTTTACTTAGGAGTAGTGCTCTTAACTCAAGGAATCCAAATCTAACAATTTTGTTGAGATGGGCTCTTAAAAAATCCACAATATGATGCCCTAGCCTCTCTTTCGCGAAAGACCGAAGGTTGAAGGCAATGGGGTGGTTGAAAATGACAATTTTCGGGTTTTTAACTTTTGGGAACCAATTTTCGCGAACTGGTGCACGAACTATCAGTGCTTAGCCATGAAATATGACGCTTAAGCGCCGGCACTTTGGCGCTTAGCCGCTAACACCCAAATATTCACAATAAAGATATATGCACTAAATCACTTGGTTAATCACCCTTAATTACTCCAAAATAATTATTTCTCCCCACATATCTTCCAATACTCCAAATCAAAATATAATAACCACTGATTCCACACTAATTTTACAAAAACACAAACTTATATTAAAACAAACATAACAATTAATACAATACCAGAATTTCCATCCACACATAGAGGATGAAATTCTCTAAATACAAGAGACTTTAATCCCAAACTGATAAGTATACATCTCTAGGATGTAACCATCACATCATCAGGCTTAGTTAATATTTAAATAAAAACACTAAACACACAAAACATGAACTCACAAGAACACTAAACATAACACATAAGAACATTAAAAAAACAAAACACTCTTAATTCCATTCTCCATTAGGCGGAATATATCCTGGACCACTATTATTCTCATTTGACCCTTCTGGAATATAAATTTGAATGAACGGACGATAATTGTTCATTCTTACATCATCTTCTTCAATCCATTTGTTCTTCACAAACATCACCTTATCTATTTCTTCCACGTACCTTGAATGATTAAATTGCATCTTGAGTTGCCATCCCATGTGTTCCAAATGTAAGTTAGTATCATTGTTCTTTGCTTCCATTGAAGTCACTTGGGATTCAATTTTTGCAATCATTTCTGCAATACCTTGAATATTAACAGTGAGATAACCATTAAATAACTCTTTAGCACAATCACTAATGAACTTACTTTTGTCAGAATCTTGCTTCTTCTTCATCTCATTCTCCCAGGAAGACATTATGCACTCAAAATTCTCTTCTTAAGACTTCAGAAATGAAAACAGGACTTGGAGCAAGTGTTTCTCTTGAATCAGATCCTTTTTATAGACTTGGGAATTGTTAGAACAGCCCCAAGATGTTTAGAAACTCCAAAATAACTCCCAAGACTTCTCCCCCATGATCTAGGCTTCCAGATCAACATTTTTCACGTTTTTTATAACTGCGGCGCCTAAGCGCCAACTAGTCGACACTTAGCCGCCAGTGCACAATTTAGCACAAGTCTGCTAAGTGTCCAAATTTTCATTCTGACTTCTCTAAATCATCAATTAAGGTCAAATAAACTCTAATTAAGTTTAAAAACTCCAAATTACTATCACTAAAAACATAAAAACAAACGAAACAAAGCAAACAAAACACACTAAACAAACATAAAGTAAAGCACACCGATAATTATGGGTTGCCTCCCACATAGCGCTTGTTTTAACGTCTTCAGCCTAACATACCCAGAACTCATTCTGAGTGACCCAGCATCAAATTATCATCAAATATAGATTTATTGACTGAAAAATATGTTTTAGTCTATGTCCGTTAACATTAAATATTTTCCCAGTCATAGGATCTGGAATGTCTACAGCTCCATAAGAATAAACTTTTATCACAATAAATGGACCCATCCACCTGGACTTAAGTTTTCCAGAAAATATTCTCAATTTAGCATACATCAAAACTTGTTGTCCTGGTACAAGATTTTTGGTAAGAATCATTTGATCATGCCATAACTTCATCTTTTCTTTATAAATCTTAGCATTTTCATAAGATTCAATCATTATTTCTTCAAGCTCATTCAATTTCAATAATCTCTTTTCAGCAACATCTTTCAAATTATAATTGAACTCTTTAAAAGCCCAATATGCTTTATGCTCAAGTTTGAAAGGTAAATGACAAGCTTTTCCAAAAATCAGCCTATATGGGGACATTCCTATAGGTGTTACGTAAGCAGATCCTATAGGCCCACAAAGCATAATCCGAGTTTAATTGACCAATCCTTTCTATTTGGATTAACAGTTTTTTCCAATATTCATTTAATTTCACGATTGGATAATTCAACCAAACCACTTATCTGCAGATGATAAGCAGTAGCAATGGGATGATTAATATGATATTTCTTTGCTATCTTCCCAAGAATCACATTTCTAAAATGACTTCCCTCATCAGTTATGATTACTCTTGGTATTCCAAATCTGCAAAATATATTCTTTTCTAAAAACTTTGCAACACTTTGAGCATCGCATCGAGGTAAAACAATAGCTTCAATCCATTTGGAAACATAGTCTACTGCTATCAAAATATAAACATTTCCGAAAGATGGTGTAAATGGTCCCATAAAATATAGTCCCCAAACATCAAATATTTAAACTTCCAACATATAATTTAGGGGTATCTCATTTCATCTAGAAATATTGCCTACACGCTGACATCTATCACAATTTTTAATATAAACATTCCCATCCTTAAAAATTGTAGGCCAATAAAATCCTGATTGTAATATTTTATATGCAGTTTTATCACTTCCAAAATGTCCCCCATAATCAGAATCATGACATTTTTGAATAATTTCATAACTTTCTTCCAAAGGTACACATCTTCAAATTATAAGACCCTTTCCTTGTTTATATAAACATGAGTCATCCCAAAAATAAGTCTTAACATTAGATTAAAAAATTTCTTCTTTTCATGGTATGTCAAACCATAGGGTATAATATTACTAACACTAAAGTTTACTATGTCTGCATAACACAGAACATACCTTTCTTTAACAATGAACAGTTTTTCATCAAGAAAATGTTCATTAATTTCTTCAATATCACAGAGAGATTTGTTAATTTGAAGCCTAGAAAAATGATCAGCAATTTAATTATTAGAACCCTTCCTATCTACTATCTTAAAATCAAATTCTTGCAATTAAAGAATCCATCTTATCAGTCTCGGTTTTGCATCATTTTTCTTCATTAATTATTTAATAGCAGAATGATCAGTATGCACAACACATTTAGTTCCAATTAAATATGATCGAAATTTATCAAAGGCAAATATTATAGCTAATAACTCTTTCTCAGTAGTGGTATAATTACTTTGAGCTTCATTAAGAGTTTTACTAGCATAATAAATTACTTTAAAAATTTTATCATATTTCGGACCTAAAACCGCACCAATAGCATAATCACTAGCATCACATTAATTCAAAAGGTTTTTCCCAATTTGGTGAAATTATTACTGGTGCAGTGATTAATTTTTCTTTTAATGTTTCAAATGCTTTACAGCAGTCATCATTAAAATTAAAAATTGCATCTTTTTCCAGTAAAAGACTTAAAGGTTTTGTAAACTTTGAAAAGTCTTTGATGTAACACCTGTAGAATCCAGCATGTCCTAAAAAACTTCTAATTCCCCTTACATTGGATGGGCAAGGTAAATTAGATATAACTTAAATTTTTGTAAGATCTACCTCCAAACCTTTTTCTGAAATCCGATGTCCAAAATAATTCCTCCTGCTACCATAAATTGGCATTTTTCCCAATTAAGGACAAAATTAGTTTCTTCACAGTGTATTAGAACTTTAGATAGATGTTCTAAACATGATTCAAACGAGATTCCAAACACTGAAAAGTCATCCATAAAAACTTCAATCCCTTTTTCAATTAAATCACAGAAAATAGCCATCATACATCTCTGAAATGTAGCAGGGGCATTACATAAACCAAAGGGCATTATTCTAAAAGCAAACATACCATAAGGACTGGTAAACGTAGTTTTCTCTTGATCCTCAAGAGAAATTTGAATTTGGTGGTAGCCAGTATATTCATCCAGAAAACAAAACTATTTATGCCCAGCCAGTCTATCCAACATTTAATCTAGAAAAGGGAGTATAAAATGATCTTTCCTTGTGGCAAGGTTTAATTTTCTATAATCAATGCATATTCGCCACCCTGTAACTTGTCTTGTTGGTATCATTTCATTCTTTTCATTAATAGTCACAGTGACTCCTCCTTTCTTAGTAACACAGTGAATAGGACTAACCCATGCACTATCTGAAATAGGGTAGATAATTCCAGCATTCAACCATTTTAAAATTTCTTTCTTAACAATGTCTTTCATGATAGGATTTAATCTCCTTTGGGGATCAGCCCGCGTTTTGCAATTATCTTCCAAAAGAATTCTGTGCATACAAATTGAAGGACTGATTCCTTTAATATCTGCAATTATCCATCCAAAGGCTTTGTTGTGCTTCTTCAAAACTTCAAGTAAACTCTCTTCTTCTTTTTCAGTTAATTAAGAGGAAATTATTACAGGCAAGGTTGAGGATTCACCTAGAATAACATACTTCAAATGATCAGGAAGCATTTTTAACTCAAGTTCAGGAGGTTTTTCAATTGATGGACCTAAGTTTCATCTTTCTCAGTCATATCCAACAATTCAAAACTTTCACGAACAAACTTTAAATCTTCCTCTTGAAAATCTTCATTATCAAATAACTCCTCTTCTTGCTTATATTCAAATTCTTCTCTTTCAGCTTTCTCTTCATAAGTTGATTTAAAATGACATTCACTTAAATATTCAATAACATCCATCCTATAACAATCATCTTCTTTTCCTCTAGCAGGATATTTCATTAATTTTGAAATATTAAATGTAACAGTCTGATCATTAACCCTTATCGTTAATTCCCCTTTTTTCACATCTATCAAGGCTCTGCCTGTAGCTAGAAAAGGTCTCTCCAAAATTATGAGTATCTCTTTATTTTCCTCATATCTAACACAATGAAATCCATAGGAAAAATAAATTGATCCACTTTTACCAAAACATCTTCTATAACTCCTTTATGATATGTGATCGAACGATCTGCTAATTGTAGAGTTACAGTAGTTGGGGTTATTTCTCCTAGTCCCGGTCTTTTGAATATTGATAGAGGCATAAGGTTAATGCTTGCACCCAAATCACATAAAGCTTTTCCACATAATCTTTCTCCGATTGCACATGAAATTGTGAAACTACCAGGAAGTTTAAGTTATTCAGGAAGCTTTTTTGAATTATCGCACTGCACTTCTCACTAAGTGCAACAGTCTCATTTTTTTCAAACTTCCTCTTTTTATTAAGAATATCCTTCATAAATTTCACATAGCTTCGCATTTGTTCTAGGGCTTCAGCAAATGGAATATTAATTGTAAGCTTCTTTAATATCTCCAAGAATTTTGAAAATTGCTTATCCAACTTTTGTTGACGAATTCTCTGAGGAAATGGAGGTGGTGGTTTTTATAAATCAACCTTTGGTGGAGAAATAGGTCTTACCAATTCTTTTGGAGCGTCCTCTTTAGGTCTTTCAATCTCTTCTTTCTCTACTTCAGTTTCTTTTTGAACTCTACCTTCCAATTCTTTTCCACTTCTCAGTTGAACTGCTTTTACTGGCTCTTTATTCTTTTCTCTTGGATTCACTTCAGTATTACTTGGAAGCATTCCTTTGGATCTATTACTTAAGGCATTTGTAATTTGTCCCAATTGATTTTCAATATTTCTGATGGTTGCTCATTGAATTTGTAATTGATTTCCCATATGTGACACTACTTCTTTCATAGACAACTTCTTCTCCTTATTTTGTAAAGCATTGTTATAACCTGAAGGATAAGTTCGTCTATTATTATTATTACCTTGGTTTTTCCAATTCCCCAATGGGTTTACTTGGGTGTTCCCCCATTGTTGATTAACACCACCCTGATTATTGTTATTCCAGTTAAAATTTGGATGATTCTTCCAACTCAGGTTATAATAATTGGAATATGGGTTGTTAGGTTTGATTATAGCATTCACAGTTTCTAGTGAAGAATAAGAATCAACCATTTGACCTAATGAATTTTCTTCAATCATGAGATTTGGCTGAGAAAAATTCATCTTAAATTGGTTTATCTTCCTCGATACAGCAGCAACTTGATTTGCTAACATGGTAAAAGCATCATTCTCATAAACACTAGCTACCATTTTAGGATTTAACCTTTCAGAAGGCAATTGAAAATTATTAGTAGCCATTTCTTCAATTAAAGCATAAGCATTAGAAAATGGTTTAGACATTAATGATCCACCAGCTGCAACATCGATGATTTATCTAAGAGATCCAACTAATCCAATATAAAAAGTTTGAATTATTAACCAATCTGGTATCGCATGATGTGGACATTTCCTGAGGAGATCTTTCAATCTTTCTCATGCTTCATATATTGATTCCCCTTCAAACAGACAAAAAGATGTTATATAATTTCTCAACTTAACAGTCTGAGATGGTAGAAAATATTTAGCAAGGAACTGTTGTGACAGTTCACCCCAAGTTCTAATTGATCCAGCTTCTAAAGAGTGTAACCATATTTTATCTTTATCCCTTTGTGAGAAAGGAAAAAGTCTAAGTCTAATAGCATCATTCGAAACACCATCATATTTAAAAGTAGCACACAACTCTAGAAAATTAGCAAGATGCAAATTAGGATCTTCAGTTGTTGCTCCCCCAAACTGATTATTAGACACCATTTGGATAATAGCAGGTTTAAGCCCAAAAGAATGAGTAGCTACAACAGGGTTTTGAATACTACCACGAAGTTCATCTACTGTAGGGTTAACATAATATCTTAAAGATCTTAATTCTTGATGGATGCCAACATTTTGATTTTGATGATTTGCCATTTCTTGAATATTTTTATCTTTTTCTAAATTTTTAATTTTTTTGATTTTTCTGATAGTTCTTTCTAATTCAGAATCATAAGGCACAAGTCCTTCAGAATCTGAACTACGCATACAACAATAAAATAAAACAAAACAAAACACACTAACAAAAACAAAGAAAAGTAAAAATTTAAAATTTCTTAATCCTCTTTAAAATGCAATTTAATTGTTTTCCCCGGCAACAGCGCCAAAAACTTGATCCCTCATAAATGCAACGACGCCAAAAACTTGGTTCCACTGGATAAATGATCTTATGATTTTAGATATGAAAATTATGATTTTATAATATGGGATACTACGCAAGTATATGTATCGTTTATCAAGTAATATAGGACTTTCTGATTAAGCCCCGAGATATCGAACCCACAGGGAAAATGTAAAATCTTTAAAGAAATCAGAAAAATTATATTTTTACTTTTTGTTATGGTTTTTGAAAGTATGTGTTGATTTTGAAAGGTTTTGAAAGATGATTTGTCATTTCAAATTTTCTTAATAAAATGTTAAGCAAGAAATTAAAATTATATTTACTAATAAATCTAGATGTAAAATAATATTAACTAGAATATTTTTTTTTCCTTTTATGAAGTAGTAATAATTCTTAAAGTATTGTTGTGGAAGTATTTAAATTTGTTGTGACAGATAGAAGCAAATGTGTTCTTTACCCTTACTTGGTTCTATAAAGAACATAGGTTAATTTGAAATTTTTATTATTTTGAACATGGTTAGGTAGGGAAGATACCAGTCTCTCACTCTAGAGTTTCCTCGATTCCCACAACCTGGGGGCTAACTTCTCATAAAAAAACTCAAAATTTCAAACCAAATTAGGTGGTTTTATCCTGTCACTCTAAAATCCTCTAATTTTTCTCCCTTCCATAAAAATATCTTGTAATATTACATTCAATTATATGGACTATAATTCTCACTCATAAAATTGCATGTGATTCTTACGAACTTTTATGAGACAATACCGCATTGGATCTTACATATTCTCAATAAATTTTACAACTTAACAGGCCAAATTAAGAAGTAAACAAAGTTTTTAGAATCAATCTTCAAAACTTCTTCCAACTTTTAAACACTTATACTTTCCACAACAATTCTTTATAAATTAATTACTTCTCCATTTAAGAAACAAAAAAGATAAAGTAAAATAATCAGAATGCATCGAGAAAATACAAAAGCACATTGATTTGAAATTAAAAACAATAAGAAAAATAACAAATGAAAGCAACTATTAATAAAAAAGATTAAAAGTAAACACTTTTCTGAAAATCCTCTCCACAAGATTAAGGAAGTTCCTCCGAAACTTTGACTCTTCGCTAAACTACTCCTCAGAGCAAGTCTCCCAACTCCGATGACTCAAAATACAGACTTTAGACTTCAATAAACACTAAATTAAAAGAGAGGAAAGAAGTGGGAAGAAGAAGACTTCATTCCGCCCTTTTCTCCTTTCTACTCTCTACTCCTACTCTTAATGAAAACTCTTAAAATGCAGTGGAAGAACACTAGAAGTACCCTTCAAAAAGCAGTGGAAGAGCCTCCTAAAGCCACTCCTTCAAAATGCAGTGGAAGAGCCTCCTAAAGCCTCCTCTAATCTTTCCTAAGACTATCTTTAAATAGTAAACCAAAAGGTGCCTTGGTGTCTCTTCAAAATGTGTCCAGATTCAATGTATCTACCAAGGAATGCACCCCTTCATTCAAACTTGCCGCCCAAAGGAAGTTATGGTAGTTACCACCAAGAGTTGCATCCCATCCTCTTCGAAATTGGCGCCAAATACATGAAGATTTCGATTTTTAACTGTGGCGGCTAAGCGTCGGCCCAGCGGCGCTTAGCCGCCAGTGCCAAAATTTTGATTTTTCATTATTTTGCTCCAAATTTGATTCAATTTTGCTCCTTTCATCATGACCATCCATTTTCATCATACCTGCAAGAAAAACACAAAATATCTTCCCTTAAAGTGCAATATCATTAAAAATAGGTATAAAATGTGCATAAAAAACTATATATGTTAGGAGTATCAATCACCTAAGAAAACTTTCGATATAAATCAGGAAATATGTTCTTACGACTTCAAAAGGCTAAGGTTTTCTTCAAAAAAATGTGATAGTCGGAATCCAATAGGTGAATGGTGTCAAATGATGTGATGCGACTTTATATATGCTTTTAAATACAAGAATTTGATACCACTTTTTAGATTATTTAATTCCTGGCAAATGGCTTCAAAAACTTGATGTGTGAGGTTTAATTTTACTTATGAATTTATATTTAGATTTTATAATAATTATTGTAAAAGTCACAATTTAAAATGCAAGTATACGTATTGTTCAAGTAATACAGGGCTATAGTGGTGTCTTGGTTATCGATCCCACAGGGATATTGTTTTTATAAAAAGTAAGAAATGTAAGAAATGTTTTGAAATTTTTCTAATTAAAAGTAATATATATATATATATATAATTTTTTTTGAATATAATTTACTAACAATTTTTACTATAAGCAAGTAAGCAGTAAGCAGTAATAAAGTAAAGTAAGCAGTAATTAAAATTCAATGCAATTATAAAAATGACTTTCTCCTTTTCAACTAATCTAAGATTTTTAGAGTAATTATCTTTTGTGGGGAATTTAGATTATGGTATTGTGCCAAATAGAAGAATTCCTCTTCTTTACGCTTTGGTCCATGTGCAATGAACATTGACTAATCTATAGATCGGTTCAGAATATTTTATTAGTATAATGGGTTAATCTAGGCTCACACTACTAGATGTCCAAGGGTGTCTATGGTCGGCCCTACCAGTGACCCGTTCCCTTTCTATAAACCAAATTATTAGAATTTAGTATGTCACTCTAAAAACTAATGAATTATACGCCGAATAAATCATATCTTCCTATTTATTTGCACTTCACCTTGATTACCCCGCATAAAGCCTTCGACTACACAAGGATTCATTTGATATCTAATAGTTAAGAATTTATCACCGGATAGGTCTCAAAGTTATTCAACAGGTTTTAATAATTTAAACGATCAATTTAAAAAGTAAACTAAGATCAGGTATTAATATCATCAGAATGTTTTAAATATTTTAAATTAAATTCTCATACAAAATTTAATTAATTTATTATCTTTTCATAGTTGAAAGGAGAAAGATAACTAACTACTAAGAACATATTGAAATCACACAACAAGACATATTTATTAAACTTTGAACCAAGGTACAAATACTTATTTGAAGTGTTCCTTCAAGTGATCCACTGACTTCAACTGACTCCAAAGCAATGATGAAAGACTCCAACAACAACAACACACAATAAATACTCAAAATAAACTCACTAGATACAAAGTAAAGTGGCTCCCTAAGTATGGAAGAGACTAAAAAAAACTAAGTAGGGGAGAGAATGTACTAAATATGCAAAAAGGGGTGAAAGAGACTATAGGGTGCTAAGGGGGCCGATTTTCTCTATAGAATGAGCTCCTATTAAGATAGCTCTGAATTTGACCAGGGGTTGTTTAAGGCACCTCTTCAAAATTCTTCCAAATTCAATGCATCTTCTAGAAGGTAACTGTCGTGCCTAGGCGTCGGGATCTGGCACCTAGGAGCGGACTCCGTGACTAGGTCTTTGCACCTCTTCAGTTTGGATCACACCTCTTCGCGATTAAAACCATTTCCTTGAGTCCAAATGCATTGTATCACATGTCCTATATAATAGGAGTAACTTTCATTCTTCTAGAAGCTCCAATAACCGCTTAACTCCATCAAAATAACTCCCTAAAGTCATCAAAAAATCTTAAAAGTGACTGTATCGAGCTGGCGCTTAGGCGCCGGATTCTGGCGCCAGGCCAATAATTCCATTATTTTGCTCCATAAGCTCCATTTAGCTCCTTTTTGCTCCTTTTTCCTCTTTTTCTTTCTTGGACTCTTTTTTAATCATCTACATCCAAAAACATGAAAATACCTTTCATTAAAGCATATTATTCTTAAGAATTGAATCATAAATAAGGCATAAAAATGGGTATCTTTTTAGGTAGATTAAATTCCCCCAAACTTAAACGTTACTTGTCCTTAAGTAACCCTTTTAATTACATAAAATAGATAACATTTGGAATAATGTTAAAATATTTAAGATTCCTTATAATTTTTGGTTTATAAATGTTTTAGCAAATCTTTAACTAAATTTCAATAATTAAGTTTAATTTTAAGAGTTAAAGAACATTTAACTATCAAGTCATAAGACTTCCAATTTTCATTTATTTCAAGAATAATTCTAGTTTATCATATTAAGGTTATGTAGAATATTTACAAGAAAATGATTTTCATGAAATATTTTTCTAGTAAAAATATCTGTACATAGAAATTAAGTTAAAAATTTAATCAGTTTTCTTCCTATAAGATAATTCAAGTGAAGCCAATTTTTGATTTGACATTTCCTCAAACTTCTCCTCACATTCTTTTTTTTTCTTCATCTTTTTTTTCTTTTT
This sequence comes from Papilionanthe hookeriana x Papilionanthe teres, assembly GCA_022702705.1. Lineage (NCBI taxonomy): Eukaryota > Viridiplantae > Streptophyta > Magnoliopsida > Asparagales > Orchidaceae > Papilionanthe > Papilionanthe hookeriana x Papilionanthe teres. The sequence goes on along the minus strand of CM040421.1, from coordinate 159,966,475 downwards.
CTTTTCTTTTTTTCTTTTGGATTGTTTTTCAATCCTTTTCTTTTTTTTAAGTGAGGATTACTATTTTTGGATAGCCTGTTAATGATTTTGAACTTCACTATCCTTAACTTAATTTCAAAAACTTATACATTCTTACTTAATAAATATGACATTTTTAATAATTTATTATTTTTCAAAACTTATTTCAATCGTTTCTTTTTCAAGCAATAATCTTGATTCCTTAGTATTTAAAAAATACAATTCTCTTTACTATAAATAGAAAAATTTTGATCTTATTATTCTTTAAGTTAAATAATTCTATTCTTAAAATCAATCAAAATTTTTGAAATTTTAGTTAAATTTACTAAATTATTTATAAATTCAAAAATTTAGGTAATCTTAAACAGATTTTTCATTCCTTATGTTATGTTAATATATTTTTAAAGAAAATACTAGTTCATTATAGACAATAATATTTAAATTTGATAAATGTTTTCCCATCCCCCAAACTTCAGCTTTAGTATAAATATGAATCATGAAATTTTCTAAAGCATGAGAGAAAGAAATAAACAAGAATTAATCTAAGTACAATAATGATGTAGTAAGGAAAAACTAACTTCTACTTCTACACATGCTTTAATATGAATATAAAAGAAATGATTAAGCATATATAGAAAAGTTTTGCAGAGCAGGAGTTAATTTCTAAAAAATCTTTTTTTTATTTTATTTTTATTTTTTATTTTTTATTTTTGAACATGCAAAATTACTAACTATTCATGAACATTAAACAGTAGGCTGAAACAGAAATAAACTTTTATAAAAATTTATTCATATTTCAGTCTTAAACACACATTAGATAATCTAAAAACAGTTTCAACATAAAAAAGTTCACATCAACACTAACAAATAACATCATACTAAACAACACAAGAAAGAAGAAATACACTTAAAACAGAATCAACACATCTCCAGAGGTAAGTCAAGCTATTAATCACTATCTGTAGCTTCATCTTCGTTGTCACCAAAAGAAAACTCCATATCCTTTGGATCAACATATGGTGAATATATGGGTCAAGTAGGGAACTGAACATCATGCTCACCCTTCAGAAATCTCACTAAAGACTCAGAATACTCAGCATCATAATCACTCTTTCTTTATGTATACTCAGAAAGATTATCGATCTTCTTATTGATCGTATCTACTCTACAATGAGTTAGGAATAACTCATTCTGCTGCTCTATAAGCTTATCTTGCATGGATTCCTAAAAAGTAGATGGTGGCTCAGCAGAAGTAGATGGTCTAGAACTAGAAGCTCTACCTAAAGTAGGTAATGAACTAGAAGATGCAGTAGAACTCTTACCTCGAAGTCTATCATAGATACTGATGCTCTCTCTTCCTATAGGCTTTATCGACTTGAGCTTTTTCTCGGAAAGCTCAGCAACTACTCCAACACTTTCACATAGAGAATAGATCAGAGATTGAAAACCAAGTCCAATAAAAGTGCTAGAACGAGCAGTAGTCTCTACAAAATCATAAATAATGCTCCCTAGATCAATAGGCTTTCTCTCTTGAGTGCAGTAGTTGAGGATAGCTCTATCTTTGGTAACCTCGCTCAGATGATTAGATGGAAGGAGAAGAGCAAAAGTCAAGTAGTGTCATGCCTTTGAAACACCATTAAGCTTAGAAGATGAAAAATTTACCATATTTCCGTTCTGAATCTTCCAGGTTCCATTACTATCAGTCAGGTAGGCAATGATCATATCCAAATCTCCCTCAGATGGAAATAATCTGGAGTAATAGCACTCAATGTTTGGCGGTATGCCATAAAAAATATTGATATGTTTAGGAGTGATTCCTACTCCAACTCCTCTGACGAAAATCTCGTATTCTTCAGCATCCACGAAATTAGCATAAAACTCTCTAACAACCGGGATAACGACAACAGTAGTGAAATAGCAGAATCGTTGTCAGTTGAGCGCAACGATTGTATCCTCAATTCTTCCTCCAGGATTGTAAAAACTTCTCTCTGAGATAAATTTTCGAGTTGTAGCAAAATCATTGTATCGGAAGTGTGCAAAGAACAGTGACGAACTTGCTACGATCAAAATTTTCTCATTCCTTTCCTTGCTTAGATTTGGGTGCCATCTAAACTTGAAATAAAAAAAAATGCAAAATAAATTCAACGGATCTAGTAAATAAACTTATCTAAGCTTTTCAAACTTGAAAGAGCATAAAAATTTCATGGATTTAACTTTAAAAATCAAAATTTTTCTCAAAATTTTGGTTTTTCTCAATGAGAGCAAAATCCATGGTGAAAATCGAAAATAATGAGTTTAGAATGTAGATCTGACCTCGGGATGAAGAAATCGGGTGATTTCAAGCTCAAAAACTTGAAAATCCGGCTTTAAATAGGATCTATAGGGGGTATTTTAACGAATACCAGCGAAAAGAGAAGCTTAGGCGTCAAAAATGGCGTGGGGGTGTTTAAGAAGATGAGTTTTTGGGTTCAGGCTGAACCAGCGCCTAGGAGCCGAATTCTGGCTCTTAGGCGCTAGACTCGCCTTTCCAAAAATTCGATTTAAATTTTATATTTTCCACCAAAACATATCAAATTTGACTCCTAATTACTCTTATGAGAGTATTAATCCAATTTATATACTCCAAACATTTTTACACTCAATTTAAAATGATAGTTTAGATCCACAAAAAATTATCCAAATTCTTTAATTCCAATCCATAACTTCCATTCCAAATTCAATAAATTTCAGTACAAGACTGTATCAAGGTTCATCATTTTATAAATAACATAAAAAATAACATATTCAAAGAAAATATTTAAATCCAACAACACACATTGAACAATTAAGTAAACACACAAATTCGATATTCAACACACTAACACATGACTCGATCACACCTAAAACACGTATAAGATCTATTTAACACCGATCTTCAATTATCATCTCTTTCACAATGAAGTTCATTAGGACCTAAAGGATAGAATACCAACAACCTTGGAAATTCCAAAGCCATCTTTTCATCGATCCACTTGTTCTTCGTGTACATTTCTACTTGAGCGTCATGATAAGTCGCCATATGATTACTGGTTTGCCATTCCATGTGTTCGTATTGGTGGTACTCTCATGGAGATGATAAGCAATACTTTGAAGTTCCGCTTCAATATTCTTCAATCGACTAAACAATTTCTCCATACTAACAACAATAAAACCATTAAAATAAGGCTGAGGATCTTTGGGAGATTTTTCTCTTACCTCATTTCCATGATTTCCTCTATCCATTGCCTTCAAATCCTTCTTATCTCCTCCAAAATGGATTTCTCTGGTCAAAATTAAGGTTTCTATGGGATTCAGGATGAAGATAAGGCTATATATAAAGAGATTTCGTGTGAAAAAACTGAAGATTTTTGGTTTTTACATGATCTGTAACCGTGGCGCTTAAGCGCCAGAATCTGGCGCCTAGGCACGGCTCATCGATAAGCAGGCCATTCTAGCGCTTAGGCGCCAACTTTTGGCACCTAGGCGCCAGAACCTCGATCGACTTCGATTTGCTTATCATCAAATTTTGCAAGTTTCGGTCGTAAAAATAGGTCTAACAAATGGGTATGATCAACACAAAAACACAATTACAAAAAATTCAAATCCAAACAATCATAAACGAAGGTTAACTTGATCTCCTTTTTACTCACATTTGACATGGAGTGGTCCAAGTCCAAATTCTATATACTTCAAGATATTGTTTAGCTTAAGCCAATACAGACTTGTTAGCCTTCTATTTCCAAAAGTTATATACAAATTTATTCAAGACCAAGGCATAACCTTACAACAATAATTTAACTCACACTAATAAATATGGGTTGCCTCCCACAATGCGCTTGGTTTAACGTCATCAGCCCGACCTAATTAATTGAATTAATCGGGTAGTCTCAGCTCATAAGCCTCTTTATAATTTAATTTCATTTCTCCCATATATGGCTTCAGTCTTAATCCGTTAACTTTAAATACTTTTCCAGTTTTGGGATCTTTAATATCCACAACTCCATAAGGGTATACTTTCTCAATTATAAATGGTCCCATCCATTTAGATTTTAATTTTCCAGAAAAAAGTTTTAAACGAGCATTGAATAAAAATACTTCTTGTTCAGGCTTAAATATTTTCCCTGAAATCTTTTTGTCATGCAATTTCTTCATTCTTTCCTTATAAATTCTTGCATTTTCATAAGACTCATTTCTTATCTCTTCCATTTTATTCAGTTGTAATAATCATTTTTCTCCTGCAGTATTCAAATTGTAGTTGAACTCCTTTATCGCTCAATAAGCTTTATGTTTAAGTTCAACAGGTAAGTGACGATGTTTACCATAAACTAATCGATCAGGTGACATTCCGATAGGTGTCTTATAAGCTGTTCTATAAGCCCATAATGCAGAATCAATTCTATCAACCCAGTCAGTTCTTTTAGGATTAACAGTCTTCTCTAATATTCTTTTAATTTCTGTGTTTGATACTTCAGCCATTCAACTTGTTTGAGGATGATAAGCAGTTGCAATTCTATTTTTAATTTTGAATTTCTCCTGTAATGATTGAATTCTTATATTTCTAAAATGACTTCCCCCATCTATGATAATTATCCTAGGCATTCCAAATCTTGTAAAAATCATTTGCTTTAAGAATTTTGAAACACTTTTGGAATCACAGTTAGGTAAAGCTATAGCTTCGATCCACTTTGAAAAATAATCAACTGCTAATAAAATATAAATTTTTCCAGATGATGGTACGAAAGGTCTCATAAAGTCTAAACCCCTTAAATAAAAAATTTAGATTTCTAATATAAAGTTTAGAGGCATTTCATCTTTTTTGGATATATTTCTCATTCTTTAACATCGATCATAAGTTTTCACATAATTTCCAACATTTTTGAATAAGGTAGTCCAATAAAATCCAGAATTTAAAATTTTAAATGCAGATTTATCTACTCCAAAGTGTCCTCCAAATTCAGAATCTTGACATTTTTGAATTATTGCAAAAGGTTTTTCATATGGTACACAACTTCGAATCACAGAATCTCTTCATATTTTAAATAAATGAGAATCTTCCAAAATATATGATTTACAATCATTCTTGAATTTCTTAATATATTTGTTATTCATCCCATAAGGTAAAATATTGCTAACTAATTAGTTAACTATATCAGCATACCAGGGCATTTGCAATCCTTGAATGACATATAACTGTTCAACAGGGAATTTCTCATTTATATTTTCTTCATAATTCTTTTCTTTATTATTTTTAATTCTTGATAAATGATCAGCAATTTGGTTGTCAGTTTCTTTTCTGTTTATTATTTCAAAATCAAATTCTTGTAAAGTAAAACCCATCTGATCAATCTAGGTTTAGTATCTTTTTTAGACATTAAATATTTAATTGCAGAATGATCAGTATGTATGATACATATCGTTTCAAGAAGATTTGATCTAAATTTATCAAAGGCATATATTATTGCTAACAGCTTTTTTTTCTGTAATAGTGTAGTTTATTTGAGTTTAATTTAAAGTTTTGCTAGCATAATTTATAACTTTTAAAATTTTCTCATATTTTTGTCCTAATACAGCTCTGATTGCATAATTACTCACATCACATATTAATTCAAAAGGTTTATTCCAATCAGGTGCAACAATGACAGGTGCAGTGATTAATTTTTCTTTTAAATATTGAACGCATTCAGACAATCTTCATTAAATTCAAATTTAGCTTCTTTTTCTAATAAATGGCAAAGAGGTTTAGCAACTTTAAAAAAATCCTTCATATATCTTCTCTAAAATCCAGCATGACCCAGAAAACTTCTCACTTCAGTAACGGTAGTAGGTGGTTGAAGTTCAGCAATAATTTTTGACTTTTGCATGATCAACTTCCATCCCTATTTGTGAAACTTTATGTACAAGTACAATTCCTTCTGTGACCATAGATTGACATTTTTCCCAGTTTAGAACTAAATTTGTTTCTTCACATATTTTTAGAACTTTCATTATAATTTCCAAGCAAGATTCAAAAGAAGTTCCAAAAAGCTGAAAAATCGTTTATAAATACTTCAATTCCTTTATCAATCAAATCATAGAATATTGACATCATAAATCTATGAAAAGTTGCAGGTGCATTGCATAAACCGAAAGGCATTCTTCTTAAGGCAAATGTTCTATAAGGACTTGTAAATGTTGTCTTTTCTTGATCCTCAGGAGCAATGGGTAATTGATGATAACCAGAATATCCATCCAGAAAACAGAAATATGAGTGTCCAGCTAATTTATCCAGCATTTGATCCAAGAAAGGTAAAGGAAATGATCCTTTCTAGTGTCGTTGTTTAATTTTCGATAGTCGATACAAATTCACCATCCAGTAACTTGTCTTGTTGGGATTAATTCATTTTATTCATTAACAATGACAGTTACACCTCCTTTCTTTGGAACACAATGAATATGACTTACCCATTGGCTATCTGAAATAGGATAAATAATTTCAGCATCTAACCATTTCAAAATCTCTTTCTGAATAACCTCTTTTATAATTGGGTTTAATCTTCTTTGGGGTTCAATAGTGGGTTTACAATTTTCTTCCATTAAAATCCTATGCATACAGATTGAAGGGCTTATTCCTTTTATATCTGCAAAAGTCCAACCAAAAGCTTTCTTATAATTCTTCAGAATTCTTATTAATTTTTCTTCTTGATCTTTGCTTAATTCTGAAGATATAATTACAGGTAAAGTTAATGAATTTCCAAGAAATGCATACTTTAAATGTGTAGGTAACATTTTTATTTTCAGTTCAGGGGTTTTTTCAATTGAGGGTAAAAGTATGTCATTTTTAGTTGTGTCTAAAATTTCCCAATTTTCATGAATATAATGAGTTTCTTCAGATAAATTTTCTTCATTAAAATTTTCAATTTCTTGATTTAATGACTCGTTATATAACATAGGTTCTTTATCTTTATCATCAGAAATGACCTTACATTTTTCTTGATAATGCTTTTCAAAATTATAATAAAAAATATCCATCCGATAGCATTTTTCTTTATCAGGATACCTCATTGATTTCAAAACATTAAATGTTATCTCTTGATCATTAACTCTCATCATTAATTCTCCTTTTTGCACATCAATCATAACTCATCTGGTAGCTAGAAAAGGTCTCCCTAAAATGATAGGTATTTCTTTATCTTCTTCCATATCTAGAATAATGAAATCCACCGGGAAGATAAATTTATCTACCTTAACAAGAACATCCTCTATAACTCCTTTAGGATAAGTGATCGATCGATTAGCTAACTGAAGAGTTATAGCGGTAGGAGAAATCTCTCCTAAATCTAACCTTCGAAAGATTGAAAATGGCATGGATTAATACTAGCTTTTAAGTCACACAAGGCTTTTCCACAGAATTTTTCTCCAATAGCACATGGTATAGTAAAACTTCCAGGATCTTTAAGTATCTGAGATAATTTCTTCTGAATTATTGCACTACATTCTTCATTTAATGTAACAGTTTCATAAGCTTCAAATTTTCTTTTCTTACTTAAAATATCCTTCATAAATTTTGCATAGCTTGGCATTTGCTCCAAGGCTTCAGCAAAAGTAATGTTGATGGTAAGTTTCTTAAATTATTTTATAAAACTCATAAATTGATGGTCAAGCTTCTGCTATTTTAGTCTTTGAGGAAAGGTGGTGGTGGTCTTTCAAATTCCTCCAATAGGTACTACAGTCTGATCTTTACTTGGAGAAAGGGTATCTTTAGGTTTTTCAATCTCTTCAACTTCTTTCTCTTTTTCAATTTCATTCTGAATTTTCTCTTTTAATTCCTTTCCACTTCTGAGTTGTACAGCTTTTGCTTGTTTATGGTCTTTTCCAGTTTCTTTAGGATTAATTTCGACATTGCTAGGCAGTGTTCCTTGAGGTCTGTAATTAATGAAATTAGGGTTTTGACCCATTTGATTCTCAATATTACGAATAACAGTATTTTGACTTTGTAGCTGATTGCTTAGTTGCAAGATCAATTCTTCTACAGATAACTTTTTCTGTTGATTGTTATAACCAGGAGGGTAAGTTGGTCTATAGTTTGAATTTCCTTGATTTTTCCAATTTGGATTAACTTAATTATTACTCCATTGTTGATTTCCATTACTCCAATTAAAATTAGGATGATTTTTCCAACCAGGATTATAATAATTAGAATAAAGTTATAAGTTTTACTAGCAATAGCTTGCAAAGTTTCTACTGTTTGAGAATCATCAGAATTTGCAGAATTATCATTTCTTACATGCGATATGTTAATAACAAAATTATCTAATTTCTTAGATATCGTAACCACTTGTGAAGCTAAAATAGAAAAGGCTTCATTATCTTGAATACTGACCATTCTTTTAAGATTAACCCTTTGTTGACCTCATTTTTGATGAGGTCTTCTCTTCTTCTCTTTAGTACTTAGGATCTAGCCTTAGGCTTTTCCTTTGACTGTCTTAGAGGACTAGAATTGGGACCCACCTTTTAGAAATTCAAACCACTTCTTAACTCCCCGCAAACTCCACAAACTCGACTATAGACCCCTAATCACCTAGAGGGTTGAAATCAAATATGGAAGTTTAAATGGTGAGTTCCTATCGGACTCTTTCGGCCTTAGGATCGCCCAGGCGGCCCTGGTTCGGTGAAGGGCCGA